>CAWLCR010000050.1:0-402192 GCA_963855995.1 Muricea muricata | reverse complement strand
AATTGCACTGAAACTTTTTTTTCTAAAATTCTTAACAACATGATAGTCCAGGCATTTTACAGACTGACCCGGAACAAATTGCAACAGTAGCTATCTCTTCAGAAATCTTTTAGACTTAATGTCCTAATGAACATACTAAAAATCCCAAAACATCCAAGCGGTGCAACACCCCGAAATTTAGGAAAACGTTTTTTATACAGCATGGAAACGAGGCTCAAACCGTGAGTCGCAGTTTTTCTCCCTTAAATAAAGAAAAAAAGTAGTTCTCAATAAATGATTAAAGAAAACTTGTTAAAATAACGTTTTTCTGCTTAGTTTTAGTATTCTTGACATTTTCTGGTGAAAAAATGTCTTAAAACCTTTTTCTAACCGAAGTTTACTAAAACACCAAAAATGACAAATCGGAGCTTTCTTGTAGTTTCGTCATTCAAAGACAAATATACACCGAATCGAAATATGGCGGCAAATTTGAATAACTATTTTTCTGGACTGACTAGCCACGTGCTCACATGGAAACACAAAAGCATTTTCAAATGAATGAGAGGCTAGTCAGTCCAGAACAACAGTCATTCAAATTTGCCGTCACATTTCGATTCGGTGTATAAAGCGTAATAATTATAGATAAGATCTACGTTTTAAGAACTTTCTTCTTCTTGATCCCCGGTTGATGCACTGACATTACTGCAGGCTGTTCCACGGCACTGGCCACACGCTGGGGAACATTCGAGGCCATGCCTCTTGCATGTGCACGTCTTTGTGGAACATCCGGTGCCACAGTTGCAGCGAATCATCTTAAGGAGATTGTTGGGTGCTGGATGCTAATCAGTTGTCAAAGGAATGACTTGGTCGCTGGTGATCTTCCAACCCCAATCTTCGATACTCATCTTTTCGTCTCTGCATTGCCACTGTTTGACCTGACATATAAATGACGGTAATCACAAATATGACGCAAAAAAAAGAAGAAAAATACAGTTCAAGGGATATGAACTCCTACCTGGAGAAAAACTCTTAAACTGTGGTACTTGGCTGCGGCACTTGGCTGCGGCACTAGGGGGAGGCAGATCGTGAGGACGTATTTGGGGGCCTCTCGTAGTCACTTTCTCGTAAAAGCGGCGGTATCTCAGGCTGTCAAGTGCCTCTCCTCGCTTCCCTCCATAAAGTTCTGCAAGCGCATTTTCTCCCGCTCTTGTCAAATCATCAATGGCTACCATTTCGCTGTCGAAAAATTTGGCCTGGTTTTGAAAGTAGGTAGATTCGAATTTCTTGAGCGACGCAGCTTTCCCGATACCAAACGGGCGAGATGTTGTATCCGATCCTGTAACAGCGTGCAGGAAGAGTATGTGTTGGCAGATTTCTTTACCAAGTTCCTCTTTCATGACTTTAATGTTCCAGACTCTTCTTTCTTTAGCGTTGAGTTTTGGCTCTGGTCGGAAAAAGACATCGTGGTCGCCTGCCTTGACGTAATAACAGAGTAAAACTAGCAGATCCGTGTCATCGCCGACTAGTGCTGTTGGATGCGTGGCAGCAGAGGCTACAGCTGTCTTAGCGATGAGTACGTCTGCATCACCCACTGCTTGAAGTGTGTCACAGCCATCGTCAGCAAGGTACTGTCGCAACATTGCAATGAAACGCCTCTTGTTTTCAGCATTTGAAAGAAATAAATATTTTTTCATTGTGATGGTCATATCATCTGTAAATGTGACGGTAACACTTGTCTTTCCGGCGGATCGCATCAGTTGAGTCATGTTTTTGGTTGATGGTTCGTTGTTGTAGCGATCAAATACCACTTTCACTTGATCGCCATACTTTCTCTTCACATATTGACAGTAGATACGACACAGCTCTTTGTAAGTGCATTTACGTGGCCATGTGATTCTGTGAAGAAGCGCTCCACCATCTAGTACATATTGAACCTCGTTGTCTGGGCCAGTCTTAGCTTTGGGTGAAAGTTTTTTCCACAAATAGTCAGCAAGCGACGCTTTCTGGGGCTTCCGAAGAGTGACCTGGTTTTCGAAAAGCGCAGCTGAAAGCTGCACAATTCATACTGAAAGACGCTCTCTAGTCATGCACGCAATTACGAGGAGCTGGAATAGCAGTTGTGGATCTACCTGGATTCTCTCACCATCAATTTTGATTGACGACTTTGCAGCAAGTGTCACACTTTGTTCCTTTCGCTTGAAAGAATATTCAACAACAGCATCGATGACAATATCTTCTCTCCCTTCTCGCGAGCTTTGTCAACGTCGACTTTATCTTCAGCATTTACACCATTGATTATGTTTCTCAGCCCTGGTTCCTGCGCAAATGGGTTTTTGCCATCCATCAGAGCATTCAGGACTTTGACGGTATCACTCATATCGCGCGTCTGTCTAGACTTCGTCATGTCTTTGTTTTTGCTCGCTTGAATTGTACTTGATACCAGTAAGCTCTTGCATTGCTAAGTTTGTCTCAGCACACGCGGGAATCGAAAGCAACCATGTAAGCCGTTGTCGTTCGGTCATGCCACTCCCGCGTGTCAATCCCCCAGTGGGCTTTAGACTTCTCATCAAGCATTGTTCTATTACAAGATCGGTAGACAGCCCTGCCCATTGTCTGTCACTTCTTCTAACTACATGGTAGCCTGACGCCATTTGTTCGTACACTGCGGGACAGTCTTCCTTTAACTTCTCCATAGACTGCAAATACAAATGACAGCTCTTTGTGTAAAGATTATGGCCAGATGCCGCGAAGTATGGTAGCATAAGTGAAGCTGCTTGTAGGTGCATGTTCCAGTTTGCGGTGCGTTCAGCTTTTATGAACTCGCAAAGAATATCTATCATGTCCATATACTGCAGCCACAGGGCGGCTGTGCGATTTGACGCTTGAACAATGCTGCGTTTAGACTGTACACAATTTCTAATGGTTGTTAGGGCATCTGAAGTTCTGACGTCTTCTACCGTCTTCGTTCCTCTCATAAGCTCCTCCAGAAGACGCCCTGCCTTAGTTGTTGTTTCACTGGTGTTTGATTGCTGACCCATTGTCTCGTTTCCTAAGAACAAAACGCAAATTTTTTTGGTACAAAATTTGGTTCATGAATGTGAGATAACCCAAAGCAATGCGCAAATAAATCTAATCAGAAAACTGCTACAAGAACTCACCACTCTGCATTCTTTCTCCACTCGACGCACGACTATCAGGAGATTGTGCATCTGACGTTTCCATTTGAGACTCTACAGCTTCATCGTCTGTGAAAAAATAAGACAATCGATTTAGTTTATTTCATAATTTAAAGATTAGTAGTACTTGTTTCTGTAACCTACCCTTCCGGTGTTCGGAGCTCCTGTTCGACATAAGAATATCAGGAAATGGAACGTCTGACGCTCCCGTTTGAGACTCAACTACTTCATCGCCTGTGAAAATATAAGACAATCGATTCAGTTTATTTCATAATTTAAAGATTACTAGTACTTGTACTTGTTTTTGTAACCTACCGCTCTGGTGTTCTGCGCAAGGCATGGGATTATCTGGAAATCGGACATCTAACACTTCCATCGGATCAACAAATGCATTGCCTGTGACAGAAGATTGTTTTATTTTATTCAAATGCTAAAAATAAGTATTAAGACTAATAATAAGAAAACAATTCTTACCTGAATCATTTATTTGAGGAATTTGACAGCCTAGCGCTGCTGAGCACAACAGGGTGTTCAGAGCAGCATCTATGATGAGATGACCGCGGACAGCACGCGACACTGCCTTTCCACTTAACATGTGGCCCACAGCATTGGATGCATGGAACATTTCCAACAGCTCCTTCAAGCCTGACTCCGCCATGAGAGGACCAATGCTTCCAAGGAAGCTCATCACTGTATGGAAGCCCCCTAGGCGAACGACGATCTTTTTAAACGCAGTGTTTGCGACCTCTGTGGTAACTAGGCAGTAGGCTTCGTACCAGAGGGGCTGGTCGAACGTTATAATAGGGATGGCGATGTGGTACTTTCGAGCATGCTTCAGGACAAAGGTCAACGTTCAATATACACAAGTAGAATCACTTGGGCTCATGTCGATCATATGAGGGAAAGATATCGAGGATTGTCCTCTGTGTGCTCCGGTATGGACTTTTTGCATCAGCCCCGCCCATCCTGGTCGAGTTTTGCCGAATAACAGAGAGATTTTCCACAAAATATCGAGATTTTGTGTTGGATCGGGGATGTTTTCAATCGAGAGTTTCTTGTATTTAACATCGATGCTTGCACGCCTTGGCTGGGAAGGTGGATTAATCTCGATATTTCCAGCTGTCAGAATTTCTTGTACGTCAACATTCAATCTTGGTACTCTGCCCACTGACTTGTTACCTGGTGTCACCTCTTGATAGGAAGAGCAAAAGCCAAGCTTATGGAGGGAATCTACGAGAAAACGGGAGGAGAAACTATGGTGCAGCTGAATGGCTAGCCCTATTTGCAGGGGTGCAAGGATGGATCGTGGTCGTGTGGCTTTTACTATTGCCTGGCCAATAGCTGCTTTTTTGCCGAAGAGGATTCGAAGAAACCTTTCAAGTGCTGATGGAATGAAATCTGTATGTTTTTCAACGTCAGTCTCTATATTTGGGTAGTCATCGATGCTCGTTGAAACAAGCTTTAGATCACTTAGAGCCAGCTTAGCTGCTGCGTCGATTATTTCGAATTTCTCTTGCTCTGGATCTAAATTTGATTTTTGTCGCAAATGAATGTCATGAAGAATAGACGATGCAGTTCTTCTTAGTGTTACTATGTTGGCCTTTCCGTGCATGTTAGTGATAATAACGTCGTCACCAAAATACTCCTCAATCTTGGTCTTCATATATCGGTTGCTATAAGCGGCTTCGTTTGAATCAGTGTCTAAATATTCTTGCATTTAACAACTAAGTCCGATATGGTCAGCTGGTCTCCTCATTCTCCTGTAAGTAGGATATCACATCGCTGAATGCCTTATCTGTTGCCTCGTCTTGGGGTCGCCCGATTTTTTGCTTCTTAGTGCTCGGCTGCTCAAAAGAAAATGTACTAGGGATTTGCTTCTTTGTGCGAAAGTTGGAACTGCACGATTGGTGGTAAATCGCATCAGCTGCTGGCAAGTCGTGTACTTGAAGAATTCTAGTGCGTACTTCCTCCGCCCAGTCATCTGCGCGCTCTTCGCACACTCTTCGCACGACATCCTGCACATCCAACGATGTGACTCTGTAAACCGATCTTGATTTTTTTCTTTCATATTCTTCGTCAATAAATCGTCCACAGTACAGGCAGTGAGTTTTGAAATCAAACTGTTGTGAACCTGACCGGCGCGCGGGACGATGGGTGTGGCCTAGCCCTTCATGAGATCTCTTCCTTTTTTCCTTTTCTATATTGCTAGGGCGACAGAACTCGCGTCGGCAATCTTTATGGACCTGGTCCGCCGCTTCCACCTCAACTTGATCTCCTCTTTCTTTGCTGGCTCTGTTAATGCCATTGCTTCCTTTTTCAGTTAGGGATACTCCAGCACTTGGCGCGATGTTTTCTTTGCATATTGAGCAACAACCCAAATCCATTTATCTGCAAAAATTAAATATTCTACACTGAACAATCTAACATTCAAAGCAATTCATTTTGTTTATAGTACGTCATTATGCATTAAGGGAGATGAAAAACCCAACAAGCAGTACTGCAGTAGTTGAGAATACAAACTAGCCTCACATTTCAATCAGTGAATTTTAACATCGGCTACTAATATACAACAGACTGAAAGAGATTCGTATCTTGCAAGTGTCTGCAATAAAGTAGGATACTACAATTTATATATGCGATCGACGTTCAAGATTACGAAATTGTATTGTTGATACATTCTTACATATGAAATATTCAATTTCCCGCATTGAACTGAAATATCAGTCATAAAATCAATAAAATAATATGAGAGAGCGATTTTAAAAGAGGAAGGAAATAATATTTGACTCACCTGACAACGTGATAATCGGTAAAAGTTTTTCATAGTTGTTATAACTCGATAGTGAGAACAATCGTGAGAAGAGCGAATGAACGGACAATTAGGCGTCTCAATGCCGCCTGGCTGTCTCGCCAGGTTACCAGTACTGTATGTGCTTGTTTATTGATTATACACCCTGTATGTGTATTTATTTGAGCAAATTTTGTAGAAAAAAGTTATATATTACGAATATTTTTCTTGTTTCTGTACCTTTTTATTTTATTTTTAATCAAAATTCTCGTGTTCAATTTGCTGTTGTTGGTGTTAATGATATACTGTACGGTACATTATTCTTGTGGCGTACGTCTCGCGCGGTCTTCTGAAACAGCGATAATTAATACGGCCAGCAAATAGAAATAAATTAAAGTTAAGTTTATTTTGATGTAAAGGACTCAAAATAACAGGAAATCGAGTTTACTCTAATCAATAACATTGCAAAAATGGGTCTGTATTTGATATCGTTTTGTAGTCTCATTTCCATGCCGGCAAAAAATGCATTTTTAACTACTCATACTAAACCGCGTTTTTCGAGTTGTTGCACCGCTGGGATTTTGTGGGACTTTTGATATGTTATTAGTAGATGATCAAATATTCAAAATCCATTGAGTTTGTTACTGTTGCAATTTGTTCCGGGTTAGGCCTATTTTTCGCGTAAAATGCCTGGACTATGATATGAAAGACAACTGGAAAATACTCTGCATTTGGTATTTGCCTAACCAATGACTAGATTTTAGACTATTACAAATTGCAAACATAAAGAAATAAGAAATACAGGGATGGTCAGCTCTGTTTGCTGTATTATCAATGGCTTAATAGTCAAGTTGTAATATAGAAGCTTTGTGGGGAAGCTGCTGGTAGTTGTCTTGGCGCCATTCAGGTTTCCTGTATTGCAGGTTTTCCTAACCTCCCTGACAATCCAGCTGTATTAAAAGCAATGGTAATGCTCAGACGGCTAGCTTTTCCATCACCTGGCAAAGCAGTTTCTATTTCATTACAGCTATTGCAATTTTAACAAAAGAACAAAACAACCAAAAATCTGGTCCAACGTTCCGGGGGAAGGTTTTTCGTCTATGGGGAATGCGCATGCTGCGCATTTGTGGGGATGTAGTGCTCCCAAAGGTCACCCTTAACCCCATAGACTCGCACAAACCAATGTATTGTAAAGCAAACAATGACCATCACGGGGATCTACTGCCCCTTGGACATTTAGAGTGCCCATTTCGGGGAGCTACTACCCCTTGGGCAAGGTCCAACATGGGGGACCTATTACCCCTGAGGACATAATTATATCATAATCATAATGCTGTAATTGTGAGTCTGTGTGTGTGTGGGGGGGGGGGCAATTTGACCACAGTTTATAATTATATAAGAGTTGGAGGATTTCTCCCCATCAACCCTTCTCCCACAACATTGTGTGTGTGTCATAGTGGTTTCTTAATTGTCTCCGAATATTTTCCTGATGATTGGTGCATTAACCCTAATTGTTTCAAAGCCAAATGGTATGTACCTTGAAAATAGCATAAATATCTTTTGGTGCTTTTATGTAGAACGTTCAGTAATATATTAATTTTTAATGCTTGAAAATTTCAACAAAATCGTCTCGACAGCAAGACTATATTTATACATTTAATATCAGAAAGCTCTCCGGAAATATACCCAACGCTATATGTAAGTTATCTTATTTAATGTAATTTTTCAAGTTGCGTTTAAACAAGAAAATTTTATAATGTTTCGCTGTACAGTCACGATTTGTTTTCGGTATACAATCAAATTTGTATTTATAATTACGTGTTTTGAAACGATTTTATATCGAATTTTATTAACAAAGATAAATTTAAGTATAACTGCTTTGATTTGATGCAATATCTTGCAGTCTTATCACTCTTTATGTAATTATTTACTCTCTTTAGTAATTTAATAAATGTGTTTTATTTTCATCTCAAATAAGTTCCAAATGAGAAACAGCCCAAAAAAACACACGCATTGAGTGCTGCACTTTGTTATTGTCCACGAAATACATGCGGGATTCAACAAGTGAAAAATTGGGTTCAAAAATTTTATGACGTCAAAGCAACAAAATACTCAAAATTAAACCGTAAATTTCTCCCGTTTCCTCCGGTGAACTTTAATTTTTGAAATTTTCCACATCAATTACCGTCGCCCAAATGCTTGCAATATCATTTTTTTGTTAATTTTTTGATAGGATTTTTTAGCACTGGATTTTTCACCTTTTTAATCATTATAAAAAAACGTGTTGATAGATTTTTTCAACAATCCCAGTAGAGCTACTACACGAGAATAAGAAAATATATCAAGCAGAAAACACAGAAAAAGGATAAAATTTTCAACAAGGTCATAATAAAACTTTTTGCCGAATTTCATCTTTGTATCATAAAAGATAGGCGAAATGGATTAGCTATATAGACGGCTAGAGCGCACTTTTGTATGAAAAGCCTAGGAAACGACATATATTGTTTAGGTATGTTTTAAAATTTTCAACTGATGCGGAGTAATTATTGTCATCAGCCGACATTTTTACTTTAGTCTGCGAACGGGCGTCCGCAGTGAAGAAAAGCGACCTGGGACCGGTTGTATAAAAATCTTAATCACTGTTTTAAGCACTGTTTTGTAGCTTAATACTAATTACAAAATAAGTGGTTATGATTGGTTCACGTTTGCACTAATCATAGCTAGTTAACTTTAATCACTTTTTTATACAACCGGCCCCTGAGCGTTAACATACTGTAGATACTACTTTTTACTACCGCAAAGGGCACTGCACGTGAGGGGAGTTTGCTACGACACCATACGAAGGGCATGTAATATATAGGGCGAAATAGAAAACCATACTTTCCTCTTGGAATAATTCAACTAACAAGGTATATTCTGCGATCTTTGTCCAATGATCAAATGACGTTCCTTATTAACCATGCTTGAATTGGAAAAGATCAAATTGGAATCCTGTCCATATTCATGCAGCTCATAACGCAACTTTGAATTGCGCATTCTGTTCCACAATATTTTCTGATCTGTTTTTTCCAAACGAATCAGAAAGGTAGGAAGCATTCCACTGAAAATAATTTGCTGAATTTTTGTTTCTTTTACACGCTATATTTAGTGTTTTGTTAAATAATTCAGCGCTCATCGGAAAAACGGCCATATTATATGCAAAATTTAATTATGTTCATCATATGCTAAAAAGATCCAAATTTTCTGGCTTTGTGAATTAAAAAACCCCAGCACTCCAGAATTAATTTTAAACATATACATATCTTTATTCAAGTAAAGTGATTGATAAACTACTAGGTAACATAAACAAACTTTTGTGATGTACCTCTTACAACTTAGGAAGAGCTTTAATAATTGTTAGCATATATGATATAGTTCAACACTCCTTCAATCCAAAGATTTCCAAGTGGCTCATTCCAAAACTTGTCGTATTTCCATAAATAAAATTAGTGAATGCTTGACCTTCTGGAACAGGAAAACTTACATAGCTGTTGTTCATGGAACAGCTGGTCGAGCCGTTACTGTTCATGAAGAATATACAACCACCATTAGCAGACCCAAATGAAGGACCCCATGACGGGTTGCACCAGATTCCACCACTGCCATCAGTTTGAGCAAGCTTTGTTGGACGAGCTGCAGTCGGATTTGCAAGTGTAAATAGGAAGGCGTTTTTATCTTTGACGAAAGATGACCCTAAATTATGTAGCGTATTAATATTACAATTATGTAGTCAAATTGTTCACACTTCATAGTATTCACATTGTTTACACTTCATAGTAGTCACGTGATTTCAAAAAAAGAGGTAATTTCTCTGTAAAAAAGGTGGTTCACGCTATTAGCTATACAATTCGTCGTGCGTGTATATGGTACATGGAAAAGATCAATCAGGAGGCAAAACTGCATGACCAAATGACGAAACAACTAAATCAATTCTTAAAACAAACTCTTTACCCGGGCCCAGAGGAGTAATTAGAGCGTTATTTTAGGGGAGGGAGCATTCACATATTCGCATTCTGCCCGAAGAATTTCTTTTGAAATCGATTCGGTGAATGACTTCAACAATAAAAGCTCTTGTTACGTCTTTACCCAAGCCACTTGGGCCATCCACAAACGCTCTCGAGTTATCTGTGAAAAGAACAGTCTTCATGCCCGTTATCATGCATTTTCTTGACCGTTTAATGCGCAATTGTGCCCAGGTTTCAGAGAAGGTCGTTTGATTGAACTTTTGATCTAAGCTGTTCTCCTCAAGGGTACGATTGTGTTAGGATTTTGCTACATTTTATAACCTGACTTCGTTAAAATTGTTGCTTTACACATTGTTCACACGTTTTCTTTTTACATCGATTTATGTCACGCAATGTAAACGATTTTAAAGCACCGCGAACAGACCGAGGTTTCCTCTTGGAAAGATTCTTCCAAAAACCTCGTTACTATCACCTATTATTACAATACAGCGATTTAGCCGAAATAAATTTAGTTGCTTTGCCTTTTACTTTTTGTTTAATAATAAGGCATTTTTTACCTTTCATAATAAGGAATCTTTTTCACGTCCCATGACGAATTACAGAAATAATAGCGTGCAGGGGTGGCAAAATAGTATAATTACTGTAGTGTAGTACAGTATAAAATATTGTCAAGAAACCCATGTGCAAATTAACTTGAAATACTTTACAAGTCCCATGGTCCTATACATTTTCCACCACCCTCTCGTAGTGTAGTGTCTTTAGAAGAGTGACTCCTTAGAATGCGATTTAGGTTCGTGTTTCCCTTATTGGCATGTTTCAGTTTTTTGGTTCACATAGTTATCGTGTAATGTATCAGTAACTCACGTAGACACCATAATTCAAATGCTATCTTGCACAAAAAAACTGGATCTTGACTTAAAAAAATTCGTTTCTGATTTCTATAGGTTAGAGATGAAACCTATGCATTAGGATCTGCGGCTAAAGTGCTAATTTGATATCTACGATACCCCAAGGCAGACGAGAATATAAATAGGAAGGAGAGGGGGGGGGGGTACAGTGCCAATAAAGTGCAAAATTTGATAAGTTTAAAAAGATTTGACAGTAATATAACTTAATCCCAAGTGACACATGTTCAAGGGTGGGGTCTGTAGTCACGAATCGTTCTGAAAGATGGCAACATCTTGAGACAGAAAACAAAATTTGAGACAAGGAGCACAATTTCCTCTGAGCCCAAAATTTTATGAAGCATTTTTTTACATCAAGAACGGCGCTTTTTGAACTGAAAACTTCAAACGATTCTGAGCCGGTAGTCCTCAACTATAAGGGAAACTAAAGCAAACTATAATCAAACCCTTAAAAAAGAAAATATCGAATCTTCTCAACAGTTTTGAAAAGTGATAAGGAAATACTTTTCCCAACTAAAAGACAAAAATGAAACGAAAAGATGAAAACTTACAGCAATTTGCGTCCAATCGCTAAGTGCAAACATTTTCACGGGTTTGTTTACATTTGCAACGTGACGTTTGCCGTTTGAAACGATCCCACTAAAATCCTCTGAATTTGCCTCAGAACTTTCGTAATCGATCGAAGGACTCTCCCTTTATGCCTGAATGAGTATTCAGGCTTGAATGCAGGCAAAACCACTATATATGTTACTATGTATTGAAGTACTGTGCGAGTATGCGTTGTGTTGTTGTCTCATTTGTGAGATATATCGAGCAATCCTTTTCAATCTAGTGAATCATAGAGCGTTTTTGAGTGGTTTACTTTTATATGGTGCGAGAAGATAAAAGAAAGAAAGGTTAAAAAAAGACAAGAAAAAGAAAGGGATTTTACGGTGTGAGACCACAGGAAAAACGGGATGATTTGCAAACTGAATTACCCGACATGATTACTGATCCTGGCACCATACCAGCTTCGGACGAAGTATCTGCTCCTATTACAGCAGCTGACGTTAAAAGTATTTCTAGCAAGAAGCTGTTAAATACCTCCTTAAACAATTTTAAATCTAAAAGTGGTATTATTACTCGAGAAAAGGTGAGAGAAGTAGGTTTAAGATCACTACCGAACATCCAAATTGCAAAAGGTTTCAAACTGCAAGATGCAACTCTGCTGAATGACTGCATATCTAAAGCAGCAATTTACAGTTCATGCCGTAAAGCGTCGACCAGACTCGCTCTTTACCAGAAAAACAATGAAAGAGAGAGACTGTTTGAATCTCTGTTTTTGAAGTGTTCTTGGTGTAAAGCAGAAACGCGTCTATCAACCAGTATATAGCTTGGTGGCAAGGGTGGTGGTGCTCGTGAGGTGAATCGAAGAGCTGCTCTGGCATCTTGTCAATTTGGGCATAGTGGATTGACTCAATTTTGCACCACAATGAATTTATCACCACCTGTAAGTACAGATGTATACCAAATTAAAGCATCTTATTCTGGCTGAAAATGCTACAAAGAAGCATGCCGAGGAAATAAAGAATGGTGCTGCAGAACGATTGCGGAACAAGGTGCTAAAGGAAGTTCCGGATCAAATCGAGGATGGTGAGGACATTATTGCATGTGTGTCTGTAACAGTTGATGGGACCTGGCAAAAGAGGGGACGCTCATCAAAATTGGGAGTTGTTTTTATCATATTGGTAGACGCAGTGAAATGGTGAACTATGAGATGAAATCAATTTTTTGTCACGAGTGCAAAGAACATACTAGCTGGGATGTTGAATTTGAGAAGTTAAACAATGGAAAGAATCTCATGGTTGCCAAATTAATCACAAAGGATCGTCAAAGGAGATGAAGGCTGTTGCAGCTGTGGAGATTTTTGCAGAAGTGTTGAGAAAAGAATACCTTTTTTGGCGATGGTACACAAACTGGATATGTACTATTATATCATTGAAGATTTTTGTCCAAAGATTAGATCCAAGCGTCGTGTCGTCCACTTATTTGCAATTACAAATGCTGATTTGGTAAAGAAGTATGGTATCAATGCCATCATGAAGCCACTTGTGGAAGATATCAATACCTTGTACAAAGGACGCAAGATGGAGATCAACAGTTTTGAGAAAGTCATCTATGGAAAGGTTCTGATTTGTGCTAGTGATACTCTTGGTCAACATTGTTGGGGAGGATAGAAAGAAGGTGTTGGAGTAACGTTTCAAAAGTGCCGTCATTGTCAGTGTGCATTTGAACAAATGCAAAAAGACTTTCTAGAAGCAGCATTTAATCTTCGCACAATCGACACGTACCGGGCACAGTTTAAAGCCATTGAGCAGGCACCAACACAAATTGTTCAAAATGATTTTAAAACAACTTATGGACTAACAAACAAAAGTTTACTTTGTGAGCTACCGACTTTCGATGTTATCCAGCAACTTCCACATGATGTCATGCACACTCTACTAGAAGGAGTTGTGCAATATAAAGTCAGACTAGTTTTGCTGCACTACAGCTAAGTCATGACTATGGTTATTCAGAAATCAGGGATAAGCCTCTTCCCCTTAAAGATAATGTTTTTAATTGTGATGAAAAGTACAAGTTAAAGTACAAGTTAAAGTACAATGCTGCAAAACCTCGATTATTTTACGACTCTTGCCATTTTCGATTATTTTACGACTCTTGCCATTTTTAATCAGTCCTTTCGTCAACACTAATGATAAGTACTATCAATTTCTATTGCAACTGATTCACCTTGTCCAATATGTAGTGTTTTAAAGCGGAAGTAGTGTGGACGGAAGTATAGAAGGCAGGAAGTGGAGAGTATTGTAGGGAATACGGGCTTTGGGAGAGCGAGAGCTAGAAGCAAAAATAAAATATATACTGTCAAGTATTATAAATAACAAAGTAAGGATACAACACAATATAATTAATTTTTTCACTAGCGATTAAATTGGAGACTGCCAACCACTTGCCTGAGCTGATTGAACGGCATCTTATGCAGTTTAAAGAGCTAACAGTAATATCATTATCAAACGACACTATTTGGTCCATATACCAATAACCATTCGAATGCTTCGGCCAACAGTTAGGTCTTCCTGCTTCAGTTTTGAATCTGCTCATAACTTTTTCAAGGAGTTAGAAAGAAAGCAGCTATTTTAAGAATTTGGTATTGTTATTGGCGAAGCGTCATTAGTTTAACTTGTGTTGCAACTTTGGTGATGGTGCAGAAAATCCAAGTTCACTTCCTTTGTGAACAAATGCAGAAAATGTGTCATTCCTTGGGGGAAAGGTTCGATTGACATGGTCTTTTACCTGGCATTGATTTTGTTAATGCATACAAAGTAAGCTGGATCAAGCTTTTTTGATCAAAGTATGCAAAATCTGGAGTCGTTTCCATTGATGTTGCCAGAAACCCTGTGCTGCCTGTTGTATATCGTCAATTCTTTAATGTCTTTGATTGCAAGAAAGATAAAAATAGAAACCAGTATGTTCCCGTTAAATATGACCTTTCTGGCATAATTGAAGAACATTTAGAAGGATAAAATTCCCTTCACTAGTGGACTGCATGATAAGGGATTGTTTGTAATGTGTATTACAGAGCCTTGATAGATTACCAAAGTTTGTTGTTGGGTAATTCTTCTGTCACACACAAGATATGGCAGTTCCATTGGTCCTCGTCATTTTTGTGAAGCCATAATAAACAGCAATGTCGCGTGTGTGACAGGAGAATTGCCCTATTGAATGTAATGTTTAATCAATACTTTTCACTTGTGAATTACTGTACTTATTTTGGGCGATTAATTGTTTACATGTACGTTAGAGTTTTATAATGATGATTGCAAAATCGTGCACAAAATAACAAATGTCCCTTTAATATGAATGTACATTTATATACAATAGCTTGAAAATTGAAATTATAGCGTTCATCTTGCTCATATCGAGCATGGCATATCACCACATTGTATAATTATTGTTTAACACGTGACCTAAAACGCGCCAAAACCCCAAAACAATGACGTCCTGGCGTTGTTCACACTCGGCGAACAAAACTAACACATAAAACCAGATTTATAGACTAATTATAGAGTTCGTTAAAGTCGCGACTTCTTCCGTTTAAGTTCTCCAAAGATAAATGCTTGGCGGCGAGGCAAATTTCGAATCTGCCGACAGTCGAGCACCTCAATAATAGTCGAGCACCTCAATAATAGTCGAACACCTCATATTACAGTCGAGCTCCTCATTGCTTTAGTTCTCAGGCCGTCGTGCGCGCCCAGCCACACCATGCATGCCTCGGGGAAGTCTCGGGATTTATACGAGATTTGCCGTTATTTGATATCTTACACAAATTTTATATCAAGTATATCACTATCTTGCTTTCGCGGGATATGCTAACTTCTTGAAGCTTCAGCGCGTTACTTTGACTTTGGGGAGAATAACATTAAAACATCCATGGCAGAACAGTCGAATGAAAAGACATCAGCACGTTTCACTGGTTATCATGCTTTCTACAGGACTGTTGCGGTAAGTATTTCAATATATAGTGCATGCCAGGCAAAATCACAGTGACTAGTGAGCACATTACATGCCACGAATTCTTAATATAATTTCTTGAAATTTCGTGTATTACGTTTGTCTGCTTTTGTGCTTCATTGCAACGAAGAGAGAGAGCAATCAGTAAGTTATTAAAGATAGATTTGTATTATGTAGGGTCAGATAAAAACTCGTTTGCCTGACTCTCATCTGGCTGCAATAAGCAAAACTGCTGCAAAGATGTGGCAAGAATGCTCTTCTAGTGTTAACGAGGTAAGTGTTCATTTACGTTATATTATTACATATGTACACCAAAATGTTAAATATTGTATTTAAGATAAAAGTTCAAAGTAAATTTTCAGAACAAAACCCTCGAGATCCAGCCTTGAATTGACCATACAAATACTTCAGGCTGAAGGCCTTGTTGCCTTGCCAGATCAGTCTCAAGAATATGCCAAATGACTTGCACTAGCACATAAAAAGGAATCAGCATGCAGTGGGTTAAGTTTCTTTTATTATTTTGAAGGATTGGAAACGCGAAGGCCAAAAACTCAGAGAAGATATTGACTGTGATATTGTAACATACAAGTGCCAAAGATGCAGTGTCTCTTTTACGAGGGCAAAAAACGCTGCATAACATGAAAAAAATTGTGGGGAGTGCCAGTGTACCACATGCTCCAAAGTATTTTCATCCAAGCTTAGAAAGACATACGAATATTCACAGATGGAAATATGAATGTGAAACTTGTCACAAAACATTTTCCACAAACTATCTTTGAAACTGGTTCTTGGATTACGCCTTATTCTTTATATGTTATACTCGATGTTTCTCATCAAATTATCAGGAGATGTTGAAATTAACCCAGGAACTCAGGACAATGGGCATTGTTGTTTAAAAGGAGTTGTTCTAAACGCAAGAAGTTTAACAAGCTTAGTTAAAATGAATGATAACCTTAAGGAAAGTAACCTCGAACGATTTCAGAACTTTGTATACTCTGATGATCTGGATATAGTTTGTGCTAATGAGACCTGGCTGTCAGAAAACGTTTACAACGCCAAAATTCTACATTCTGGATATCGTATTGTCAGAAAAGATCGTAAAACGCGAGGCGCAGGTGTCTTGCTGGGAATTAAAACTTCCGTATTTAAGCAGGTGCGTGAAATTAAACATAATCATGATTTGGAAATTGCTATGGCTGAAATAACAACTGCGAAAGACATGAAAATGCTCGTGTTATCGCCCACCTAATTCTGATAAAACTTGGTGTGATAAATTTGAAACTTTTCTTCAAGATGTTTGCACACGTCATTCAAAAATTGTAATTGCCGGGCATTTAAATTTTCCGCACGCAAACTGGAATTATTCGCGGGAAAACGTTATCAACGCTATACAGGACTCGTTTAACAAACTATCAAATGATTTTTTCTTGGAACAACTAAATACAACTCCCACCAGAGGTGAAAACATTCTCAACCTTCTTATCACCAATGTTCCTGGAAAAGTCAAGATATGCGAGTATTTAAAACCAAGCGATTCAGGCATTTCAACAGATCACAACGCTATTATATTATTTTCGACCTCTTCATCTCATGCAACCCTTTCCCAAAAATAAAAAGATCAGTATTTGATTACCGATGCTCCGACTTTAATGGCCTACGAATTCATCTACAATCCCTTGACTAAGTCAACTTATATCAGAGAACGACGATATTAACAAGGATTGGCTCGCGTGGAAAAATGCGTTTTGGACTGCCGTATCAAAATTTGTGCCGACAAAAACATTACGAGGTCGAAACCATCTTCCTTGGATGAACACTATGATACTCCACTACATCAAGAAAAAAAAACTCCCTAAGAATGAGAATAAAGAAATCCCATCATCCAAGTGAATATCTTAAACACAGATTTCGTGAACTCCGCAAAACAATTAAATGAATGTTACGTGAAAGTCGCTTAAACTACATCAATTTGATTTGTGGGTCGCGTGATCTTAACCCTAAACGTTTCTGGTCGTTTTTTAAGATAAAGCGCAAGGTATCCAATGTTCCATTGAAAGTCTCTGTTAAATCTAAGGAGAATCACAATCAAAGAATGTATTCTAACAACAATGTAGACATTGCGAATACTTTTAACGAATATTTCGCTTCTATCTTTACGCACGACAACCATAACGACCATAATCCAGAAGAGCACTCCTTTATAGATCCAGACATTGTCTTAGAAGACATAACACTTACTGATGATGAAGTCATGTCCGTATTTTCTAATTTAAATAACAATAAAGCACATGGTCCTGACGGAATTCCAGCACGTTTGTTGATAGAAACATCATCCCAAATCGCTCCTTCACTCTGCTCTCTCTTCAACAAATCCCCACGTTCTGGTGTACTTCCTGATGACTGAAAATTAGCAAAATTGTACCAGTGCATAAACGTGATGAGAAATCCTATGTAGAAAACTACCGTCCTATATCGTTGCTTCCTCTTCCAAAGTGCTAGAGCGTTGTATTTTCCATCATATCAAACATCATGTTTTTCAACAAATTAACCCTATTCAACACGGTTTTGTTCCACGAAAGTCATGCACAACACAATTGATCGAAGTATTCGAACACATAGGTCGAAAACTAGACGATGGAAAGCAGATGGACGTGATTTACTTAGACATGTCCAAAGCATTTGATAAAGCAAGTCACGCTCAACTCATACGCAGATTGTATGACTTTGGGTTTCGAGGTAACCTTCTTAAATGGTTTACATCGTATCTCAGCAATCGTTATCAACAAACAACTGTTGGTGGAGCAACATCAAGACCTTTAGCAGTGACATCCGGTGTACCGCAGGGCTCAATTCTTGGTCCCTTACTGTTTCTCTTGTACGAAAATCACCTCTCCGATAGCGTATCAAACTCCAACATCGCGACCTTCGCGGACGATACAAAGATCTTTAAATAATGACCAGAATAAAGGGCTGGTTAATGGCTTCATCAAACTTTTGAAACGTCAAAACATAGTCTTCATCTTGTGCCTTCAGATTCTTTATTCTCTCCTCAAGTGCTGAAAACATGGTTGATAGGCTTCCACATCCACATTGCTCTTTCTTGAACTCTGTGTAAATATGGTTGAAGTCTTTTCGCCTTGGTGCTTGCGATCGATCACAAAGTCTCTTGTGATACTCAAGATCATCCTTGCTTTCACTCCTGAGCTGCCTCAATAGCTCTCGATAGACTGCAGCTGGTAACAAGCCCCGAGCAAAAATTTCTTTAATTGCCTTACTATCAAGTCTGGTATATCTTTGAAACTTAACGAGTGCAGTGAATCGACCGAGTGGTTACGCCTCCATTCAATATCAATGGATGAAGAAAAATCTTCATGCTCTGTATTTCGGCCAATTCGCACAATCAAAGAGAAAGGGCAATTGGTGTTCTTGAACCGCTTGGTTGGTTTGGATGCCAAAACTTGATCTGGCAGTTTTGTAGTTTCATATTTGGTGTTATGGTGACACCTGAAATACTTCGCCAAAACTGTCTTCGCCTTCTTGTTTCCTGATTTTCTTGTCTTTAGGATTCGCAATGTTTCGTTGTTTTTGTAGCCACGAATCCTTACAAACGAATCGACATCTTCTTCATTCTTAAAATCCACTTTAATGTTTGCCTTAAAGTTCTTACTAGTTCCTTTAACATCCACAACCTCGTACTCCGTATCCTTCATAGGGAGAATTTCTTGAACACAACCTAATAGTTCTCCTGTGTTAGCTTCAAAAGGAAATCCATTTTGTAAATTAGCGATCGCTTTCTCAAGGATGCCTTCTATCTTGAGAAAATGAATCCCAAAAGGCCTTGGGTTCGAGGTTGAATGAATCCCGTGAAAGCAAGATAGTGATATACTTGATATAAACGGCATATAAACGGCAATCGATAACGGCAAATCTCGTATAAATCCCGAGGCTTCCCCGAGGTCTGCATGATGTGGCTGGGCGCGTATGACGGCCTGAGAACTAAAGCAATGAGGAGTTCGACTGTAATATGGGGTGTTCGACTATTATTGAGGTGTTCGACTATTATTGAGGTGCTCGACTATTATTGAGGTGTTCGACTATTATTGAGGTGCTCGACTGTCGGCAGATTCGAAATTTGCGGCGGTGAGGTCTTACAACAGGTATTTTCCCGTGATTCCCAGCTACAGACTGAATGTATTATCATCGGTTCAAAGCAGCAATTGTCAAAGATTAACATCAATGAAATTATAGTTGGTGAATCTACGATCAAGCCTGTGGAGGTGGTGCAAAGCCTCGGAATGTGGTTTGACTCACATATGTCGATGGATATTCACATTGGAAAAGTGTGTAGTAAGGCGTTTCGCAGCCTCTATAATATCCGGCGGATAAGGAAATTCCTTTCAGAAGATACAACAAAGATTTTCGTTCATGCTTTTGTTACTTCACACCTGGATTACTTTAACTCATTGTTTTATGGTCTGCCACAATCTCAATATGATAGGTTACAAAGAGTTCTCAATGCCAGGGGTGGATCCAGACTAGTACCACTAGTTTCCGGAAACTAGTCAAATTTTGCCAAACTTAATATTCTGTCTTTTTGTCTTTCAGTAATTTCCTAATGACCAAACCAGTGATAAAATTAGCAGTCATTTTTCGCCATATTTGTATATAATAATTCAGTGAAATCCAACGTTTTTTATTTATATACGGTACTTTTAACTTTGGCGATGTGAATTGAGCGTAAAATGTTGCGTGCAATTCACTGATTTATTTAGATCCGTGGTGCAAATCAAATGTGTGGAAACTGCTGCCCTCGCGTGAATGCACTAGTTCACCTTGCGTGGAATTTTCCACGGAAACTAGCTAGTCAAAGTCGCATATCATTGGCTAAGACCAAACGAAAATATTTGTGCACTAGTCAAGCCTGCTGTCATTGGCTGAAGGCCGTTAATTAAATCCACGGAAACTAGTCAGGCACTAGTCAAATGTTATAAATACAACCGAATGCTTCGTGGAGATTTGTAATGTTTGCGTGAATGCTAATACCATAGTATCTTTGTACTTCGCGAGTCAACAATGCTTGGAAATTGGAAGCTTTCTTTGAATGATGGCCTTCTTTTGTCGCAGCTGCGGGAAAGCTACGAAACTGTAGACACTAGACCGCGGTTTTATACTTTTATACACCTTACTTAGTTGGCTTAACAATCAGTTGTAATAAATAGCTACTTCGATTTCCATCGTTTGTGTATTCGATGCTTCTTAATCGCGCTTTCTGTATGCCATGGGTGAGTGTTTAAGGATCTTTATAACTTTAAATTTGTTATGTATATGCAAATTTTTATGTAAATTTACCAAGGAGCTGTGTCGCAACTGACGATAAACTCGTATGATATACTCGCTCGTGCATGAGTATATAGTTGTAAAATATGACCTTTCACCTGATTACACTGTAAACATTGTGATGAGATCTGCTTGGTAGTAACATTGAGCAACGACTATTTATTCAACCGCATAACTATAAATACAATATTGATTTATGCCAGCAATCCAATGAAATAATATTACTTTAAAAGCTTTTAAGATATGAATGTTATTCAACGTCAGTTGGTACTCTCCCTGACAACCACTGAATATTACATAACTGGAGATCTTAATTTGCATCTGATTATAATTAAGATAAGCAAGTGAGGTCACTTTCTCTGATGTTTTATTTACTAGGGAGCTGGGAGAGGGCAGTGATGGACCTCATGGTGTCGATCGCGTATGATCAGGTGTGTCAAATTATGTCTGAAAGGCAATAGAATCGGGTTATCGGTTTCGACTGACAAACTTGAGTTTTCCAGACGTCCCTCGCAACGTATAAGGTCGTTCTTGTCCGGAAACAAGTTCAACTGGTTGATTAATTGATTGCTGACGCGTGGTTTCGTTACCAACAGGCGGTTTACTTCAGGAAATGACGTCGTTTGAATTTCTTTGATCCAAAGCATTTCGGCTTCCTTTACATCATTGGCACATATTTGTACATGATCGCAATGTGTTGTCTTTCTCCTTTCAACTTCTTAATAAATTTCAACACACGTGCTGTTACTCTAAACAATCTCGCCACTTCACCATACTTGCTGCAATCCATTAATAATCCAATTCTGGCATGGGCGGGAGAAAGATCAGCTATAATCGCAAGGCTGTGTGTAACTGCCGGACGGACTTTGACGGTTTCTGACAAGGCAATATCATTTACCAAATTTGTTCGATGTGGGCATGTTGGCCATTAATCTTTTGAATATTTTGGAAACTCGGGTCCGTGGCGGAGCCACGTTTGATTCTCAGCCAATGCTGTTGCAAGACAACCTGGCGATGGCAAGTCTGCAGCGTTAAAATCATCAGGACAAAAATGCCAATGGTCTTCATTCGTGAGTTCTCGAATCTCTGACACACGCCGTTGAACATACGTCTTCCACATCTTATGATTTCTCATCCAGCATAAAGTGGTATAGGAGTCCGTCCATAGAAATGCTTCCGAAACGTCGATTTGGGATGAACGTGATTTCAACAAGGTGTTCATCAATCGAGCTAAAATGTTAGCACCAAGCAATTCGATCCTAGGAATCGTTTGCCGTTTTAGCGGCGCTACTCTTGTCTTCGACGAAACTAGGTTTACTTCGACAGTTCCTTCTTCCTATTCTGTGCGCAAATAAACAACCACACCATAGGCTTTCTCTTAAGCGTCAGAGAATCCATGAATCTGATGGCTTGATATGGGACTTGAACGAGTGTAATAGCAACGAGGTTAGTGGATTGCCTTAATCGCGTGAATGTCTCGTAACAATGAGTTCCAAATGCTCAATGATTTACCGCTCAACTCTGCATCCCAATCGAGATTGCCAATGCACAATGTTTGGAACAAACACTTCATACTGACCGTGAAGGGTGCTAGTATACCAATCGGATCAAATATTTTTGCTGGAAGCTTCAAAACGGATCGCTTCGTGGGGGTAGGGTGCTGGCGTACTCCACCAATTCCATTGGATCAAAATGAAATTCATCACTCCGAACATTCCAAAGCAGACCTAGGACCTTTGTAAGGTTATTCGAACTTGTTGACGGCGTATTATCTTCTTTCACTTGGTGGCACATCAGTTGGGTTGTCTCCTCATTATAGTCAGGGTGCTGGTGTTTTCCGCTTGCTCATTGTCCGCAACAGTTTCTCGAAATTTCTCTGAATGGGCATCCATTTTCTGGGAGGGAAACTTCCGTCCTTCATGATTGCTTTGGTCTTTTCGTAGACCTCAACTGCATCGTCGTCATTCTTTGCCCCTCCAGCGAAGTCGTCAACGTAAAATGAATCCTTGAGTAAAGAAACCATTTCGGGTTCATGTTCTTTTTAGGTATTTAGGTGATGCTGAATTATGCTTGTCAAAATTGCTGAACTAAGAGTTAGATGAACTGGTATCTTCGAATCTTTCGAAATAGTTTCGTTACATCATTGAACCAGAGGAAACGCAGCATTCGTCTGTCGTCGGGCAATATCTGTATTTGGTGAAATGCTTTCTCAATATCTGCAACAATACCTACGGAATGACTTCGAAACTTGGTAACTGTGTCAAATAAGTTTGCAACCAGATTCGACCCCTTCTCCAAACACTCTTAATTGAAGAACTGTCCTCGTTAGGCTTAGCCAAGGTAAATAATACGATCCCTCTATACTATCGTCTTCCTCTGGAACTACCTCGATTATGCCTTCTTCGAGTTGTTGCCTGATAACGTTGTCATAGTCGTGTAGCAGTTGTTTATTTGTCTTCAGATGCGAATGAAGTTGTCTAAGTCTTCGAATACAGGCTAAATATCCATTTGACTGTAGCAACGACTCGGTCTTCCGGGGCAATCCAACTTGATATCGACATTCTTGCTTTTCAAAGCTAACTACGCGTAAGAACATGTGTTCCCTCATACTATCTACATCTCGACCTTGGATTCCAATTGCTTCCGTATCCCAAAATGTTTTTAGAGTACCAATCAGGTTATCCTCATTTCTTGAATATATGGCGACTGGCTTATTGCTAACTGATTTCTTTCCATAATAAGATGGATCATTGAAAACTCATCAGAAATATCAGCCCGCATATTATTGGACCAGACAATATCCATGTGGGTATAGAAGAACATATCTTGGGAAAACATGCCGCTGAAATTTCCACATCTCCATCATTTCCTTGCAAGCTCAACTGTACAAGATCACATCTTTTCTTGCTAAATCGATCTCCCCCAAATGTGTTTAACTTTAACGCTTCAGCTCCTTTGGTTTGTAAACCGAGCATTTTTTTCTAATCATTGGTTATGTATGTCCGTTGGCTACCGCTGTCCATCAGAACTCGAACTGGAACCGTTGTGGACTCTTGACTTGAATAGGCAAATGTAGTTGCTGTTTGCAGAAGAACTTTGGGCGAACTTGCATTTGTTGCGGTTGTTGTACGATTTTCTTCCCTACCACCATTGGATTCTTCTTGGTCTGCATTTTCTTGTTTTCTATTTTTATATCTTGTTGGCAAATAGACTGATGGTGTCGTCCTTCACACCTACGACAACTTTGCCGTTTCTTGCAATCCCTTGTAATGTGTCCCATTCTTAAACATAAATGCAGACGCTTGGTACTTGGTTTTATTTCGTTGATTTAACCTCCGGTAGTTGTCGATTTCACTTCCTGTATCTGACTTCCGGTTGTCAATTTCTCTACCTCGAACGTTTTCACTAAGCTCTCTAGTCTCTACTTCCTTACGCATAACTTCCAATAAATCAGTAATTTTGCACACTTCCTCGGAGGTATTTCTCGCTATTTAGAGCCGTATTCCAGATGGCAGTTTTGACATGATAATAGGTATGAGTAAACTACCGTATTGGCCAGAGTTTACCCCTAGCGCTTCGAGACTTCTTACACTGACACTGATTTTGTCATGAACAAAGCGAAGTTAGGATGTTTTGTCCCCTGTAAAGCTGTTCCTTCGAGCAACGACTGTAAATTGAATTTATCGATTGCTGACAGTCCGCTATTTTTGTGCACAGCACTATCGTAAGAGTCCCAAAACGATCGAAACTTTGTTAAATCTCCCTTAAATTTTGGAAGTACTAACTTAGGAAGTTTAGTTTTCGTGACGTGATATTGTTGACTTACTTGATTTTGTTGAATTTGTTCCGTGCTAGCTTGCAATGTCGAATTATTTGTTGAAACAATTCTTTCGTTCTGCTGTTCGACTTGTTGTGGCTCGATTGCTTCGTCTTCGATGTTAGCTGTATGCAATACTGTAGGAGCACGCGACGACGCTTCCTTCACACGCTACTTTCAATATTTTCTTGGTCATGTCAGGACCTCGCGTATTAATTTGTTCTGAATCTGTAATTTCTTTGTCGATATCCTTTATTTCGCAAATTTCCAATATTTCGTTGTCAAGGTGTTTTATATAATCCAGCTTCTCGTGAAGTAGCCCTTGTATTGTGTTAAGACGATCTAGGTCCTTCTTCTACGTCTAGTAGGCTTTTTCGTGTAAAATATTAGCTATTTGCTTCGTTGATACACCTCGTAATTACTCCGCGAATAGCCGTGCCAATTGTTCGTTTTCTTTTGATCGGTAGTGTTTCGGTCAAATTTCGTTTCACACAAGTACAGTATTCCTTCAATTAACTTCACTTGAATACAAACTCTTTCATGATTTCGATTTAGACTCTTCTCAGAGCCCCACGTAGGGCGCCATATAATGATGATCGAAAAATCATGTACAAAATAACAAATGTCTCTTTAATATGAACGTAAATTTATATACAATAGCTTGAAAAGTTGAAATTAAAGTGTTCGTCTTGCTCATATCGAGCATCGCATGTCACCACATTATATATTGTCTAACACGTGACCTAAAAACTCGCCAAAAACCTTAAACAATGACGTCATATTATCTCGTAATTTACAAATTTGTTAAAAACATTTTGTTATGGATTAAATGATGATTTTTCCTTTTCCCTAATTGGTTGTTGTCCAATTTGTTGGCAACATTTTGTGATCGATAAAAAGCCGACCGAGGGAGCGAAGAACAAACAACCGAGGGAAATGACGCCTTAAAAATGTAAATTTTTCAACGGCAACTTACTTCAAACACTCTTTGTTATCAATCATATATAAGTGATTACTTAGAAGGAACTTCCGTGATTTGCTTAAAATGAGGATGTAGGGAGTTATTTTACTTATTTTAAGAATGAAAACAGCTCCTATGAATAAATTTACGTAAAACAAGAAAGGCAAGTTTTGATAGCAAGCCAATATTCTTAAAAAAAGAAAAAAAACTAGAATTATATTCTTGACAGCTAGAATGTGTTCTTGTATTAAGAATGTTATATTCTTGTCCAGAATACTCTGAATATTTTGAGCATTTGTTTATCTTGTTTTAAGAAAATCAATCCTTGATAACGAAACGAGCACAATATTGCTCATTACAAGGATTTAACGAGAATTTTTTTCTTTTAAGAATTTTCGAATTTGTTGTGTAAATACACATATATATCGAGCCAATATACATTTATCATCAATTATTGGGCTACCTAGGACTTTACTAAGATGACTCACACCTATAATACCTTTTAATTACCAAAAATATGACCGAAGCTGGAAAAATAAGGTTTATTTCCAAGGCGCTCAACTCTTCAGTAAATAACCAAAAGATGTTCGATAAGAACATAGTTTTTTTTCGACTTACGAGAAAACTTCTTCACTGTTCTTTTTTATAAATTTTTTTATAAATGTTTATTCTTAAGAAACTATAAAATATTTTCTCAAGTTTTATATTGTAGTCCTCGAGCCAGCCCGGGGCGAGTGTTACTAATTCCGCTTTGCAGTGAGAGTTGAAAGTCGTCGTATGGGAAAAAGCGGTGGTCATCACTGATCCCAAAAAATATATAATTTATATGGAATCAAACGCAAAACAGCGATAATAAATTAAATAAACTGACAGCTTATTTTAGAAAATCTATAGTGAAATACAGCTATACGTAAAATCCATTTAGATCCATTTAAACCGCCTGATGAGAAAGAAATCGTGAAACTCAGACACGAGTAGTGATAAATGAAATAGTATTGAATGCTAAATATTAAAGCGCTCTACAAATTAGTATTGAGCACTCTTGTATCCATCGACATACCGTGTTCGTATATATAAATAAATAGATTAATAAAACACTGAAAATAGGGTTTTTAACTGTTTTCATACAAAATTTTTGCCCGCTATTGACCAATCATGTTCCGGAGATCTTCTACAGAAATTGCCGTCAGAGACTCAACAACAAAGTCTTCTATAGAACACTCTATCATACTATACAATCTATAATCAGACAAATTAAGGCATTTTAGGGCTTAGCACAAAAAAATGCACTTAACGTGCATCTTTCAACTGTAATAGAATAGTACGTTCTGCGGCTGAAAAAGTTTCTCACGTTAAATTTTTATTCCGCAGGGAATTGCCTAAAAATAAAATCTGCCCAATAACATCGAATTTTTAATAAAATATGGAATAAATAAGATATTACTTCTTACCTGAGTTCCAAGACTGTTCAGCAAATCCTCCAAAAACATAGTTACCAGATCTTGCAATTGTAACTGTAGGACCCTTGTTGTCGCAATTTTGGTGAAAAGAAGTTGTGCTCCAACCAATGGTGGCTGGGCTGTACAGTTGTCTCCAGTTGCAGAAAATGTACTGGGCTGGCAGCCATGACAACAACGCATTTTTTTGCTCTCTAGTCAAGCTGTTGATTATATAATTTGAGTTTTCAAATGCCATATCAAACCAAAGCTCTTTTCGAATTCCACTGATTTGGTAAAACTCAGCCTCAAGGTAGAGCTCCCTTTGAAGAACTTTGTTTTCACTTGGATAAGTCAATTTTCCCGTGCGTAGGTAATTTAAGATGTATCTAAACAGACAAAAGTAAAATACTCAGGGTTGTACATTCCAATTGAGAATCATACATACCTACCTACATCTACATATATAAAGCTATTGAGACTACCATCAATACTTAAATTGACACTCGCCATCAATAGACAAATTTGGCTAACTTCCGAAGGGGCGTCATTGTGACCTGAATTGGGTAGAGAATGTAAACATAGCACCCAATATCACAAAGCGAAAGTCAACATGCCTCACTATTGTTGTGTGGGAAAGTGCTACAATTGCTCCGCTGCGGGCAAGAATATTTCATGGCATGGATTGCCAATAAATTCACCAACTCTTTTGTCTGTCTGGATTACAAAAATCAAGAGAGATCCTTGATATTTCAACGTAAATCAGCACACTAAGATATGTAGTGAACACTTTGTGGATGAAGATTTTGTTAATCCATATTCGACCAAAAGACGCTTGAAAAGTACTGCTAGCGCTGTTCCTTCAGTATTTGCTTGGAGTAAGGAAAAACTAAAGACTAAAGAGAAGACATCGGCTATGATAAAGCTGGAAAAGAATAGAACCGAAAACGAGGAAGCAACTGATAGCGCATTGGAGGGGGAAGGCCATGCGCCCGACATAAATCTTATTTCGCGCAAGACGCAAATGTACGAGAGTGATGTTTGTGGAAATTTAGCTGGAGATTTTGTCAGAATCCCATGTTTGCATGGTTTTTCTGTATCTCATTTACTTTCTAAATGTACGACACAAAAGAAAGAAGAACGGTTATTCAATCATTTTACTGGGTTTAATTCGCATAGCGAGTTTATGAACACACTGCAGTTTTTACTACCAAATCTAGACAGAACAGGATTGCTTTACTGGGATTCACACGCAAGAAAAGACGTAACAATTGACACAGAAACATTGTTTCAACAGGATAACTGCGAATCTGACACAGAAACAGGTGTTGACGAAGACGAAAGTGCCTGTAGTTCGTCAACCACGACTCGTCCAACAGCCCATAAACTATCAGTGGAAAATGAGTTTCTCCTTGTCTTAATGAGGCTTAAAATGGGCTTATCAGTTATAGATTTAGCTGAAAGGTTTTGCATAAACGAAGCAGCAGCAAATAGTATATTTCTTACCTGGATTAACTACCTATATATCACGCTGGGAAGCCTCAAAATTTGGCCTCACAGAAAGGTCATTTTATAAAATGCACATTCTGAATTTTTAGAGAAATCCTGACACTGTCATTATCATTGATGCTGCTGAACTAAAAATTCAAGCTGCCAGTGCTTTGCAAAAACATAGCGAAAGTTATAGCCCGTACAAATCTCATACTACACTGAAGTGTCTCATTGGTGTTGATCCAAGAGGGGGAATTATGTTTGTTTCCCAGTTATACGAGGGATCAATAAGTGACAAAACTAGGGATCCAAGGATACTGCAAAGTTTCAGAAGTCAGACAAATGTATAAAAAACTGACACAAATAGAAACAATGAATATAATACACACAGAACAATAAATCTGAAAACCGTGGTCTGCAATTAGAAGGTATATTTTTGAAAATTTCAAAGCGTTTCAAGTCAAGCCTTTTGAATATGTAAACATACAATTTCATCGCGTTGTAGGGGTTGAGAGCGTTAACTGGACTCTCATTAAGAGAAATTATAAAGCCACCTCAATTACATGAATCTATGGCATCGAAACTTTTTAAGGATTATCGCTCAATGTTTGCATAAACTTGTACATTTTCAAAATATTCTCCTTTGGCTTGCGCAGTTTTACAAGGAAATATAGTACTTCCGGTTAATTTTGTTTACCTCAATTCCTCAAATAAATACTTCGCACGCTAAACAGCTTTACTTATCGGGTCGGGATAAAACGCTGAAACTGAATGGCGGAAACGGAAACTGAAAACGGAAACTGAAAGGGGGATAAAACGCTGAAATGGGGATAAAACGCTGAAATGGGGATAAAACGCTGAAATGGGGATAAAACGCTGAAATCGAGAATAACACGCTGAAATGGGGATAAAACACTGAAATGGCAAGTTCGAAAGAGTTTTGTGCTGTTTAAAAAACGAATTTGTTGTTCGCTCCAAATTAAGCAGAATAAAAATAATAAGAAAAAAACAAAAATGGGGCGAATTTAAAATGCAATATTGCAATATTGTTCAAGCCAAAAATATTTGTAAAATTTACACCCTACATTTTTATCCATTAAAAACTTTACAACATTGTGAGCGTGGCATCACGTTATATTGACGAAAACAAATCATCATAACTACCGTTACAATAGAATTCAAATAAATGTGAAAACAATAAATATGCATAAAGAACCACATGTGGAATAATTTAACAATATCCATACGGCATTTTCGTTCCAAAAAGTAACAAAGTTACAGGAAATTCCGCAGGCCGAAAATCATTACACGTGTTTTGTGCGTGTCCCTTTCAAGGTTAAGTTTTTACGCATGTCTTATTGTTTCCGTTGACATGGAGTCTGGAGTTATCACGTAAAAGGAAAAAGACCGTCAAGAGTTTCTTTTATAAGATGTCGCTCAAGCAAACAAATTTAAAGCATGTCCTTTATCCGTAAGTCAGAGCACAGCACTTGAACGCCCCCACAAAGATTTTGCTGGTGGAATTCCGGTTTAATACAAAGAAACTAAGAAAGTTTTAGCAATAACGCTGTCAACGCGTGTGCTTTTATATCCGTTTTCCACATTTGCTTTTATCCGAATACAGGGTCAACAAACATTTTACAGCATGCTATGCAAGACAAAATCATCAAAACCGCAAAACTAGTTATTTAATGGATAAAAAGTAAAGTGTAAATTTTACAAATATTTTTGGCTTGAACAATATTGCATGTAGTTGAATTTAATTCTGCTTAATCTGGATCGAACAACAAACTCGTTTTTTAAACAGCACAAAACTCTTTCGTTCTTGCCATTTTTATCCCCATTTCAGAGTTTTATCCCCTTTTTAGCGTTTTATCCCCATTTCAGTGTTTTATCCCCATTTCAGCGTTTTATCCCCATTTCAGCGTTTTATCCCCATTTCAGCGTTTTATCCCCATTTCAGCGTTTTATCCCCTTTCAGTTTCCGTTTTCAGTTTCCGTTTCCGCCATTCAGTTTCAGTGTTTTATCCCGACCCTTTACTTATCACTACGTAGAAGAATTCGTTATATATCTTGTCTATTTTCTTGTATTTTCGATTGAAGCTTTGCAAAAATATTAAGAAAACGACACCGCTTCATATAGTGATATTTTGAGGAATATACGATAAAGGAATAGCCGAATATATGATAAAATTTTTAAATATACAGATGTATGTGTACGTTCGCACTAACGATGAGCACTCGGCAAGCGCCCGCTACATTATAATACGCGAAAGATTTCGCTGTATCTTGTTTGCTCTTTATTATTTTCGCATGAAGCTTTGCCAAAATGTAGAGAAAACTACGGCGATTCATTTAGAGTAATCTACCGAATATACGACGTAGCATAGCGAAAATTTTAGTCGTATATCTACTATATATGTTTATACTATGAACATAACTCATCAGTTCATATTAAACTCGGTTTAATTTGATGCTTTCCAAGGTAAAAATCCCTTTTTACGCGTTGTAAACAAACAACTAATAGTCTAGACTGAAATTCTTTCAATGCTGGTTAAAATAGTGTTTTTACTGTCATAGAAATACACTCATGTTTGCGACCCACTCCTAGAGACCGACATGTAAAGACTATAAGCGCAGCGCATTATACACGTGCTTAGTCGAATAATTGAGATTCCGGGGGTGTTTGGCAACACTGTTTATGTACACGTGCAATACAACTATTAGTTTCATTAGACGTCATAATGCTTATTACTCCGCCTGCCGTAGGCGAGGCGGAGTTTTAAAATGGCCCGTTTCTGTATTTTTTATTTTTATTTTTTTTCGGTGTCGCAAGTAGGCGCAGCGCTCATGGGTGATACCGCGGGCACAAGCCGCGTGAGCCAACCTAAACACGGCGTTTAAACTCAATTTCTAGCCGAATATGTCAACAAAACACGCATTTTAACATGTATGCTAGAACATCTAAACCCCAAGGAGGTTTTACGTGCAAAGATTCTCATGCAAAGTGTTTTAAAACGACAAATTCCACCGCGAAACTTTACCGAGGAGCGATGTATCGCGGGGAAGTTTTGAGAGCGTGTTTCCGTCATTTTCTGTTGTATTCCTACTTTTAAGGAAATTTAGAAATTTCTACACAAGAATCAAACCCAAATTCTACTGAAATATCTACATACAAAACACAATTTTTAACATGTAATAGTTAAAAAAAAAGGGACAGCAAGGTTCTTTATCAAAACATTGCTCCAGAAATGTGTTAAAACGGCAAATTCTGATAGACTCCATCATTCCATGATTAAGGAATGAGTCAAGGAAATGTGTTCCGATTTCTATCCTTGGTTTTCTATTTCTACCTATGTTGAGATGCTAATATTTCGTGCAAAGTGATTTATTTGCTTGTGCGATCTCATATAATTATAAAAGGTAAGAGACATTTTAAATTCCAATTCCAGAAATACATATGTTAGTCTAAAGTTCGAATTCCCAACAAATTATGTTGTTGAGACTTCAGGCAGTGTGCTACAGAATAGATTTAAATGATGCTATCAGGTTAATATATTGATGTAATGTATAGACTTTTAGTCAAATTTTCTTTACTTGCAAAATAAAACAGCTATATGTTGGTGGTATTATGACAAAAGAATCTTGTTTAACAGATGTACTATGAAAGTCTTTAATTTAAATTAAATTCTAAAAAATGCAATCCTACTAGGACTCTGGACAGAGTGCCTGGCAAGTCACTCAGACATTGATTTTTGGTTATCTTAGTGATTACATAAGATGTGCTAGCAATGTCTTACTGGTAAAATGCCTTGGAAGGTACCCTCATAACAATTGATTTAAAAAGGAATTAGTTGGGCAGAACAGAAATAAGTGAATAGACCCCACGCTCAATAAACTCTCTAGCTACAGCCCTGCCTGGGCTTGTGCCCATTTTCGATTCGGCAGGCGGAGTGAACGCCTTAGCAGGCGTCTTGTTTAACTATCTTTCCCATCGGTACGAACAACAGCAGACACTGGTGTATAACTAAACTCTGGTAAATTCAAGTCATTTTGATTAAAACCTTGTAAGAATGACATTTAAGCAACGTGTTCGAAACACTGAGCTTTATTACATCTGGAGAAAGCACGCGCCGCCATCTTTGAAGCCATTTTAATGGCGGCGATTTGCAAAATTGGTTCCCGATTGGTTCCCGGCTACAGGTAGCTACCACTGACCCAAAATGCGATGCTATACGTCCGGCAAAGTCCTTCGCCACCCTGGTTTTTAACAAAAAATTGTTTACGAGATAGCGAGAAAAAGGAAGTAATCTTATTAAAATATTTTGATTTCTTTGAATATATTTTTATACTACATTTGCTTAACGGTGAAAAAAGGTGTTTGCCTTACTTGTTGGAGCAAGAATCTACTATATGTAGGGGAATTCTTCTTTCAGGTATGTTTCACACAACATATACTTTGTATTTTGCGTACGATATTAATACAGACACGGCAACAGGCTTCGATGTTTGTCCTGTTTGATAATAAAGTGTTTTTGGATCACACAAACCCTTAGATTTTATATACAAATGGTTAAAGATAATTGACATAGTTTTTTCTTTTGAGCATTGTATTTTTATTGCTAGCTTCGTTTAATTTTGCTGAATGCTGTTGCCAGTGGCGAAGCCAGATGTCCTGCTTGTCCTGCTGAGCATGACATACAAAATTTCAAATGAATTTTTTCACGCATATATTTTTTAAAAGAAAACACATTTACCCAACTTTACACATTTTCTTATATTTTCCTAATTTCAATACGTTGCGCAGAAATTATAACCAGAGAAATACATTATGAACGTTATTTAATAACTTATTTTGAATGAATGGCGCACCTTTACCTGCATGCTGGCAAAAGCAGGAAAAATGGGTGGCCTGCCCGAAGTTTAGTCCTGCTCAACTCAGGCGAGCAGGAAAATCTTAAAATTCTAACGATGTTCATTGGCTAAAACAGCTTTTAAGAATGCAAAACACGCCAAAATATGCATTTTACTCCTGCTCGAGCTTCGACGCATGATAAGCTTTGAATATTTTCTTAATTATTCATATTCCGGTGGCAAAATAGATTTATGAATATGGAAATCAATCCGATTCAACCAAGCGTATCTGACAGTACACGAGATGCTATTGTTGATGTATTACAAAAGTCTTTTAGTTCGCGAAATCAAAGCGAACAAAAGGCTATAGTATGCTCATCATATCCCAGCAATTACAACAATATATAATACCTCAATGTGCCTGCAAAATTTGATCGGGAAATTTTAAAGCAGTTGAATTGAGATACATATTAGACATGAAATTTGATGAGACGCTACAAAAACATCATGTAAATTCGCTTGTAACTTTTTAACTAAACGGGCTATGAATTTCATTCAACTATATTTATGCTCATCATACCCTAGCGATTACAACAATATATAATATGTAAATGGTAACAAAATGGTGGAAAATTTGATTGGGATATATTTTTCCAGTGAAATTGATATAAATATTGACATGAAATTTGATCAGGCGCTAAACCACGAATTATTTTGGAATACACGGCGATACGAATTATTATATCATCAATATCTACCGGTGTCTGTGAATGGGATTTTCCTATTTTTTTGTCAATCTTGTTGTCCGAAATATGCTTAAATATCCACATTTTGCCCTTCATTAGATCAAGCTATTCCCTCAAATTTCATGTTCAGATTGCCGCAAATGGCGATTCTGGGAGTCTAGATTTCAAAATTTTCCGGGGGAGTTCCCCCGGACCCCCCCCCCCCATGTGCATCGGACTCGCACCTTCGGCGCTCGTTGCGAAATAGCATGACCATTCGCATCAAGCTGGCTTCGCCACTGGCTGTTGCATATGTTAGCCAGACTTTCCAGGACTCAGCAGCATCTTTACGCAACTCTTTTCGGCTAAGCTGCTTATGTAGAAAGTAGATACTACCAGAAGATTTAAACAAAGTACACACTCGCTTTGTTTTAGGTTTGTACCTGCCAGTATGTGCAAACCCATTACCTGAGAAAAATGCCAGTTGTAGAAAAGGGAAAATATCCAGGACATGGCATAAGAGGTTTCGTTTTCCAAATGCACCAAGGTAACTCACACTTTACATTAACAATCAGAAGAAATTTAGAAGTGACAGGGTCCAGAAAACTGCATGTTTTCATTGTTAAGTTTTGTATTAGTCATTGATGCCTTTTAAAGATACAATAGTTGACTGCATGTGCATAGAAAATTAAACATTTCAAGACAAAATAGAGGGGCCCAGTACTGAATGGGGTCACTCTGTAAGAATAAAATTGTGCAATTATAATTGTAAATATCATTGACTTATCAGTATTTAAGAATCCTTGATAGTTCCACCCTTATATAATAAAAGCATTTGCTTTCTTTACTAGATGTATGTGTATCCTTGTGTTGTAAAGGAAAAAATGTGCTACAATATACTAATATACTTGTTACTGTTTTCTTATTTTGTAGGACCTATCTACTGTAAGAACCTCACCTCAACATGGCATAAAGCATATATACATATGTAAAACAACAGAGACAGAAATTTTATCATGTCATATCTATGATATGATGAATGTTTTAATAAAATGTCAAATTCTTTATTGTACAGTTGTCACTTCTATTCTTAAAGTTACATTGTTAATGTTAAGCTAGTGATGATACATGTAAAAAGCCAAATTAAAAAAGTTCAAAATTAGTCCTGCATTAATGTTATCTTCAGTTTCCAAGAGACACTTTGCATGTATTTTTGACATTCCCCTAGAATACAAAAACAACAGGTAAGAGTCTGTACAAACCAGGTGTCAAATTTACAGTGTTCACTAGAAACAAAAACATAACATTGAGAAAAAAAGGATGTGAGATGATACACATTAGCATCACCCTGGGGATGGTGGTTGGACACAGGGTTCATTGAAATCAGTAGAAAATTGCATTAGGAAAATGATGACTTTGACTCCCCTTCCTTAAAAAGGCATAGGACCCACAAATCAAGGTGAGATGTGTTCTTTGCAGACATATGTGTCAATTTGTGCCAGTGTAGAAAAGATATACACTTCTATGTCTAAATAAACTTCTATGTATTCTACTGTCTGATTGCATACAGGGTGGTTAATTTTACAAACTGTGTGTCAATGTACGTACCTGGATAAGAGAGCTAATTTGGCAGAAATATGAGATTTTTAGAAGGTCCTGAAAATGGTAAACTGGTAGCTGGGAATTGCATATTTTTGCTGGGAAAATAGGATTCCATACACTGGGACTTCCCGCAAAACAATAGAAAACTTTGTGCACTTGCACAACGGGATTAGTAGCCTTTCAGGACCCTGTTTTTATAATTCAAAGATATGAAATATACCAGAAGGCAATTTCAACTTTCTACATCCAACTGATCCAAGTTATACATAACATAAATCTGTACATTCATTGTAAGACTGTAGAGTATATTCAGGCGTCAAGCTTACAAATTTTATATAGAAAACATTGAACATGAAAATTGAAAAAATAAACTTAAAAGAAAGAAACTCTAATTTTCAAATACCTGTTATTAAAATACAAAACTTCAAATAGTTCAGGCTGGTGTTCCTCATCAAAAATCTTGCAATATATATTAATTGTCGATATTTTCAAGACTATATTAATTTTCCGTTCCTATCCAAGTCCAAGTATATAATGAATAACTTGTACATCTTTGAATAAATCGTAAAAGTCCCAAAAAATTCATCAAAATCATTCTCATTGACAAAAATAAAAATTTACTGCGAAAAAGATCAGCATATCATCCAGGGGTGTGTGAAAACAACCGCAGGCTCAAAATTGAGCCTGGCTAGCGGTTACTACCTTTAGCCGTTGCCATAGATATGGCGTCAAATGGCATGAGATGGCGTCAAATGGCGTGATGATTCGTCAGAAATCCGCCATGTTTTTGGCTTCAACTGCTTGACTGAACAGAGATTGGCGTGCTCTTTCCAGATGTAATAGAACTCAATGGTTCGAGATTTGCACAACCCCCCGGAGTTTACACTATGACTGACTGACTCACTGACTGATGTAAATTTTCACCACTCATCACAATACTGCAAATTTTCGCAGAACCTTTGCAGTAAAAATTGTGCATCGATCAAGTTTCTTAGAAATTCTTAGGAAAAAAGTTATCATTGGGGAGATTTTGAAGGGTGATTCAGTTATGGCCGATAAAGGATGTGATATTAACGAGGATTTGAATGTGCTAGGCCTGAAGCTAAATATTCCACCCATCTTGAAGGATAAAGTTGGATTTACAGAAGATGATGTAATCAAAACACAAACTATAGCAAGGCACAGGATTCATGTTGAGCGAGCTATAGGAAAAATCCGAAGATATCGTATATTCAATTCTGTAATTCCGATAACTATGCTTGGAAGTATTAATCAACTATGGACAGTTTCATGTATTCTTTCAAAACTTTCAAAATCCAGTTCTGCAATGATCATGTCAAGGCAGAGGAGGTTGGACAGCTGTCACGTGACATTTTTCGACCAATGATATTACGTTATTTTCTGAGCGCTAGCAAGAGGCCAGTCGACTAGAAAATAAGCATCAGGCTTAAAAACATTTAAATATTTCGCGTTTTGATGTAAATTCACATTCGAATACCATTCAGAACGTTTTAACAACAATTGGTGGACCCACAAACGAAATATTGTGTAAGTAAAACGTCATTTACTACTTTAATTCCGTTCTTGAAGGGAGTGCTATGTCGTCATGTGATTACCCGAATCCGTTTTGGGTGTCAATTTTCAAAAACAAAAATCTCGAATTTCAATGGTTCGATTTCGATCATTTTTGGGTAGATGCTAGATCAAACACTTATCTTTCGTTTAAACTATCGGAACCCATCAGAACCTCTCACCGTTTTCGAGATATTTGCCTTTGAAATTTGGCTATCATTTTTCGTGCAGTAAATTTGGTATGTCTTTATATCGAGTTAATTTCCCCAATTTCTCGTGAATTTTAGTAAAGAACTTTGATGCTTTGGTGCTAAGTTGTGCTACTGATGAATTTGCTGCCGAATATCTCCCGTATTAGTATTTTAAGAATGTTTAAAAAGTGAAACGTGTTTTTTTTTTAAATTTTTACAGATTTATGTTTAACTTGTGAGTAACCTGAGATCGTCAGTCTAGTATGGAAAGACTATATTTTATTATTTGGTTTGTTCTCCGGATTTATAGGTTTTGATGTCAGATTGACAAAAGCGGAACCGTTTAAACTGAATAAAGAGCAAAATACAGATTTGAAAAAAGGTACGGACGTTCACATTTGTTTACTATAGCTTTGGGATTTTCCCTGTCATGCACATTGCATGGCTAGCTTTTGGTTTTCCCCTGGCAACTTGTCATATATTATATTCTAGAACTAGAAATACATGCATGCAGCAACCCCTCGCCACTAAGAGCATGCAACTGTATTTTCGGAATCACATGAAGTACTTGTATAGGTTGTTGTCATAGCAACACGGTAATTGTTATTTTTTCTGTATATTTTTTCAAAATGACAAAATATTGAGTTTTTAATCCTTGTTTTATTGACAATTTTTTAAAATGGCACAAAATTTGTCATCGGTATGTTATTACGCCTAATGTAAGCTTAAATTTGGTATAAAATACGACCTACTAATTACATATATTAGACGTTTTGAAATATTTATGAAACTAAATTTTTATCTACATAAACTTTGAGTTTGAAACAAAACCGTTTCAAGCCAACTTTGTATCTTCGCTCACATTCCTTTACATGTAAAGTTCGTCAATATTTTGAAATACAGTAATAAGAAGACAGTCTTGCATTTACAAAACATAAACTTACTCAATATATAACATCAGTGTATCAAAAGAATCGTAGAGACAAAGTTGCACAGTGCTATTTTCTTGGAGAATTACAGCCCGATAGTCTCGTCTTTCGAAAACTTCCATATTCTAGAGATGTTTACTTCGCTGAGGTCAACGCGTGAATGAAGCCAATCAGCAAAGCGCATGCAGATTTCCCAAGATGCTTTGCGAGTAGCTGTCCAACCTCCTCTGATGTCAATGCAACATTGTTGGGCCAACCTACTCCTGCTAAGTACGAATGTCAAGCACCCAAAATTTGGGTGCCACGTGACCAGCCTGTGTCAGGGTCTTCGCCGTAGCGCGTGTAGCGGAGGTGAAGACCCTGAGAATCAGGTTGGTGTTTGAGTGGAACGAACATCGTACGTGTCCCCAGTTATCACACGCGCAGCTCTCTTTTGCAATGTGAACAATTTATCAATTATCAAACAACATCCATCATTCCAAATTGTTGAACAATAATTGAAATGAGGCCACACTAAGGCATTATACATTTTAATCAGACTATCTCTACTGACAAATGATCTTGCTCTTTTTAATAGGGCGATGTTATTTGAAATAATTTTACATTGCTTGTCATTATGTTTATCCCATTTTAGCTGCTCATCTAGGATCATGCCTAGTGACTTTTTTTGGAAAACCCGTTTAATGTTGCTTCCCCCTAATGTTAATACTGGGCTATTTTCAATTGTAGTTAAGCGATGTCTTGATCCTATTATCATAAATTCAGTCTTTTTCATATTTAATGACAGCTTATTAGCTGTTAACCACCTATGAACATTTTCAATGTCATTATTAAGTTTAATCTCTATTTCATATGGACTAAACCCATTACAAGAAAGGTTTGTATCATCAGCAAAAAGATTTGCTTTAGTTGTCTCCAAACAATTGGGAAGATCATTAATGTACAATAGAAATAAAATAGGCCCAAGGTTAGAGCCCTGAGGTACCCCACATTTTAGTTGTCTAACAGATGAGATCCTGCTATTCACAGAACATATTTGGTTTCGACCCTTCTTCTTTAGTGACCGATAGCAGCGCGCTTTAGCGTAAAAATGTTCAGGCGCAGATACACCCGTGTAGATGTCGTAAACATAGCCCTCTCGAAAGAATTTTTAACTTTTTTCTCCTGCGTTCCTTTTTCCTCCAAATTTAAGTCACTCAGAGCAGGTAACTGGAGTAATTTTTGGAAAATTTCGCAAAGATTTCGACAACCAATTGCCTGGTTATGAAACTAACAGGAGCAGCAACCTACGTGATTTTCACAACAATAGCATGAAGTTGCCATTGTGATTACTTTTTGCGATGTAAACACCCAATTCAAGTCACGTGACATTTTAGCCAAATTTGTCTATTAAGAAATGATATTAATAAAAAACTGTGTGTGTTTCGCAGCATCTACAGTAATCGAGGCGTTATACAAAACCCCTTCTTTCCTCGGAGGAGTTCCTTTCTTCTTATACATTTTACATGAAATATACTTATCATGGCATAGCCTAATCTCATAAATAATAGGTACAAACGCTACCAGTTCAATAGTTTCTGATTTGTTGAAAAACTGATAACCCTAACCCATGTGTAAACCTAGTTACAAACAAGATAAAAAAACATTTTTCTACACAACAGAGCGGTTTTTGTGTCTACTGTGTACAGTAAACACGTATGTCGTCGTGTAAGTTTGAGTGGGTTGTATGTTTATGGGGATTCTAATTTCGGAGTTTTCCGTTTTCCGTACGACTACGTAAATGCCCATAAATGGCTTGATCCTCAAATAAGCATCGTGTTCGTATACGAGGATTCTAATTTCGGAGGTTTACGTATTCCGAACGTTTACATCTATGCCCATAAATGGCTTGAACATCAACTTTTAGGCCAATTACTTCCGGTTTCAAATTTCCCCGTGTGTTATCAAACGCTGCTGTACCGAAATTTTTATCAAAAATGGACGTTTTTGGCACATCTTTCTTCGGTATCAAGGTAAGATAGCTTAAATTTTTCAATTGCGCATTGTCTGAGGCTTAGTAGTGTAAATACTCGATGATGTATTCAACACTTTCAAAGTAATCTAGCTTTGCATACACAATGATCTCGAATCTTGACAAGCTGACCTTATTTCCTTGGGAAAAATTTTCCTTCGGATAGTTTTTAAGCAACTAGTTCTGTTCAAGAACTCTCAGACTTCCTGTCTACTGTAATAATATTGTATATATTTTTGTCAATCTTAAATTACCTGAAGACTAGTATTTATCTTCCTAAATTAATCATCTCACAGGATAGTTACTTGATTTTTTAATTACAAACTTCAATATAAAATTTTGTTATTCGGTTCTTTTGATTTATAAAGATATGCTGTGTGTACAAAGTCATCAAATTCTGTAATTTCTAAGGGGACATCTGTCATTGTCATTAAATATACTCTATTGCTATAGACTCTATATGTCAAATAACACAGTCTGTAGGCAGGCTACTCTAATGCCTACTGTACTTGGGGTAACGCTGTTCAGTATACAGTCAGTTCTTCTCAGTGTGGAGTCCATCTCAGTTGTGCGGCTGTCACTATATATAATATATGTAGCAAACCATTCATACTGAAAAATTACATGAGATAGAGAACTGGAGGGCTTTCCCTATGTATTTTGGCTAAAACTCAAAATATTTATCATTGAGTATGGTTCATGAAGTATGTGGTTATGATTTGCCTCTTGTAATCTATTACATAAATTAACAAATTATAGAAATCTTATTATTTAAGAGATGTGCAATTACTTTCAGGAAAGGTAAACCCTACAAGTGGAGGTTTACTATGATTTTGTCCCTGTATACTAATTAGTGTGCTAGCATTTGCTATTTTGCAGAATTTAGTCCCCTTTTTACCACGAAATTTCACCAACACAATTTTTCAAGTCAAACGACAAAAAGTCAAAAGATGTCCCAACAATGGTACACAATTTAAATAAATGACTCGTATTGCTTAGTAATAATGAACAATGATGTACACTAATTACTTTGCAAAACTAAAGCGTATGTTACTTACAGTCGTTGCAATGGAAGTGTTGATAAAATATTGTATCAATTCATTTATTCAAGTTGATCAATTCATTTGATAGAAAATTGATCAACTTCCTGTTGTCCAGTTCCTGCTAGCCAGTTAGCCAATTAGATTTCACTTCAGAACGAATTGACCAATCACAAACAAATAATAAGGAAGTTGAGCGATTTTGAAGGATGTTGATCAGTTTTCTACCGAATGAATTCAACTTGAGAAATGAATTGATAGAATATTTTATCAACACTTCCATTGCAACGACAGTAAAGTGAATACGTGGGATAAATTTTTATGTTTAGAATAAAGTCTTTCACTTATCCATTCTTTTCATTTTACTTCTAGTTGCTAACATTCTCTTCTAGTTGCTCAGACTTCAAATCAAAGACACATGTACGCTTAAGCGTACCTATTTTTGACTTATACCTTCATAGTACTTTTTTAAATTCGTATCGAAATGGCAAGAAAGGAAATAAACATAAATACACCTTTCAATGAATAATCCGATCGACTAGCAGTGTATCACCACAGAGTGGACTGGTTTGATAGCTATGTCTCTTTGAAACCGAATGTTATGGGCAAAAAATATGGCATTAGTAAGCATTGTGCAGGTAAGTACCCTATGTAGCGTAGGGGAGGCAGGGGGGGGGGGCTTATTCGTGTATTTGTGCGCACACACTTTGAAAAAAACCTTATCCATTTCAAATGAAACCAGACGCCTGCTCTTGATCTAGCGTTCACACGGTCTGTTGAAAAGAAAATTATTGCAAACGGCATCGAGGAGCCCTTCAGTACGCACCTTGCTTTGGTATCATCAGATTATTTGTAGTTGCAAAAGATGTTCAGTAAGATACTTATGTTATGATAAGGATCTTCTCAAGATCCGTGAGGGTTTTGTTGGGATCGATCTTGCATAGTTCATGTAACAATTGTGATGATTCCTATTCGATGACATTCGTTGTTCAGCAGGATCCTATATAACTACGATCCGATTAAGTGCTGCTGAGATTTTTTTATAATATATTTTAATTTGCATAGAATCCCGGAGTTCTTGAGCAATTTCAGACAAGCATATTTCCTGTTCGTGACAAATTTAGTTAACAACCGCAGAGCATTGTATTGTTTGCGAAATGTGGAATTAATGTGCAAACTGTTTATTGGCTTGAGTTAATATTATTGTTTAAATGACAGGCCTTTTATGAGGCACCAAATGTAAAAAAATTATATGCACATTTTTCGTGCAGTTTTTTTCATGGTTTGTAAAACATTTCCCGGCATACGTTATTGTTTACAAATAAACATTATATCGCATATGATTATATGTAAATAATCATTTTAGCAAAAACTGTTTATTTGAAGTAATCATTTCTACAAAACTGCTTATTTGTAAATAATCATTTCTACAAAATTGTCTATTTATAAATAATCGCTTCTAGAAAATTGTTTATTCATAAATAATCATTTCTACAAAATTGCTTATTTATGAATAGATTATTAATGACGGGTAGTTACTTTGAAAGAGCCATTGTTTATGCTTACAAAACCAAGTTCCTGAATTGAGTTAAGGTGGCTTTATACAAATCGTATGTGTATCTCGCAAAAGTAAAATAAATAGTCAATAAAACATCGAACACTGCACGTCATGTGAGATGTTGACGCAATTTGGCACATAAAAATTAGTAAAAAGCCACAAAGTAAAATCTATAATCCCCCAAACCAGAAATTTTGAAGAAAAACGAAACTTTGCACTTTGAAAATGATTGACATTACAGAATTCTTTTAAATTTTGCACGATGTTTACCGTACTTCTTTTTGACTTACACAGCATAATACATCATTTTTGAGTAAATTTCGTACGCAAGTTTTGTCATAGCAAAGGAGTATTGGCCATCAAATGGCCTCAGATTTTAAAGTACATAAACAATTCAATACGAACTTAGAGAAATGTAACAGTGCGAAAATTAATAGACCTTTCCGGTAAATACAGCTAACACTGTTTTCAACTTAGGACCACCTTAAATCTAGTAGATTTTAACACATGCATAAATTTTGACCAATAAATGTGGAAATAAGCTTAAACACGGAACCGAGGCTGAGGGGCCATGACCCTCAGCCCCGGTTTCCTGTTTAAGCTTATTTCATTGTTTAATAGTCAAAATTTCAAATTCTTTCTAATGTATGTGTTGACGAAGGATGTTCTGGGCCTCTGACCATAGCCTGTGAGAAACAACTTAAAAATCCACTCTACTTAAGGTGGTCCTAAGTTGAAAACAGTGTTAGCTGTGACGTAATTACCGGAAAGGTCTATTAAGCCAACTCTACAGTTCGTTTTTTTGAAAACTGCACCGAGCCATCCTAGCAAGCGTGGATCTAGGCCATGGCAACCGCGGCAGGGTCAGTGATATGTACTTATACTGGATAGGACAAGCTATATATTACAAGTCTCTAATAAAAATTGAAGCCGGAAGTAAGTCATGCTTTGCGACCGGCGGCCATGTTGAATGCCCTCACTTGAGGAGTGAAGACTATAAATTACTATTAGAAAATTGACATTTTGGCGTGTTTTTGTTTTTAACTGGCGTCGTACGAAATGAAATCAAGACAAATTTAGTTTTTCGAAAAGAAACACTGTTCAGTGAAGAATAAAGAACATTTTGTTGTTGAAAGAAATTAAATCGCAGGTAAATAATTTGATACTTTCACGACTGATTACGATCCGCTTTGACAGCAGACCAAACGGGACGTCAATACAACACTGTACTGTACTCGACACATTACAGAAAGTAATCCAGTTTTTAGTACAAAATAGCAACTTACTGCAGTATCTAGACAACTGTTATGTTTTTTGGTCGTAAAATGGATTTAGAGGCAGCATAACCTGATAGTGTAGAGTCAATGTGTAAAGTGCGTATGAAATTATTGTAAATTTAACATTTTTATGTTTAAGCTGGAAAATTTGTTAAATGAAGTGTTATAGACCTCTTACTTATAGTAGCGAATTTCTAGAATAAAACTAAAGAGAAATTAAGCTGAATCGTTGACATCTGATGTAACTTGCAGTACTCAATACTGTAGTTTACACTGTAACATTCATACAAGGACTGAGTTTGAGTCAGCTATGGTTGCTAAATAACAGCTAGGGCCTAAGGCCGAGGCTGTTAATATTGTACTTGCATTAATATAAGCCAGGCACCCGCTCAGCTAAAATAGTGCAATTAATTCTCTTGTGTAAATATTTACATTTGGTAAAATTTATTCACAGAAATATTGAATTACAGTGACAATGGGTGGAATTGTTTCACTTAATTAGTTTCCACCGTAAAGTTAACACAAGAAACATAAGTATGTGTAGTCTTATCATTGCCAGGCAGGTTAAGCTGGGCTGGTCGACTTGATGCATTTCTTCAGGCAAGATCATGCCAAGCCAGGCTGGACAGCTTTCCGCATGAATGCATTTTAAAAATATATCAAAACTATATGAGGCAAGATCATGGCTAGCCTGGTTAAAGAAGGCTAGCCTGGCCTTTATATTCAAATTAATTTTGGTATTTTATTATTGGTATTTGGTATTAAAATACAAGCATTTCTTTATTCTAGGAAACATCCAACTTACATTAGACCATCAACTACATAAACATCCCGAAAAAAATCTCTTGTCTTTAATATGTACTTGATTGAACAGAATTCTATTGCCCCAGTTCCTGGAATAAAAATATTTGCAGTATCCTGTTAGGGGTACAAGAGCCCTAAAGGTTTCCAATATTTTTTTAACATTTCCTTAGCCACAGAGCTGGCACAGGACATTAATTGACTCGTCCATTTACAGCAACGTTTCCAGGCAATTGACATGTTTAGGGTATTATGTCAAAGACAATCTTTCAGTGGCAATCCTTAAATACAGATTATCTTATGACTATGCAGGTAAACTGATACGGTAAAACTTGCTTGCCATAGGCAACATATAATTTACCGTTGTAGGCTTTTTCTTGTTTAGTTTGAATCAACCGGTATTCCTACCTAAATAGTCGTTGTTTTTGTCTCTGCTCATTGATGTCTCTGAGGTTTCATGAGGCCTTTGCGTCTTCGACTCACCTAATATCATTGACCCATATTTGACACTGACATTCCGCACTGAAAAGCCTGTAATTTACCTTTCAAAACATTCATGTTGTATATGCTTATCGTAAAAAACAGATTTTTTCGGTCCAAGAGAAGAAAAAGACGTTTTAACACGGAAAATATCTTACTTTGCAGTAAAAATCTGTAGTCTTCACTCCTCAAGTGGGCACATTCAACATGGCCACATCCTAAAATACCGCCTACTGTACTTCCGGCTTCAGCCCAAACGCTGGGTGCATTATCTAGTATAAGTACAGATCAATGGGCAGGGTCAGATTTTCCCACCTTAAATTTTTCCGAGATGAGATTTTCTCTCATTATACTAGTTAAGTTTACGTATTTTGCACGAAACTTTAGATACATATTTTAAGCAACGATTTCACATTTAGTTAATTTATTCTCCCGCTAGATTCCAATGTTATTTGATATTCGTATCAAAAAGCAGGAAAAACTACGGAAATAATTCAAATATATTCACAACCTGATATACTCACTGTTTGGAAATATAATAGTTCAGTTAAGCACTGCACTATATAACTCGGTGACAACGCACCAAATTTAGTATGAATTTTCAGGTGACTATTAATTTCCCTGCATTCTGATTAGTCAAGATTCACTGTCTCTGAAGCGATAGTCACTGGTCAGTGACTATAGCTTTTTTCTTTTTTTTTCAAAATGGCTGCTTGTTTTGTCATAGTGACAGAAGAAGAAATTGCGAGAATTAAAAAGATAGTATTTCGGAAAAGACAAAAAAGGCAACCAAATATGGTTTAAAAATATTTCAGACTCGCCTTCGGCGACTAATTGTTAAATAGACCGAATATGCAGCACTGACCTGAATAATATGGAACGCGCATGTCATACAAATGACTGAAGTCAAAATGACGCCATCGCCGCCATGTTTTGGTGCTAAAATGTTCGATTTTCGAAGTTTTACCATGCCAAAATCGACGCCAAAAAATACACCTTTACAGTTTGAAATCGTAGCGGTTTTTCATATCAACAAAAGAAACTTTTTAAAGCTTACAACGTTTGAACATATGCTGTATATCTAAAGAAGGATCGCATGATAAAGACGAAGATTCAACAATTTCGCTGGTCTGGCCCTTCTCATCTCCCAAATGGAAAAGGCACACTTTATATTAAATGTTTGAAACCAAATCGGCTTCGGTCGGCAAGTTTTTTAGCAGAGATCGCTCAGGTAAGTGTCGTGACTTTTCACCCCAAAAATGTAGTCAGAACCAGATCGTAGTCAGAATATAACCAGACCCATAAGATAGGTTTTAGCCTAAAATAACTCTTAAATAGTTTTAGCTTCTTTCTTTTTAACGTTTTGGCGAGTTTGCCATGTTGCAGGCAATAAAAAGTTTTTAGATCTAGTATATCAGTTAACAGTAAAGTGAAGTCAAGTTGATTTCACATTTTTTTGTGCGAATGCGCTTTAATATTTTACCATACGTTCTACAACGAAGGAATGTGCAAGGCAGGCTGCAACTCTAACACAACCCAGGGTGAACCGGCTAAAGCCTTGTTTAAAGGCAACAAAATCCTTCGATAATTTTCTTTTTTCTTTGTAAATAATCTCATTTGTATGTATTTAGGAGCTAGAAATAAAGGCTGTAATTTATAAATAAACCATTTTTTAATATTGTTGTTTTGTGTACATTTATTTATTAACATTCTGTAGCTTGAATTGTGACCGTATACACTTACATACGAATTCTTTTTTGAACGCTTGGTATTTTTACACCCATAGGCAACAGACGATGGCATATCACATTGATTACATCGTACTTTATACTGTATTATATGTTCCCGCATTAAAGTAATATGATAAATCATGGTTATTATAATAGTAAAAACTCGCTTAAACGCTAGTGAATATCTCCTTTGACTTTTAGCGTACAAAACCTGGTCGTTAACAGACTTTTTCGTACTTGGCAATATTTTTAACAATGGCAAGACAAATTGTCTACTTGCTCGTACGCATGTGTATACGGTCACAATTCAAGCTACAGATGTTGATAAATAAACGTACACAAGACAACAGTATTAAAAAACATGGTTTGTTTATAAATTACGCCAGCGGCGATGCCGTCATTTTCGCTTCAGTCATTTGTATGACATGCGCGGTAATATTATTACGGTCAGTGATACGCACCCTTATGACTCGGAATCAATCGTTAAAATGAATCTGCGATCACTGCCATGGAGAGCCACGGTCAGCATATCATAAAAATTGCGTAATATTACTAAATATAGCAACTTTCAGCCACGATCAGCCACGGTGCAGCGGTGCAAACCAATCACAGAGCAAGCTTTAATCATGTGAGCCACGGTGAGCACATTGAACTATAAGTAAACTGGAGCTATAAGTCAGAGGGAAATAGAAGCCAATTTGATTCTGTTTTTCTGAGTTTTGAAAACGGAAAAGAAAAACAGCTTTAAACTTTGAAGGGAAATTTGTTGTATTTTGAAAAATTGCAGTTGTTTTCTTATATTTTAGGCATTTTTTTGTTTAAAGTCTTTAATTGTTTATATTAGATGTATTTAATAGCGTCTCAAAACTCAGAAAAATAACTTGGCTTAACCCATTAAATGAACTTTTGTATTGAGTTAGCGTTCCAGTTGTATTACAGTTCAATGGGTGAGCCACGGTGGCTGAACTTTTGTTGCGCAATGCAAATTATCTCGTTGATGCGTTTGTGCATTTATGTCCGTCGCTACATCCACAGTTAACTGTGCTATATCGAAATATTCAGCTTTATGCTAGTGAGAGATGCTGCTGTACGAATAGTTGATGTGCAAAATTGATAATACAAGATTTTCATGAGAAATTTTCAGGAGAAGGTTTTTTTTCCTCAAATAAGTCAATCTTGTAAATAAATATTCCTTTTACAGCTGTCAGAAACTTGTTTTATTGTTATTAAATTTCGATCTTTTGTCGTGTTATAGTCGGAAAATATCGGGCGACGTTCGTGTAGTGTTATCGGTTTAACATATTCCCAAGGTTGGCAACTACATGTAAATAAATTGTCTGCCGTTAATGCATGCACTTTAAAAATATACTAATAACGTGGAAACTGACAACAATACTAAAACAGTAACTACAGCAAATTAAACACGGATAATTTTACTACATTCTTACCAATTTTCAAGCTTCAAATTCTTTCCAAAGTACGAAAAAAAAGCGAGATATTGGCTGAAATTGCAGCATAAAATATGCAAGCCAATAAGAGAAGGCAGGAAAACTAAAAATATAACGAATTGGCCGAATGGCTGTCCCTAACATTTATAGGTGTTCAAAAAATATATTTTTACGGGTGAAAAAACTTTTAAACCTTTCGCTTTTTTGTCGTGCTTCAGAAAGGATTTGAAACCAGAAAATTGGTAAGAATGTATTAAAATTACTCGGAATCAATTTCCTGAAGTTATTGTTTAAGTATTGTTGTAAGTATGAACGACATTTGCATGTCTTTAAAGTGCACGCATTAACGGATGACAATTTATTTACAATTAGTAGCCAACCTTGGGAATATATTAAACCAGTACCACTACACGAACTTCGCCCGATAATTTCCTGACTTTGGAGCAACAAAAGATTGAAAATAGCAACATGGACAGGTAAGTTTCTGGCAGCTGTAAAAGTAATATTGTGTAAAATTTAAGGTAAAATCCACTGATTTCTGGACCACCTAGGGAGAAATGTGCCTCGGTGGCCTTGAAATATAGCGGTGCAAACGTGCGAGTTATTGCCGAATAGCCAATTTAAAGGTCTGCGTCCAGTGCTACTGTTAGGTAAGAAATGAATTTTTAATCGACTTAATTTGAATATACGTTAATTACACCGGCATCAATTCAATACAAACTTTGCGAGTAGTTTTTCTAGTCCAGATATGTGTGAATTTTATCAGTAAAATACAGTATTATAAAGCTCGAACTCATGGCTGGTGCTTGGGGGTAGTGAGCATGTAACTGACGTATGAGCAACTTATCAGTATTACAAAATTTCATAAAGCTTTAATAGTTACTATTTATTATATTACTGTCATTAATAGATTATCATCAGTGCATTAAGTGCAACATTCTGTTCTAAGACCCCACTAAGCCACATGTTAAGACTGCCATTGTAAATATGTAATTATTTTTAAAAGTTTATTAATACATGTAAAGAACTTGAAGAGGCCTCTGGGGGTAAAGTTTGCCCTCAGCCCTTACTGATTAAACTAAATTTGAATTAACCCTCTTCACATGGTAACCAATGCCCTACCCTTCAGTCGAGTAATCAAAACACTTAATATATATCTTAGTTCAAGTTATTTCCTTGATTTAATCTATTAAACTGTACCACCAAAGAGTAGGGACTACAAAGAGAGACAGGTCCAGTCAAAAAAGCGTAAGGTGCTTTTGCGACGATTCGTCATGTGCGCCATGTTCCTAGCCAGTGCCCTAAAAAGAGGTGTTTCCCCCGGTATTAGTAGCCCATCTTCAATATTTCCGGGGAGCGCATATTCAATATTCGTCATGGGTGCCATGTTCCTACATGCGCCAGTGCCCTAAACCATGCAGTGACGGATAAGTCAGAGGGGCGATTAAAGCCACACTCTGAGTTTTGAGTTGAAATACTAAACGTCACAAAATGAGCTACAATGAGCAAATTTGCAATAGGATGAATTCATTTAATGGTGCTATATATTAATTTCTATATATTTCTTTATAACTATAATAGATGTCCAGAAAGTATAGGACTGACTTCCATTAGGCTCATAAGGTCATTAATATCATTTAACTCGATGGATTAGCCTGCAAGCCGGACTGGAAATTTTGTTGAAAATTGAAATACATAATGCTTTGTTCCAATTCAGATTTTTTAGAGATCAACAAAATTCCAAATCAAATATGAACACAATCTAAAATTTACACGCACTCCCCCCCCCCCCCCATTCACAATTTTAAATATCCAAGCAATGTTACTGAAAAGATAAAAACATGTTTAGTACAAAAGCAATTTGTGCTTGTGGCACGGTCATGAAACACTAACCACCAACCACTGGTTGAAGGGGGGGGGGGCATCCAGTAATATCATAGGGCATATACTGTACATGCACCTCCCCCCCCCCCCCCATTAATTTGTGAAAGTATTAAAATTTGTAAAACATATTGGAGGACAGAAATCCCATTTTTAGGTCACATTACTATATAAACTGTATCTAACCAAAACATTGGTGCCTCATAACTAATATCTCTTGCCAACAGAGTAAAACTTATAATTAAAAATATACAACCGGGTGCAAGATTAAACATCCGCTTTTTTTGTAAGAAAATCAGTGGGGAAGGTTTATGGCATATATATAGTACCGGTATTGCATTTCTAGCATATTAAAATTACTATGCACACACTTGCTGCCTAGAATGCTTCTACATCTTACAAAATTCTTGTAAGATCTCGTCAGATCTTAATAAATTAAGATATTTCTACCAGGGAGATTAGTTCAAAAAATACGCATACAACAGCTGCTAGTGAAACTTAATTAGTTGAATTCCATAGAAAATTTTTTTACAGACAATAGTAGGCTGGCCTGTTAGAAAGATTGGACACATAAATTCATCCCATATTTGCAATCATCCATCCTTTGCCATTCTGTCATCATGCCGTTTACGAAGGTAAAGCCTGAAAAACCGTTTGATAGCCTTGCTTCAAGACCAAGTTAATCTAATAAGTTATTTTGGAGCGATGTTATCAATATTTTATAAACTATTGTCAATATGTTTGTTAAATTAAACAGGTAAATTAATTGCAGTAAAAATATAATTAGTGTTCCATCTCTATCAATAAAATATGCGTCGTCTTCTTCATCAGGCTTTACTTCAAATCTCTCAGAAAACATAGCGGCCAACATGCAGTCTGGATCCTTCAGCAACGTTTCAATCGATGTCTTGAAGATCTGTCCGCCAACATTAAGCTTGATATGTTTCTTGAAGTGCACACCGTCCAATTTCTTTCTCATAACTTCAAACGTTGATCGCTCTTCCAAAAGCACCGATGCCTCCTCGTCAATGGTTCGTTTCAAGGCAATAATAGCTTGTTGGGCTTCGTCTAGTTTTGATGGTATACTCAGCTGCTGCTTCTTTGACGATCCTGCTTTGTGCCTTTTTCTGGCCGACATATTTTCTTATTGCTTTCGAATAACGGTTTTGAACCACGAGAAGTTACAGTTGCTCACACAATTTAAACCACATGAGGGTACTTTCGTTTCTTGTATGTATGGAACTACTGACGGTTTTTCCCAGAATGTTTTCCCTGCTTCCTGGTATTGCTAAACACTGATCGCACAGAACAACTGGATAGCGCAAACTTGCTTTGTATTATCGAGAGTGTAAAGGCGTTGTTACACTATGTATGCGACTTGTGTCGCAACCAGTCTCGCAATTTTGTTGCGACATGAAAAGTTACAAGGTGTATAATGCCTTGCAAGACAGTAACGCGACATTTTTGTTGCAAGGAGCATTGCACGAAGTAGGATCTGGTTATACTTTTGTAATGGTTGCTGCAACGCATTTTCTAGCCATTGTACAGTGTAACATTCCCCTTGCAACTACCTCGCAATATTTCTGTTAAGCAGCCCATAAACCCGCTGTTTAAAAGTAGATTCGAGTCTTTACTAACACCGCGGTCAAACGTTACACGCATGCGCGAAAAACAAAGGCAAATTGAATACAAAAGAGTGAAAAGCTAAGAAAAGCGAAGAATACAAGACAACGGCTGAAAATATAAGATAGCGAAATTTTGAGTATGTTCCTTCCTCCTGAGTTACCTCCTCGTGATTTTATTTACCCTTTTTTCTAGAGCTTCATAAACATGTCGACAGCGATACTCCTGCTCAATATCCTTACAGCTATTGTTGTCACAATCGAGAACTAAGACCAGAAAAAAACACAACAAACAGCAGTGCTCACAATGTATTATGTAATATGCGAACAAGTGAAGTATCACTGCAATCAACGACCATCGGTAGCGATGTGCGATAATCATCATCAGTTGATGTTCTTCTACTTCTTCGCCGGACAACTCGCGCATGCGCAAACGTTTGACCGTGGTGTTGTCTTTACTGGGACTGTGAGATAGGTTGCAAGGAGCATTGCAACGTTTAAACTCCCTGATCATGAAACTCGTTGTGAGACAAGTTGCATAGTGTGACAATGACGCGACGCGAGACAACGCCACGCAACCGTCGCGACGTAATGTAAAGTAATGTAACAGAGGAGGTTCGACAGCTACTTGCAAAGCATCATGGATAATGAACTTTAAATTGCACGTGCGCGCTAAGATACTTCGTCCAAATAGCCTGAATAATTGTATGCTATTATCCGCACTGCGATCTTCGTTTGCTTTTCAAAGTTTACTGTTTTTCAAAGTTTGTGGACAAAGGACCCGCATATTTCTAACAGCGAAAATTCTCCTTGTATATTGTGCGACATTTCAGGTTGGTTTCAGGAACAGACAGTGAGCAAGTGTTAATTCATCTCATCTGTTAAAGATTTACTTTCTATGTTCCCAATATGGGGTAGAGAACATGCTGTTGTGTGCATGGAAATAATTACCGGAGTATTTGATAGTTAGAAAACATGGTATAAAACGAACAATAATTTTTCTAGTTTGCAACTTGCACCGCAATTCTACTTTTGAGAGATGTAAAATGGCAAGTGTTCACCATTAGACTGGAATATAACAAGTATTATTTCAGTTCGATAGTCTTCATTACATTCTGCTAATGTATTCTTCACATATTGAGCATTATTGACTTATTACTAATATCTCTCAAGAGTAGAACTACGTTGCAAGTTGCAAGAAAAACCAAGGGCGGATTTTCATTGTCTTACAAGAGGGGTGGAAAAGTTTTAGCTGGGATGCAAGCCATGCAATATGCCATTCTTGATGCTTCGGGAAAGGCATGAAATGTGTTACATGATATCACCTATCATGTAATCTGAATATATATATATATATATATATATATACACATATTATGTTACTATACTGTCATTATACATTTAGTACTATATTATAACTATTATTATGATTATGCTTATATACGCATGAGTAAGCAAATAGTTTAGAGAAACGCCTTTAACCAAAGTTAACGTCAACGGACATGATAGTGAATGAGTTAGTGGTCAGAAGCTTCTACGTTACGCAAAGATGCGCCAGCATGCCAAAGTCTTCCTTTGACCAACAGCGTAAATAGCTGCACGCTTCATTGAGAGAGAGAGAAGAATAAAGGGAGACAGAATCGAAAGAGAGGATAGAGATTACATCCATGGCTGGACATGACGATGCTGTTATAATGCGCTGAGAACAAGACAACATGGATCAGCTTCGAAAAATTTTACTGACGGACAACAGATTAATATTCTACGATGAGTTCCGAACTACTGTGCTACGGCATGTCAGGTTGCGACGCTCAACTAGACGACACGATAAGTTAATATAGCGTAATTGTAGAATCTAAGCATTTTAATATGTTTCGATCGGATATGACGTAGTGAATAATTAAGGAGGCGCGCCATGTTGTGGCGCCATTGATTTGTAACGTGTTTATATTGTTTAAGAATTACAATTCAATCTCTCTAAATCGGCTAGGTTTTTGATACATCCAGCGGGGTATATTACATTGGCGACGAGGACGGGATATGATCTAACTTGGTAGTTGTTTATTTGGTCGATATTGCCAGTAGAAAGCGTAATATTCGGGGAAAGTATTTACGAAATGGAAGTACCGGACGATGGCCCAGGGCAAAACGGAGCACAAGCAAGTTTGTTGACAAGTGATGTCAAAGGGATTCCTTGCTTTAACCCCAGGGAAGACCCAACGAATTTGGCAGCAAGATGGAAGCGCTGGAAACGGTCATTTAACTTGTTTTTAACGGCGAAGGGAGTCACAAACGATAAACAAAAGGTAGCGTTACTTCTGCATACGGGGGGATTGGAGTTACAAGAACTATATTTCACACTAGTAAACGAGGAAGAAGAGAAAGAGTTCAAAGATTGTGTTAAGATACTAGATGAATATTTTATTCCCAAAGTGAACTTGCCCTTTGAGAGACACCAGTTTCGACAAATGAGTCAGAAGAGTGGCGAGAAAGTGGATCATTTTGACTCAGACAGAAGGCGGCTACTTGTGAGTTTGGGAACGTGGAAGATGCAATCAGAGACCAGCTTATTGAAAAGTGCAGCGATTCAAAGCTCAGACGGAAGTTTCTTGAAAGAATTAATGCGTCGCTCAAGGATCTACAGGACATTGCTCGAGCTTACGAGGCGGTCGAAGAACAATTGAAATCAATGGAAGGTCATATGCGGTAAATGCTTTGAGTCAGAAATTGCGTGTAGGTGGACAACAGGAAAAAGGGTCTCATGAGAATCAGAATGAGCGCAGATTACCAGCCAAGGGGACTGGGCACGACAACAAGGACAATAAACTGCAGCGGTGTTACAATTGTAACAGGGTTGGACATTTTGCTCGAGACTCAGGGTGTCCGGCAAAGACCAAAAGTTGCAATAAATGTGGAGTGAAGGGACACTTCTCAGTATGTTGCAGGAAAGGAAAACCAGGGGACAAGGACAAAAAGAAAGACCAGACATATAAGGTTTCGGAAGGGGAAGACAAACCACCTGAAAACGACTATGCCTTTGTTATTGCTCAACCTGGACAAAAGGACATAGGTGAGGTTGATTTGACAATCGGGGGAGTGAAAGTAGAAAATGTCTTGATCGACTCAGGGTCAACATGCAATGTAATTGGTTATAAGGTCTGGGACTACCTCAAGCAAAACTATGTTAGGTGTGAGTCAAAAGCTTCTGATAAGAAACTGTTTGCGTATGGACAGAAAGATCCAATAGACGTAGTGGGGACATTTACGACAGAGATTTTATGTAAGGCGAATGGGGCAAAATGTGTAGACGAGTTCACTGTGATCAAAGGAAACGGTAAATCTATATTGGGGAGAAGAACGGCAGAACGGTTGAAAGTTCTTAGGGTCGGTCCAGCAGATACAACAGGGGGAACTGTTAATACTGTTACAGAGGAGGGAAGTGACTCGGACATTCGGAAGGAATTTGCAGACCTTTTTACCGGAGTCGGACTGCTTAAGGATTACAAACTGAAACTACATATTGACGAGAACGTCATTCCAGTTGCTCAGCCTGTACGTAGGCTGCCATTTGGGTTGAGAGACAAGGTTGACCATAAGTTAGACGAGTTGCTTAACATGGGTGTCATTGAAGAGTTACCTGAATCAACACCTACAAGATGGGTTTCACCATTGGTGGTTGTTCCAAAAGCAGACGGGAAGGATATACGGGTGTGCGTGGACATGAGAAGGGCGAATGAAGCAATTGTAAGAGAAAGACATCCGATCCCGACCATAGAAGAAGTGTTGTATGATTTGAACGGAGCGACGGTGTTCAGTAAGATTGATCTCAAGTGGGGTTTTCATCAAGTTGAACTTGATGAAGATTCCAGAGATATAACAACGTTTGTGACCCACAGAGGGTTGTACAGATATCGTCAATTAATGTTCGGAATCACATCGGCTCCGGAGAAATATCAGAAGATAATCTCGGATGTTTTAGCTGGATGCAAAGGAGTTGCTAATATCGCGGACGATCTCGTTGTTTATGGAGCTGATTTATCGGAGCATGATGCCAACCTGCATAAAGTGCTAACTCGTCTGCGAGAGAAAGGTCTCACGGTAAACGGAGACAAATGCCAATTCAGGCTTCCGAAGTTGACCTTCTTTGGGCACAAGCTAAGTGCTCAAGGAAATGCGCCAAGTGAGGAGAAAATCGCCGCCGTAGTCAACGCAAGACCACCGCAGAATGTTTCGGAAGTTAGGTCATTCGTACAATTGGTACAATACTCGGCGAAGTTTATTCCAGACTTTGCACAGATCGCAGAGCCGTTGCGTAGAATGCTTAGAAAGGGGCAGTCATTTGTTTGGGAGTCGGAACAGCAGGAAGCATTTGACAAACTGAAGATGATGATGACTACTGTCGAGGCACTTGCGTATTTCAGGAATGATTGCGAAACAAGGATCGTTGCGGACGCTGGACCGGAGGGCATCGGAGCAGTGTTGTTACAACTACAAGGAGATCAATGGAGAGCAGTGTCGTATGCCTCCCGGAATCTTTCGGATGTGGAACGGCGCTATGCTCAAACGGAGAAGGAGGCACTTGCCCTCGTATGGGCCTGTGAGCGTTTTAATATGTATGTGTATGGTCGTGAGTTTGAGTTGGAAACGGACCATAAACCACTCGAGTGTATATTCGGTAAGACCTCTAAACCCTCGGCGAGAATTGAAAGGTGGGTCCTGCGACTTCAGTGTCACAACTTCAAGGTTGTTTACCGGCCAGGAAAGGCGAACATCGCCGACGCGCTGTCGAGGATGAACCAGAAGAATCCAAAAGACTGCAGTAGTGAGAAGGAGGATATTATTCGATTTGTTGCTTTGGAAGCAACACCCGTTGCCTTGACGACCAGAGAAATAGAGAGGGCATCAGAAACCGATGCAGAGTTACAGAGTGTTCGACATTATATCGAATCGGGTGATTGGGCTAAGTGCAATTTGTCGGCATATGCGTGCGTAAAGAACGAGCTTTGCATGGTTGGTAAGCTTGTTTTGCGAGGAAGCAGGATTGTTATTCCTCAGACGTTAAGGGGAAAAGTCGTGGAAGCCGCACACGAGGGGCATCAAGGGATAGCCAAGACAAAAAGCAGATTGAGAACGAAGGTATGGTGGCCCAAGATGGACACTGACGCTGAGAGAGTTTGCAAATCATGTCATGGATGTCAAGTAGTTGGTCAAGCTAATGTACCAGAACCGATGAAAAGGACACAAATGCCTACAGGTCCATGGCAAGATGTTGCAGTAGATTTGATGGGGCCTATTCCCACCGGGGAAAATTTATTAGTGATTGTGGACTATTATAGCCTCTATTATGAAGTAGTTGTTATGCACTCGACAACTTCGGAGAAGATCGTCACCGCGCTTAACGACATTTTTGCACGGTTTGGGTACCCTCGCTCTTTGAAATCGGATAACGGAAGACAGTTCGTTAGCGAGGAGTTCCAAAGGTTTTTGCAAGAAGCAAACATTGAACATAGGACTTCACCACCACTTTGGCCACAGGCTAATGGTGAGGTGGAACGCCAGAATCGCACGCTTCTCAAGGCACTGAAAGTTGCTCAAGCTGAAGGCAAAGATTGGAGAAGGGAGTTACCCCAATTTCTTCTTGCATATCGGTCGACACCACAAGCGACAACGGGGAGAACGCCAGCATTTCTTATGTTTAAACGGGAATTGAGGAGTAAGCTACCGGAGCTAAGAGAGGATATGGACGGCTTTGACGAGAGCGTGAGAGAGCGAGATTGGAGGAATAAGCTCACACAGAAAGCTTATGCGGATGGTAAACGGGGAGCGACTAGTAGTGATATCTTACCAGGAGATCAAGTATTGTTACGGAACACAAAAACAACTGGGAAATTAGCTACAAACTACGAAAGTGAGCCATATACAGTGGTCACAAAGGAAGGAAACGAGGTTATGGTAGAGTCCGGGGATGGAGCGATCTATAGGAGAGACAGTTCGTTTGTCAAGCCATATAACAAACCATTACAATCAAAGAAACTCAGCAGAAACGTCAACTTGATAGTGAGTTGGCTACATCCGTTCGACCTAAGCGAGTGATTAGGTTGCCAGAGAAATTTAATGATTTTGTTATGGACAAATCGGGTTGACGTTAATTGCACATAGGTTTACCTAGATGCGTCTGCATGATGTTGTGGACATTTAGTTTTGTTTTGAACACTTTAAGTGATGTTTAAATTGACTGGAAAGGAAGGGATGTAGAATCTAAGCATTTTAATATGTTTCGATCGGATATGACGTAGTAAATAATTAAGGAGGCGCGCCATGTTGTGGCGCCATTGATTTGTAACGTGTTTATATTGTTTAAGAATTACACTTCAATCTCTCTAAATCGGCTAGGTTTTTGATACATCCAGCGGGGTATATTACAGTAATTAATTCATATAGTGAAATAAATAACAACTAATGCTTTGCTTACAATAAAATATAGCTATGTATCAAACTGAGCCAAAAGTGCATCCAGATAAAATAATAAGGATCCGCTCGTAAGAAATATCAAACCAAAGTGCACCAGGCCAGGTGAAGTGGCATTCTAGTGACTTTAAATATGGGAACACCTTGGTAAAATTGGTCACATGATATACTAAAATGCAGCAGATTTTCAATAGCATGTCTTAAAGTTGACGTTACAAGTTCTGTTTTCCACCATATTTTCCACAATTATTACAATTTCAACAATAGGATAACGTTTGTCCGAGGTTTGAACCACTACTACATCAGTCAAATGTATTTAAACACTGTGATAAACTGTTAAAATCTCATTACTGTTGACATTAGTTTTATCTAATTATGACATAAATTAAGTTGTAACATTTTTTCTGTAGTTTTTGTGTACATGCTTTTTTTGTGAAGAAATATATCGTGTTAAAGCATTGAGTTTTACGTTAAACTTTATGACATGGCGCCCAACGTGGGGCCAGCTTTACGAAATAGTCGCCCATCGAACCTAGAATGGCTGAAGAAACGAAGGAAAAATTAACTCGGCTATGTGCGAGACGACGTGGTCATCGTGGCGTGTGCACAAAACTCTCGAAAGAAGCGACTGAATTATTGTTACAGACCCCCGAAGAGACTGAAATCGAACGAAGCGAAATTATAGCCGGAGTACTCAAAAAAAACCTGAAAATATTGAATGAACTCTACGAGGCAATACTGAATGTATGCGATGTTGACGAGATACAAATCGAAATCGAAGAATCGGCACAAAAGACCGATGGAATTTTGACTACGAAGCAAAAAATCGAAAGGTACACGAAATTATTCAAGCAGAAGGGGATTAAAGATCTTGGACCAAGACAGGATCAGGTAAATAACGATGGAAATGTTACGAATTCGAACTAGGACTCGAGCACGACAGTAGAAACGGAAAATATCGAAAATACGGGTGTAAATAACGAGAAAAATATCGAAAATGCGAGTTCGCATATATTAAGCAATTCGCCCGCATTTCAGGCAGCGACAACAGCGAATAATGCATCAACACCATCCGCGGGTCATTTCATGTCAAGTTTGCCAAAACTACCGAAATTAGAATTGCCGAAATTTGGAGGTAAACTAACAGATTGGAATTCTTTTTGGGATTTATACTACTCCGCAATGCATAGTAATCCCACGATCGCAAAGGTTAATAAGTTTAATTCTTTAAAATCATTACTTGAAGAGCAGGCAGCACGCGCAATTAAGGGGCTGACACTGACCAGTATAAATTATGACGCTTCTATTAAAATTTTGCAAAAACGATTTTGGAAAACCCAGCAGACCATCGCCGTCCACATGGACGAAATTTTGAAGATCCCAACCTGTACAAGTGGTGAAACCGACCACTTGAGGTACGCTTATGATAAAATAAGTGTCCATGTGCGCGGCTTAGCGTCAGCTGGAGTTTCATCAGAGCAGTATGGTAGTATGTTGATCCCGATAGTCATGTCTAAACTGCCTAGCGAAATCCGCCTCGAAATAGCTAGGAAATCCACCGGAGACGTTTGGAGCATTAATGAACTGCTAGAATTAATAAAGATCGAGATTGAAGCGCGGGAAGTGAGCGAAGGGGTTCAATCGAGTCAACAAGTTAGAAAACCTGGGGGTAAACCCTACTCCCCCAAAGTTCCCTCAACAGGTGCATTTTCCGCTCAAGATAAAGCTGGCAAACATATCCAGTGTGTTTACTGCAAGGAATTTCACTTTTCGGCATCCTGCGACCGTGTGACGAATCCAAATGAACGGAAAGATATATTGAGGCGAGACAATCGATGTTTCATATGCTTGGGGATCGGTCATCGCAGTACAAGATGCGAGTCTAAGAAGAACTGAAGACGTCGGTTTGATGGAAGACATCATCAATGAATACGCAAAGTCCCTAAGACCACCGAATATTCACCACCTTCCACGAAGGATAACAAACCCAAACCGCCAAGCCATGACGGTGAGCCACCTGCAACGAACGAAGCTAGTAAAACCCGAGCCGTCACCGTAACTACTAAGGAAATAACTCCCCCTGAGAATTTGGTTATGAAGAATCCGAGTGCTTCAGAGAATTCAGCGAATCAAACAACGGCAACATTCGCCAAGAGTCTTAATAAAGCTCTTCTACAGACGGCGGTTACTTATGCGCAAGGGGACGGTAGCTCTAAATCAATACCGGTGCGTGCCCTTTTCGACAGCGGGAGTCAACGTACCTACATAACCACTTCGGTTCGTTGAAGAAGCGACTTGGTCTGGCTCCCCTTCGAACAGAAACTTTGAATTTGAACACATTCGGTAAGGATCATTACAAGAAACGGAAATGTGAGGTGGTGCAGCTGTCTTTGAAAGGAAGAGACGGTAGTCGAAAAATCGAAGCACTATACTTTCCGAGCATTTGTTCGCCATTAACAACAACGATTGATATAAGCCTGTATCCACATTTGCTCGACTTACAGCTGTCTGATCTCAACATTCTCGAAAGACGACAAAGTGATAGCAGTATCGACATTCTTATTGGCTCTGAATATTATTTCGATATTCTTACTGGCGAGATAGTCCGAGGCGAAAGTGGACCTGTTGCCATTAACAGTGAATTTGGATGGGTAGTAAGTGGTCCAACAAATGACACTGCATCGGGTTCTGGTACATCTTCTGTTCATTTGCTCATCGAGGAGTCTGATCATCCATGCCCTACACCAATGAAATTCGCTGGTAAAGAAGACGAATCTGAACTATCGAACTCATTACACCTTTCTGGGAAATCGAATCGATGGGAATTACGGAAAAGGAAGTAACGAAAGAAGAGTTTCTCCAGGAAATACAATATAACGAGGATGAATCAAGATACGAAGTTAAGTTGCCGTAGAAGTCTGAGTGTCTGCCGAAGTCAAACGGATACGGCATGTGTTTAAAGCGACTTCATCAGCTCAAATCTCGTTTAGATACTTGAACAATACGACCAGATATTCAAAAAACAAGAGAAAAGCGGTATTATAACTCCTGTTGTTGAACCTAGTGAACCTAGCCACTATTTACCTCATCATGGAGTTTTACGTCAGGACAAAGAAACAACGAATCTTAGAGTCGTGTTTGACGGTTCGGCAAGATCCTCGCAAGATGATGTTTCGCTGAACAATTGCTTAGATAAGGGGACCAATTTAGTTCCCCATCTATTCGAGACGGTTGTAAATTTTCAAGGATATCCTATCGGACTTGTAGCTGATGTCGAGAAAGCCTTTCATCAAATCCAAATTGCTCCAGAAGAGCAGCGCATGTTGAGGTTTGAGGATATCAGCCAAGAACCCCCCACTATCAAGGAATACGAATTTCAACGCCTACCATTTGGTCTAAACAGAAGTCCGGCCATTTTATCCAGCACCATATCCCAACATCTTTCGAGCTACCAGGAAGTCGAGCCCGATATTGTCTCATTGTTACGCGAGTTAATGTATGTTGATCATTTTGCCGGTGGTGCTGCTGATGATAACCAAGCCTTACCTATCCATCGCAAGTCACAAGAGTTGATGAGCCAGGGGGATTCATGTTTCGAAAAGGGCATTCAAATTCGCCATCTATCCGAGACGTCAGCGCAGCACAAAAAATTTGCGCAGAAACTACGAAAGGCAAAGCAGCGCAGTTAGAACACGACAGTTGAAATGCCAATCCTGATGCAGTGGAAAGTATAACCAAAGCCCCAGGAGTCGAACCAACGTCAAAGAATACATCGTCATCGGGTATGTGTGTAAAGGTTCTCGGAATTAGATGGAACGAGATAAGCGATGAGTTTGTTACGACCTCGGTGAATTAGTTGAACATGCGAAATCCCTTCCTCCGACCAAACGATCTGTGCTAAAACTTTCCGACAAGATACTCGACCCCATCGGCCTTTTCACATCCTTTACGGTCACCATAAAAATGTTGTTTCAAACAAAGGATTTACAAGATTGAGTGATGTACGAGTACCACAATGCTACTTCCGCTGCATTGACGATTTTTTTCGAACACACGAGATTCACGGGTTTTGTGATGCTTCTGATCGCGCATTCGCAGCAGCGGTATACCTTCGCACTGAACATAGCCACGGAGAAATTAAAACGAACTTGATTGCGTCCAAGACAAGAATTGTGCCTATTAAAAGGTAGATTAGATAGATAGGTAGAAAACTTTATTTAAACACGCTGGCTCTGTCAACCTAAGCTGTTTCCACGGAGGGCGTTTACAGATTAGCTATCAATAATTAAATTATTTACAAGTTTTGAAGTAGGAAAATGAAATAAGAAGTAAATAGATAGTAGCTTAGGTAGATACAAGTTTAAAAAGGTAAGGTAAAAATATATTTACAAGATGATTTCCTTTAACAAGTGCTAAATAATGCGAGATGAAATTTTTGTTTGGAAGCAGCTAAGGGATTTAATGTCCCTAAGTTCCTTTGGTTATGAATTCCAAAGAGTTACCCCATCATACATGAAACTTTTTTTCATGCTATTGGTACGAGGTTGGGGTAAACAAAGCGAGTTAGTAACGCCTCTGAGTTCATAGTCTATGAATTCATTTTTATAGTCAAAGAGATTAGAAAGAGATTTAGGACCCATCCCATTCAATAGTTTAAACATTAATTTTGCCTTTGCCTTTTTTCTTTCCGCTTTGAGTGGTTCCCATCCTAAAGCATTCAGTGCAACTGTTGATTCTACATCATTACACATATTTATTATGTCTCTAGCTGATCTGTTTTGGAGTTTTTGTAGCCGTGTAGACTGTATTTCTCCGAAAACATCCCAAACCTCAGAGCAATAATTAAAATAAGGGCGCACAAAAGAATTGTACGCAGAAAGAAGAGTATCTTTATCAACAAATGGTTTTAAACTTCGAAGAGCAAAAATTTCTGAATTGACTTTTGCGCAGATATTTTCAGTATTACTTTTCCAGGTAAGACGCTGGTCAATTTCAACCCCTAGCATTTTGCATTGTATGGCTTGTTTAATCGATTTGTTACCTATTGAAACTTTGGGATGCTCATTAGAAATTTGTGTTAACATAGGTCTAGAGCCTATCAGTTTAAAATGAGCTTTCGCTAGATTCAGGCTTAACTTATTGGCAATTAGCCATTTCTACAGAAGCCCAGAGGCGACAGTGTAAAATTACTTTCGTATTTTACATTTTTGTGTTTTATATTTTACATTTTTGTGTTTTATATTTTACATTTTTATGTTTTATATTTTACATATTTGTATTTTGTATTCTACGTTTTTATGTTTTATATTTTACATTTTTATGTTTTATATTTTACATTTTTATGTTTTATATTTTGCATAAAAATGAAAAGGTAGAGATTCAAAAGTTAGAAATTCAAAAGTAAAAAGTTAAAAACATAAAAGTGAAAAGTTAAAAATATAAAAGCGAAAAGTTAAAAATATAAAAGCGAAAAGTTAAAAATATAAAAGTGTAAAGTTACGAATATAAAAGTGAAAAGTTTAAGATGGAACGTCTGATCTGGAAACTGCTTGAGGCTATTGCATTGCATTATATGTATGCGCGCTTAGGCCGTCATAGCTGGCAAACGTTAACAAACGTTAACGAACAAACGTTAAGAACAAACATTAACGTAGAGCTGCTTCATAGATCCCGACACGGAAATTACTAACGGTGAGCACATAATTTATTTTGCTACGTACAATCTTAAAACATTTGTTATAATGTGCGCTAATTTTCATGTAACCTTATGTAGATATTTTAGATTTGATTAGGCGACAGTTGGTTAAATTGAAGTCAAACGCACTAATTATCAAGTGCCTTTACAAAAGCTACGGTTTAACTCTCAGGTTTGAATAAAAATATCTTTCATTATTGCCTATATATGCATGTTTGAAATAATGTATGTCTGCTTTTTATATACTAACCTCATTATTACAATGTAATCCTCACTATTGTCGTGTGAATAGCGAGCGGAGTCTACAGCGAATAATGAAGAAGTATCATTTAAAAAGATACGACAGTAATGTGACTCCTCACATACATTATTATTTCAAACATGCATATATAGGCAATAATGAAAGATATTTTTTTCAAACCTGAGAGTTAAACCGTAGCTTTTGTAAAGGCACTTGATAATTAGTGCATTTGACTTCAATTTAACCAACTGTCGCCTAATCAAATCTAAGATATCTACATAAAGTTACATGAAAATGAGCACACATTATAACAAATGTAGCAAAATAAATTATATGCTCACCGTTAGTAATTTCCATGTCGGGATCCCTGAAGCAGCTCTGCGTTAATGTTTGTTCTTAACGTTTGTTAACGTTTGCCAGCTATGACGGCCTAAGCGCGCATACATATGTATAATGCAGTGCAATAGCCTCAAGCAGTTTTCGGATCAGTCGTTCCATCTTAAACTTTTCACTTTTATGTTTTTAACTTTTCACTTTTATGTTTTTAACTTTTTACTTTTGAATTTCTAACTTTTGAATCTCTACCTTTTCATTTTTATGCAAAATATAAAACATAAAAATGTAAAATATGAAACATAAAAACGTAGAATACAAAACACAAAAATGTAAAATATAAAACATAAAAATGTAAAATATAAAACACAAAAATGTAATATATAAAACACAAAAATGTAAAATACGAAAGTAATTTTACACTGTCGCCTCTGGGCTTCTGTATACATTTCCGAAGGCCTTCCAGATCAGAATTCATTGCCATTTCAACATCACTTATTGACTCTCCGGTGGCTGTCAAGTTTGTATCGTCTGCAAATAATCGGGAGTTGGTTCTGTTTAGACAATTGGGTAAGTCATTGATATAAACTAAAAAGAGTAATGGCCCTAAAATTGAGCCTTGGAGCACACCGCACTTTATTATACGTTCAGACGATGTGGATCCATTTATTTGGCATTTTTGAGTGCAATTTACAAGATATGAGCGTAAAAGTGACAGGGCAGGTCCCTTGATTGAATATATCTCCAATTTCATTGATAAAATTTCATGATCAGCGGTGTCAAAAGCTTTTTTAAGTTCGACCAAAACAACCAAGTTAAATTTTTTTCTGTCCATATTCATATACCAACTATTTGTGCAGTCTAACAACGCAGTTGAAGTTGAATGAAATTTTCGAAAGCCAAATTGACAATCACTAAGGAGCTCAAATTTGGTTACGTAATTGTACAGTTCATCATGCAGGACTCTTTCCATTATCTTACTTACAATTGGTAAAACTGAAATTGGCCGATAATTACCTGGCGAATTAGGAGGTCCAGACTTATAAAGAGGTGCAACTTTGACTATACTTTCCACTCCAAGGGAAAAGAGCACAAAGTAACAGCCTGATTAAAGATATATGTCAAGGAATTAGAAATGATAGGTGATGCTATCCTCAGAATTTTACTGGAAATTTTATCCACACCAGTAGCTTTGTTACTAGAGAGGCCAGATAGGAGATGATAAAGTTTATCAACTGTGATCAATTCAAATTGGGTGAATTCTGACTTGGCATTTTGCATATAGTCAAGGAAGTTGTAGTTAGAAGTATCTATTTTGCTGGCTAAATCAGGTCCAATATTTGAAAATAATTCATTAAAGCCCTCTGTTATATCTCTGGAGTTAAACAGTTTATTACCTCCTATACTTTGTTCATTTACAATTGCTGACTTGTTTTTACGCCCTACGAGGCTATTTATTGTCTTTCAAGCTTCTCTGGGGTTGCATTTTTGACCAGCAATTTCATTGGAAAAGTAATCTCTCTTAGTTTTCCTTAATTCGGTGTTTACCTTATTTCTAGCTATTTTATAATTATGCCAGTCATTTTCTACATTTGTGATAACAGCTTTCCTTTTCAAACTATCGCTTGTATTTTTAAGGTTTTTAATATCATTTTAATATCATGTGACCCAAGGGGTTTTTCTGGACTTAATCCTTTTTGTTTGTAGTGGTGCATGTTTTTTTTAAAACTTCAAGAAATAACTGTTTCCAAATTTCCCACATGTCATATGGATTATCTGCATAAAAGTAAACATGCTCCCAACACTGATTTGATAAGTCTCCTAAGAAATTTTGCTCATTAAATTTTTTCATGCTTCTTATTTCGATAGTATTGGCTGGTTGTTTAACAACCACGTGTATTTTTCTAATTGCAAAAATTAAACTATGATCACTGATTCCAGTGTGAATTACACCAGAACTGGCAATTTTCTCTGGGGTATTAGTAACCATGTGGTTTATGAGACTGGAGGTTGTCATGGTTACTCGGGTAGCTTTATCAATTAACTGATTAAATTGATATAATTCATACAGCAACTTTATTTTCGTAGTAGCATAATCAGGCTCTGGCATTAATAAATCACAATTTAAGGATATGCATTTCTTTATTTTCATCATCTGCAGCTTTTATCAAGTGTTCGAAATGGTCGAAAAATTAAGATGTAGCATTTGGTGGTCTGTAAACTGTGGTAACAATAAATGGCCGGCTGTGTGGCTTTGTAATTTCAACACATGTAGCCTCTAATTCAAGAGGAACTATATCATTTCTTATTTTGTAATTGATAGTGCTACGCAGATGGGTACAAACTCCACCCCCTTTTCTCGACCTGTCTTTTCTTATGACATCATATCCTTCGAAACTTATCATGTTATCACTAATAGTAGAATCAAGTCGAGCTTCACTGAGGGCAAATAGATCAATAAGTTTTTCAGACATTGAAATACTTATTTCATCAATATTTTTGGGCAGGCTAATTAACAGTATTGAGGAAAACAATTTTAAATCCTCTTTCATTGGGAACAGATTTCAGGGTTGTACAAAAATCATTTCTCACATTATTTGCAAATACATGATTAATTAATTGTTCAGTGTCATGTTGACATAGTTCAGATACCTCATCCAGTCCAGTGTGGGCCTTACATGGGTTTTGCGAAAAAAATTTATACCATTTTGGACCATATTTGATTTTAGGTATGTGCAGAAAACACTACCTAAGATTCTGTCTCCACTGTGGTTTAAATGCAGATTGGAGCCATTTAACAACGACTGGTCTATACAGTCATTGTCAATATATGCAATCTTGCGCTTAATACATAAGTTATATAGCAATTTGTTATGCTCACTAATCTTACTGGCTCTGACTTTTCCATCATACCTTTTGACTACAGTAGATGCAGCAACTTTGTCGGCATGAGCTTTAACATCGGTTCTCCATTTCTACAGCTACTTTCTGACAATCTCTGTGTACTAGATCATTCGTAATGACATGGAGGATCACAGTATCATAGCCCTGGTATTCTTCACCCCACACATGTCAGTCACATGTGATTAACATGTGACCACATGTGATTAACATGTGACCACATGTGTTAACATGTAACCACATGTGACGACATGTGACGACTTGTCATACACATGTGGCGCACACGTCATCACATGTGACTCACACGTCATCACATGTGACGCATGCTGGTCAAATATGTTCACATGTGACTCACTAGTGAGTCACATGTAATCACACGTCATCGCGTATGTCCACATGTGACTCACATGTGACCGCATTTCATCAGGTATACTCACATGTGACTTGGGTCTAATCGCACGTTTGCTCACATGTGACTTCTGCGTGGTCAATCATGCAGATGTACAGTAATAACTGATGCATTAATTCTGTCATAAAGCGCGTTTTAATTAGACATTTGAGTGCTTTACATCAGGGGCGTAGGAAGCATCGTGAAGTTGGGGGGCAGTACACTATAAGGGCACCTTTTTCATTAAAAAAGGGCATTTTTCCCATTGTTTTATCTTGAGAAAAGGGCACTTTGGGGAAAAATTGGGGGGGCACATGCCCCCAATGCCCCCCAGTTCCTACGCCTATGCTTTACATACAAGATATTTGAATGAATAATACTTAAAATATTCTGTCAAACGTTATGGTACCTACGTTAGATTTTGAGTAATTGAAACAAATAAACAAACAAAGAAACAAACAAATATACAAAACAAACGAGTACGTGAATAGTTTTGTGACGAATAAAAGAACACGATCGAAATATGCAAATTGTTTCTTATTTATGTAAAGTTAAACATCAAAACCCAGCATCAAACGAATTTAAACACCTGTATTGCAGAGTCTCTGACAAAATAGTAATCTAAATTAAAAGGTATAGTAATACACAAAAACTTTGTTCGTTTTAATTTTTTTAATAAGACATTTTTGAAACATATATTCACAGGGAGAGCAAATCTTTACCATCTATGTACATATATAGATTTATGCATATTTTACACTATTATAAATGTTTCAAACTCGGAATAAACTATTCGCAAGATTATTTAACATAATAAAACATACAAGACTTATCAATACGATTCACAAGATGGTTTTAAAAATACGAAAGTATTATATAATCAATCCCGATCAATTATGTTAGGTAATCTGACAAGTATCGACCCTAACAAACCACCTTGCTCACTTTCACTTGGAAAAACAGCGAATTTATCGTTGATAGCACTAAAGTCAACCACCTGCAAAGCAGGCTCAATCTGAGCAACCTTGCTCACATGGTCACATAAATGACCATACCCAGTTTCTCGATAGAGCCAGGGAAGTCTTTCTAAAGTAAGAGCTCTTCCAAAAGCAAAACAGAACAATTCATCAACCAGGACAAAGACCACAAGCTCAACCGTGCTTCCGTCACAGAGACCAACAACAGAGGTTTTTCTTCGAGAATCTCGGCTGTATTTCTCACAGTGAAAAAGATTTCCTCTGACAACAACTTTCGTAAAAAATTCACCTTCACTGACGCCATTAGGTAGAGCATCACACTCATCAACAACATACATTTCCTCAATAGAAAGCGGTTTGTAGTACGACGCACCTAAAAGAGTAACTTCGTCACTAACTCTTCTTGCCTTTTTTAACGACAAACGTCTATTCAACTGTGCATTCAAAAATGCTAACACAACGTTACAACCCGACCCATACTCTAAAGAATCATCGGAAATAGTGTCCAGTGCCTGGTAAAGCAAAAATGAATTTGCTATTTGGGCTGGAACAGCTTGGGTGCCATGAAAAAGTTTGAGAAGGATCTGATTAAATCCTTCAAATATATACATAGAATAACCAGACAGTGGTCCCCAATCAATCACAGTCTGCGCTAAATGGTTAAGCTGGTGAACATTGTAGGTCATGTTGCTTTTACCATATAACCGTTCGAAATCTTCCACAAATTTCGACAAACATGCATTTGCCCTTTCAATCTCACAACTCTGGATACTCGACTTGGAAAGTAAAAAGTATCCTTGAACCAACAACAAAAGATGGCGAAAATATTGTGATGGTAACAAATCATGAAGAATGACCGGAGAATACAACAACAACCACCAGTGCCACTCTGATCCCTTCCAATAAGATCTCTGGGTTACTGACCGGGGAGTTCTTGTAACCTCATGAGGCAACATGACTGACTTTAGTCTCGCATCAATCACTGGAATGTGCTTGCCAAGATACCACAATTGCTTGTGATTGACAGAGTCAAACCAGAGGTGACCTAATTGCCTTGCCACTCCCAGATCAACACAATGGAGATTGTCAACCACAAATCCTCTCACCGTGTCAAAATGTGGTAAATTTAACAACTTAGAAGGACCCTTAACACCATTTACCACTTCCTGCGTCTGAAATGCATATTTTGCATCCTCACTGAGTTCGCTGTGCGTCCTCAGTTCATGACCTTCAGGAGTTTCTAAATAAACCCTTGTGTGACCTCTACCTTTCTCAACAACTTCCCCAGGGTTATAACACCAGCTACAACCAAAAATACCATTAAACTGATGAATATTTTGAAGAATACATCTACCTACACTGTCACAAGAACAAACACATGAAAAAATTCGAGATGTCACAAACTGGCCATCTCGTAACCATTTAAACCCAAGAGTTGAAAGTTTGACCATTTCATCCGTAAATGGTTCCAAAAAGTTAACAATATTCGGTTTTCCACTTCCAAACCACAGACCAATAAGAAAAACATTCTGCTTTCGCTTGTTTGGGGGCAATTCATTTAAAACCCCTTGCAGTGGCCAAATACTGAAGTTGGAAGAATGAAAGATTGGAACCCCATCACAACTGAATGAGATACTGAAAGCATTCTTATCTTTAACTAATACACCATTTGCTATAGACCTATACATTTGACCATCATAGATATCATCTATAGTACTTCCCTCTGCTTTTTTACGATTAAAACGGTACTGTAGATCTGATGTATCTACATGCTGAAAAAACGTTTGTAATTGTTTTTCAAGAGGTAAATATATAAAAAAGTTCCCTTGTTGTAGAAGCTTTTGTTGTTCATACTGGTTGTCACATATCACACATTTTAAATCATCATCTAGCAAGAGTGTTTTGCAACATGGGCAGTAAAGTTTAAACTCCATTCCTTCTTTAAACAAATCAAAATGTTTATAAAATAAATACTTGGTTTTCGGCAATTTTGACCCCGATGGCAACAACAGGTCAAGTAAACGGAGTAAGTTACCAACTGCAACACCTGTCAATCTATTTCCCAATATGAATGCCAAAATTAACAATAGAGACTGACCCGTAGTTACTTCTGAATTTTCATACAACGGTTCATCACTGCCAAATTGGTATGGGCCAAAATCCTGTGCAAAAATAGCATTTATCAGCTTGTGATGAAGAAGTTATTGATTAACAAGACGTCTGCTAAGGCGTTCACTCCGCCTGCCGAGAAGAAAATTTGCACAAGGTGGTGGTCTTTCGTTAAAAAAGTAAACAAGTAACTGGCTCATACTTAAAAATGCTGTTTACTAGTCCTCCAAAAGTAAAGGTTAGAAATCAAAAGGAAAGAAATTGTGTCTTAACCAGCTTTGTAACTAACTTGGAAATCTCAGAAGATAAGAGAGTCAAAGACATAATGAGGTAAGAACAAAACAGTAACCCACAAGCCGCCTAAGCGAGTAGGTCAATGATGTTCTTACCACATTACGACATCTACCACGTATCTATAGCTGAACAGACAACAGCAAAATGTCATCTATTTGTTTTATGTAATAAAAAAGTGGAAATAGTTTGTTAAAATAGGCTTCATAGTGCAATGAAAATACTATCGCACGTCATTTGACGTGAGCATGATCTATACAAAACAAAGCACGCCATTGACTGTTGATAATTCTAAAATGGCTGTGATTGGCTCGTCATTGAAATGGCGTCAGCCGTGCATCTGTTCCCTAATAGATCATGGTTCTCGACCAATTAAAATCTAGCATAAACTCTGGTTATTATATATTATATAACATACAATTGTACTTACATTATCTTGAGAGTGGTCAGCTTGATTACTTTCATCCTGATCTGAAGTATGCTCACAGTCATTATCTGGTTCAGGTAACAGAAATATACTTTCTACAAAATAATCAAATGCTATCATTAATATTGCTGAAATCAATACATGCAAACACTAAAACTGGGTATAATAATTCTATATACTAATTAAATATTTACTTAGGAGTCAAACTATAACTTTGTTAAGGAAAATTACCTCCCATTTTTTTTATAAATTTACAGTAACCAATGATTTTTTGTTTACTAGTGAATATGTAGTGCAACATAAAAAATTTCAAATTCCATTGTAGCAACATAAAAAGCCATCAGCAAAAGAAAGTAAAATAGTCAGCCAGCTTTACTGTAAGTTTAAGGATAGGCATTAATGAAACTTGAGCTTAATTAATTTATGAATCTTTAAGGCTTTGAACATACCTTTTGTGAAGTTATTAAAACACTAATATATGTTTACTAGCAGACAGGTTTAGATTTGATTTCGGTCAATGAAGCATTAATTAATCAGATACCTTCAATGTACCCTATTAGTCAACTACTGGCAAATGCATAATTGCCTGATTGGTTATAAATTGGTAGTGGTTGCAGATATCAAATCTTAAACTTGTTATTATTTAACAGTGGTATTAGTGGATTTAACAAATCTCATAATCTTGCCTTAAAAACACATTTTTGTTAGTTTAGATTGACACAAACTAACTGAAAAATAAGCTAAACTTTGTTTTTATCACGAAAGTTTGAAATTGTTTTAACCGACTGAAAAGATAATACTCATACCTCGTTATTTTTCATAATTAAGAATAAGCCATTTATAGTAATAAAACATAAGTTGTCGAGCTGCATTGCCGCAACACTAAGTGATCATTTCAATGACTAGTACTGCAATATGACATTTCTATGCATGCGTCACATGACCACATATTCCAGTGCAAGAATCACCTGTGACTTATTATCTCATGTAGATTACTGTCGTTCCAATTGTAGTATTCCTCGAATATTGATTCAATACATTTCCTCAGGTTGAAGAATTGAGTTGATAAAAAATTGATCAACTTCCTGTTATTAGCAGTTAGCCAATAAGATATCACTTTGAGAACAACCTGATGAATCACAAACAAATATGAAGTAAACACAGGAAGTTGATCAATTTTCAGGAAGAACATTCATCAATATAGGAAATGTATTGAATCAATATTCGAGGAACACTTCAATTGGAACGACAGTAAGCCCTTTACATGTGAAAGATTTTTTTATTTGTAACAGGGATATACTGTAAGATAAGGTAGAGGGTCATTCATAAATTAAGGGTTCTGTTATGGATAAGGATCAAACTTCTTACTGCCAGTAATATAGAATTATTTGATCTCTAAAACGTCTAAGAAAATACTCAATATATACCTGAAGTCATGTAACTAAATTCTGTCAGTTCATGTATTACGAGTATTTATTAATAGATAGTGTCTACATGCCCTGCATCCGGGTAGTATTTTCAATATTATACATGACTGACACATGACATCACCAGAAAATCATCATATACAAGGTTTTATTCAAAACTATTTATGTGTATTACTAAATTCACTTCACATATAATTAAAAAAAGTTACGATACCTGCTGCAATGCGATCTTTAAGAACGTCTGAATTAGTGTAGTGGTTCATTTCATCGGTATTTTCACTATGATCAGCCCTGACAGCGTTTGTCTCTTCAATTTCATCATCGTTTCCGCAGCTTATATTCGCTTCTTGTGTGACATCATTGCGACCCCGACGCCACTTTGTTGTTTTCGGTACAACTGCCGAGTAATCGGCATCATCAGGACATAAATTATACAATTTATATGGCCTTCGTTTTCTCTTTCCTTCGTTGCAACTTTCCGCCATCTTCAATCATGCTAGAATGTAAATAATTATTACCCAAAGATCCCCATAGATCCACAAAGATCCTTAATTCATACAACAACTCCTATAAGTTCCAGCTTAAAATCGGAATGAAACGTTAGGATGTCGCCATCAATCGGGAGATCTCGGACTGCCTCGGATGCTTCGGTCAATCTCGTGGTAGAATAATTCGAATATTCAATTTAAAATTCCAGCGCCAATGCGCCAAGCCAGGCCAAGCCGCTGCCATTCTGCAATTGTTTGTTGTCGAAGACGATTGTGTGATCAAGATTGTCGCTGTGATTGAATTGTTTTTTTTTTAAATATTGAATAAGAAACAACATTATGAAGTACGTACTAATCCATTGGATAAGTACTAACGAAACCAGCATTTTAACGTCAGAGTTTGTCCGCGACAAGACGATGTTGGATGATCCAAGTAAACAAGGAATGGTAATGTTTGGTCAAATCGGAATAAAACCGCCAAAATCTGGTTGGAAATCATATCTTGGTCGAGTAGTGGCCACCAGTGGTAAGAATTTATAAATGTTATGTTTTGTTGTTGTTTTATTGATCAATGATTTACCTATTACCTTTCTCGATTGCTTTAAATATAATTTCCTTTAGGTTTATTGAAAGGAAGGATTTTACATCATGCATAAATCGCGTATTTACTGTTTTAGTTTTAACTAGAAATGTTTAATTTCGGGAGATATTGTTAGAAAAACCATTCTTATAACATTTATATATACGTATATATAAAAACCAGTAAAATTTGAGAAGGATGCACAAGGATGGATCTGATTTAAAATGGATTGTAAATTAATTTTTAGAAGGTAAAATGAAAAAAACCCGCCATGATTATAGCGGTTTGAGCCTGCGGTACGTAGCTGAACAATTTACCCTATGACGGCTTTTAATACATCATATAATGAGGTTATGCGTTGCTATTTTCCAATCGAGAAGAACTAGCCATAAGAGATGGAACAAATATTGCAAATAACCTTTGAGGCTTTTTCTTAAAGATAACAAGGAATCTTTTGTATACTTTGATCCAGTTTTACTCTTAAAGTTTCCTGCCACTTACTGTTTTTTCTCCAAATAATCCACAGATGCTTTGCAGTTCTCAATTAAGAAGTAATAGCCAAATTATATTTGTTGCTTATAGATAAAAAGTCGGAGATAGTAAAAAGAGAAAAGGATTTTATCAATTATTCGGATACACCCAAGGACAAGTATAGTGAAGATTCAGATGATAATGAAACTCTCACAAATATGGAGATGAGTCCAAACCCTGTACGACGTAGAGAAACTCAGTACAATATGGATAGCAAGGTTTGTAGTTTATGGGATATCTGGTGTTCAAATGCATGTGCCTAAGATACTGTATTTCATATAAGTCATGGTAATATATTTTTTTGTTTTCAATTTAGAAATTATCTCCAGGCAAAGCCAAAAAGAAAGCTGAGATGAAAGCCTACAAAAAGATTTTAAGACAGGCTGCCATGGAACCAAAAACTGCAAATATCATCGATGAAGAAGAGATAGATGATGTATTGAGAGATGAAATAAATCATTATTCAGCATCAGTGCCTTGCCAAGAAAATGTTACCCAGATCCACAATGGTGATGGTAGCATAGAACAACTGGAACATGAAGTGAAAGAGTTGCGAAAAGTTATTGTGTCATTGACCAGCAGTAAGTTTATAGAAAATTGTGATAATAGCCTTTTTAATGATCACGCTCCTATTTTTTGATGATCATACTCCCTCTTTTATGGGCCTTTGGTGGCTCAAACCATTCACCTTTTACTTCTAAGGTCACAGGTTTAATGTGAATAGAGTGTCAGTCAATGCTCTGCTGAAAGTTGTGGTTTTTCTAGGTAGTAACTCCAGTCTACTCCCACAGAGAAACTGCTCACTACCCATTCATCAATAGATGGCGAGAAGCAAAACAATCATCTTCCTAGAGATTTCTTTTTTGAAATTGCTAAAAATTCAATTGTTTTTTGAATATTTCATGTTTGATCTTTAATTCTAATAAAACAACTAGATTACTCTGCCTCAATTTCTGTGAGATGACAGTTCGTTCGGGCTTCTCCCTTATCAACTATCACCTCATAGAAATCGTGATTGAAAATATCTAGCGGCATATTGGCATTTTTCCTGCCTACATAGTTGTTTAAATAGGAAGCTGTGTTTTCCAACGAATCAAGTTATGGAAAATTGCACTATATACAGTTAGCAATAAAGTAGACTTCACTTCTTTTTTTTAATTTATGCATAATGTTCAAGGCCATCAGAAGTGGGCGGGGGGGAGGCTGGGGGGGGGGGGCTTGAGCTACCCAATAATTTCTAACTGTATAAGGTAGACCAAAACACTTAGACCAGTGAAATACAAACCTTATTTAGATTTGTTAAAAAAAAATGAATGAACCTATGCTTGCACTCGGTATGCTTCTAGCACACATGCTACAAGCTATTTCTGACTCGCTGTTCAGTTCAATCCTGATCGACTGTTATTCTAATTTGTAATGGGCTTTTCGGTAAGATATCACTTCCCAAAATGCTAGAAATCGTATTTTGGGGGTTCTAGATTTTAAAATTATCTGAGGGTGTATGCCTCCAGACCCCCCTAGGTTTCTAATGTTGCCAGCCCCCCCCCCCCCCCCCATATCCATTTGCTTCTGACGGCCTTGATGTTCTATGTCTTTATAAAGTGTTTTGCTGTTTAATTTTGTGCATCTTTAGTCTGTAACTGGTCTTTATAATTATAAAAAAATTTCTATCTTATAGATATCCCCAAGCTGATAGATCAGGCAATCAGCTCTAATGCTGTACTCAGAGGGATTAAACAATTAACTGAAAAGAAAAATGAACCCAAGCGTTTGTTCTCCATCGTTGAAGCTGATGGTGGTAAATCCTGCGCAAGTTCGCCATTTCAAGTGAGGAAAAAGCCATCCCTGTGCAGGAATGAATTGCTCCTTCAAGGGGAAAGAAAATCTTCATCACCACCCCTATCTGAGAGAAGGGACAACCTCTCAGACAGAGACTCAGAAGAAGAGTCGAACAAAGAAAACATATCATTCTCAGGATCAAAATTACAGGTAAACATCACCTTCATGTTTGCATGTATTACCATCATTGCAATGGAAATGTTGATAAAATATTGTATCAATTTGTTTCTTCAAGTTGATCAATTCATGTGATAGAAAATTGACCAACTTCCTGTTAGCCAGTTAGCTAATTAGATTTTACTTCAGAATGTATTGACCAATCACAAACACATATGAAGTAAACACAAAGGAACTCGAGCAATTTTCAAGGAACTTGATCAATTTTCTATCAAATGAATTGGTCAACTTGAGGAAATAAATTGATACAATAATTTATCAACACTTCCATTGCAAGGACAGTCGTGTATAAACTTTAATTGGTTTTGCACCAATTATACTTATTATCAGTTGATGCTTCCTACCAGCTAACAGGTTACATTACACATTGTTGCACACCACATGCATGTCCCCTATAAATAATAGGAGAATAACCCTTGAAATTTTTCTCTTATTCCAAGAAAGTCTAATTATTTAATAGTCAGACCTCTGGAACTTCCTGAAGAACTGAAGTTGTGTGTGTTATGTATGAGTGAAATCCAGTTGTAACCATGTCCCTGGCAACCCCCAGATTTATGATTATTTCTGTATATTAAATAATATTTATATTCTAAAAATAACATTTGCAGAGTTTAAACATTTGATTAACCATTCATATAGTTGTGACATCTAATTTTAGACAAAATTCCGGAACTAGGACTACCCCTTTAGTGGGGCATTTGACTGTAGTTTCTGCCTTTAGTTGCGATTGGATTTGACTCTTATGTTACAAAATAATTTGTAAATGGGAATTTGAAGCTTGCCAATAATGGAGTGTACATAAGTTTTCAATTTTTAAACAAATATGCTGTTTAGTGTAGAGACATGTAAGTTGTGTCCAAAGAAATTTGGGCACAATTGTTTGTTAAATTTGTACTATAGGTTTTTTATACAAGGAATATGTCTATGATAATGTCTTCAATTCTTTAGAATTTAATCGATCCTGTACAAATGAATGAAATTAACCGGTGCTCCTCTTTCAAGAAGATGGCTTCAAGCTTTCTAACTGCAATATTTACAAAAAATGTGCTGTCTGAATCATCAGTAACTGGGAGAGGCAAAGAAAGCAGACCACCGCTGGACAGAACAAAAGTTGAACTGATTATAGGTTTGTTCTACTATACAATTTATATCTCATTTCTTATTTTTAGTTACTTGGAATCAATTATGTTTTGTACACGTATTAAATAATTGTGTTAATTTTATGGGTTTTTTGTGCGTAGATTATGTTGTAAAGAAGTTCCCAGATGCTAACGAATATGCAATTAAAGCAGCAATGGCCCAGAAATGCAAGGACATTCGACATGCAATGGAATGCAAGAAAAATAAGTAATATTAGGGAAAATCGGACAGCTAAAATTTGTAGGGTAGTGGCATGTAAGGTAAATGGTAATTAATAGTCAGATCAAGGTTAGAATAATATCTTTATGTAATGTGTGCAGCTAACCTCAAAATATTTCAGTACTTGAAAAAGCATTGAATATCATGACATTTTTCACTGAGCTTACTTTTTCACTGAGATTACTTTCATCATATTCTTTTGCTTCTCAAAATGACCATATTTAGATTTTGTTTTGCAATAACTATAACAAAATTATATTGGCTAAGATTTTGTGCTGTCACGATTTGCTATTAAGTCGTTCAGATGAATCTTTTGATTTGTAATGAATTATTTGAGGTTAGGTGAATTATAAATAATTAATATTTACTTTCGATTTATAATATATTTCTTATTGGTGCAAAATATGACCATCTATTTTTAATAAGAATATTTGGCAATTGACTGTTGTGCAATTTCAAAACAAGACCAGTCTTTTTTACTCACAGGTAACTCACATGTGATATTACAAAATGACTCACATGTGAATTTAGAACCATCACATGTGATGTTCTCACACGTGATATTACAGTATCACTCACATGTGAATTTGGAACTATCACATGTGATGTTCACACATGTGGTGTTCTCACATGTGATATTACAGTATTACTCACATGTGAATTTGGAACATTCACATGTGATTTTCTCACATGTGACTCACATGTGATATGAAAATCACATGTGAAATCTAGTGGTTCCAAATTCACATGTGATATTATCACATGTGAAGAGACATGTGTTTTTTTCATAAGGGTTTGACCGACAGTAGCACTACTGTATGAGTGGCAAATGGCCTTTCGTTTTCCTGCTCTAGTTATTTTGTTTCCATCGATGTGTTTGACCATGGAGTCTCTAATGACCAATGTTTTCTTCACATCATCTTGAATTTGTTTATTTCGGTTACGACTGTTCCTGCGGTTGTGTTGTGACTGTCGTTGTTTATTTTTTTTAACATACTTACGCTTTTGATTCTTTCGATAGTCATTTATTTGAAGATCAATGCTGGTTTCATTTCTTTCCATGACAGGCGCTTGGGAATCTTCGTACTCATTGCTGCTTGAGCTTACTTCGTCATTAACAAACGAGAAACGATTTGTGTTTGAGCCTAAGGGCACTGTGTTTGCTGGCACTACATTACGGGATGTGGAGGCACTTTTCTTTGTTTCAACATCTGACCATTCATTTTGCTTCAGGTCCAAAAAGCGTTAATAATCTGATTTTCATTTACTAACTCTTCTAAAGTCGACCTTATCGCTTCATTGCCGGCCGTCATCTTGTCTTTGTCATCACTAACATGTCGATCTTTGCGTTTGATTCCTGATTGCGTTTGCTTGCTTCTAACGATTTACCATCTCGTGGATGCTCTGGAGGTGATCTCGCAACGGCAGAAATGTGGTTCAAGGGTCCAGACTTTCTGAAAGAGTCTAAAGACAAATGGCAACAAGATCCTCTACTTTCAAGCTCCGACAACGACGAAGCTTACACTGAAATAATGAAAAATCCAGCTCTAAACGTACATTCACTGTCTGGAATATCGATAAACGTTCCGCTACATATCGAAGAAATTATCGATCCTCAGAGATATAGCACGAAGGTAATTAAAGTTACTTCGCATCACAGCATTCATTATTCGATTCATAAGGAAATGTAGAAAGCAGACCTGCACAAGATCCGTTGAATTAACTGCTGATGATTTGAAAGAAGCCGAAAAAACATGGATCCGTTGTATTCAATCAACAGCTTTCCCGGAAGAGATCGACTGCCTCCAAACTGGTCATATGAACGCACGAGTTAAGCAGCTTGGCTTATTTTTGAATGACGACAAGATTATCCATTGTGAAGGCTGAATTAGTAATTCCAGTGTGCCTGATGAAGCAAAACAACCGATCTTGTTACCACCTAAACATGAGTTTACAAAATTAATCATACGCGAAAGTCACGAGTTGGTGCATCACGATGGAGTTAGAGAAACATTAAATTGCATTCGAGGAAGGTACTGGGTTCTCCATGGCAGAGAAAGCGTTAAGGGTGTCGTACGGCGTTGCGTGACGTACAAAAGATTGGAAGCCAAGCCGTTTGCCTCCGCTAAAGCACCTGTTTTACCATCAAGTCGAGTCAGCGAGGAGCCACCGTTCACAAATACAGGTATCGACTTTGCGGGCCCTTTGTATGCTGCAACGAAGCAAGAATCGGAGAAAGTATATGTCTGTTTACATGTGCCTGTACAAGAGCCGTTCATTTAGAACTTGTTCCTTGTTTATCTGTGCCTTCATTTCTACAAGCTTTTCGGCGTTTTGTTGCTCGTAGAGCAATCAAGACTAATAACGGACAATGCTAAGACTTTCAAGAGTGCATCAAAAGAAGTAAAGAACATCTTGAGATCTTCAGAAATTCAACGAGAAATGGCCTCAAAGGGAGTTAAATGGGACTTCATCATAGAGAAAGCACCATGGCAAGGGGGATTCTATGAACGTATGATACAAAGTACTAAACGATGCTTAAAGAAAATTCTTGGGCGATCTGCCATGAAATTTTGAATCATTAAGAACGCTGTTGGTGGAAATCGAGACAGCGATAAACAACAGACCTCTGACTTATGTATATAATGACGGTGAAGGAATTTCGTACCCTCTAGCCCCCTCCCAACTCGTGTATGGTAGACAAATTTCACTAACTCCCAGTTATCGACAATTCGACATTATTAGTACGAACCAATCATTGACTAAGAGAGCAAAGAATCAATGGCATTTACTGCAGCAATTCACTGAGCGATGGCGAACGGAGTATCTACTGAGTCTTCGAGAGACCGCACGAGCGGTTCACGTACCAGAAAGGGAAATGATAGCTGTTGGTGACATTGTTGTGTTAAAGAACGACTCCATTTCACGAATGTTTTGGAAACTGGCAAGAGTGAAAAGCTTATCGCAAGCAAAGATGGTGTAATTCGAGCAGCAAAGTTTTGTGTGTTGAATTCTGGAAAGGAGAGAGTGACGGAATTACGGCGGCCAATTCAACATTTAGTTCCTCTCGAGTTGCGAATGAGTCCTGATACCGAAAGTTTGGTTCCACGAGCTAGTGAAAGTCTATGATTGTGATGAAGAAAACGAAACCAGAAGAAGACCGAGAAGAACTGCAGCAGTAATTGGAGAACTTTTACGAAAGGGAGTGAGTTAAATTGTTATAATGTTATTTCTTGATCACTTCGGGGTAATCAACCCCGGGAGTGTGATGAATAAGTTTATCACACTATATAGCTCCGGGTATACAGTAGGTGAGACCGGCAGAGCCCTCGAAACAAGGAAAAAGGAACATGAAAGAAATGTCGAACAATTAAAATCCGGTTCAAACCTAGCAAAACATGCTTGGACTCAGGGCCACAAAATCAACTTTGACGAATGTGAAATCCTAGACAAGGCAGCCTATCGACACAGAAAAACACTGAAGTCTTGGCATACAGCAACCACATTTTATTCTGATAACAATGCACAACATTTAGCAGAACAATGTAGAAATGATCATAGTTTTATATTTCATAACAACACTAATTTTGCTCGAGATTACGTAGGCTGAACTATTATACTTATTGCATGTCATTGTAATTGTAAACCAATGTCCTATGTGGTAGCCATATCCGTAGAATAGTTTCATATTTATATTTATATTTAGTATTACTTTACCTGTCGAAAACTGCAGACTGGCAGTCGAAAGCTCGTGTTTAAATAAATTTTACGATCAGAGAAAGTTTTCTGAAACTTATTATGAATCCTGGTCGCGCATCTAGCATTTTCAAAATTAACATGCAGTTTGAAGTCCAAGGAGCAATCTGTGTCTCTAGTTTCACGCCTCGTAGAATGTAGGCACGAATTTGTGCCAGGTTAAAAATGACATATTTGTAATTTATGAGTTATGCACTTTCTATCGATATGTTATTCAAGAAGATACAAACCGTCTCTCTTGGCAAAAATCGCGTATATTTTTGATTGCGTAAAATAATTAATATGCAGTTTGATGTGTCCAGCTAGCGTTCTACTCGTTTTACCTTCCGTATATTACAACCGCGGATTTGTGCCAGGTCAAAAATTACATTTTTGTAATCTATGGGCTGTGGGCTTTTTAATACGCTATTCAACTATATTCTGGATAGTTCTCTTTCAAAAATCGTACGTTTCCGCGTGCGCAAAAATTATTATAGGACACTACAGTTTAATTTCGTGTTGTATTTACTCACTGATATCATCATCTGAAATGTTTATGTTGTCAAAGTTAATTAGTATGCGTGTTTGTGCATTCGAATCCTGCGCTAGATTCACAAAATCGTTCTCTCGTCTATAGCGAGCAGCGACGAATTTATTTGTGCCAGTTTAAATGTAACATATTTCTAGACTACTGAGTATGGGCTTTCTACTGATATGTTTTTAAGGGGGCTGGAGACGTTTTTCAGACTAAAATTCGGGCGAGTTTTCGAGTGACGGAGGCATGTTATGGAATTCCAGATCGATGGCGGGCGTTTTATTACGTTTCCCGTGCTGTAACTTAAGATGCATTGATGAATTTGCGCCTGTCTAAATATTGTATAATCGTAATCTACGATGCACTAGCTTTCTGTTGATTGTTCATTCAAGCGGAAAGAAGCCGTTTCTGACCACGAAATTCGCTGATTGTTATGCCTGTATTTCCGATTGCGGAAAAATAATTAATAAGCAGTTTCAAATCTCAAGCATGCCTTCCGCCTCGCTTGATGAGCGTAAAGTGAAGACACGAATTTGTGGCAGGTTAGAAATTAGATATTTGTTATCTATGCATTATGGGCTTTCAATCTATGTGTTATACAGGTAGTTACAAGCCGTCTGTGTTGACAAAAATCTCCTGTTTTTACGATTGCGTGAAATAATACTGCAATATAAATTAATATGTAGTTTTATCGGATAGGCAAGCGTTCATCTCGTTTATCGTCCCGTGTAGTGAAGCCATTAATTTGTGCCAAGTTAAAAATGATATATTTATAATCTATGAACTATGGGCTTTCGTTTGATATTTTATTCGAGTAAATAGGATGTTTTTGCGCCCCTAAATTTCCAAAAAACTTTGCCTGGTTTACTCATGGTAACAAGGCCGTAGGAAGATGAAAAAAGTTAGGGGTCCGGGGACACGCCCAGAGAACTTTTTCTATTTTTAGCACGCTCAAACATGTCTTTCTGCACTTTTGCGGTTAGTTTTACCATAATCATTGGATTAAGACATATGTAATACTGTAAACCGCTAAAACGTGTATTTACTTCGAGACTCAAAGAACATTTTTAGGGGGGCTCAGCCCCCCTGACTTTGAAGTTAGGGGGGCTCGAGACCCCCAGCGCCCGTGGTTCCTACGGCTATGCATGGTAACTTAATCGTATTCGTAATAATTGCGCTATGATCGGATCCGAAATCTTTGCTAAGCTCGTGTTGGTCTAATTTCGATTGGATATTGGATGAATGACGCTAAATCCCGTACTAGCTTCGCATTACTCAATTTTTGAAAAGAACGAATCCGGTGGTGAATCCTGTGGTAGCTTCACAGAAGTGATGTATTGTGTTACAATATTTTATACGCTGTTGTCAATATGTTTGTTAAATTAAACAATTAAATTAAGGTTAGATCTATATTAAACCAGCTTTACAATATTTGCAGTAAAGATATAATATCTTACCTAAAATGGGTTCCATCTCTATCAATGAAATACGCGTCGTCTTCTTCATCAGGCTTTACTTCAAATCTCTCAGAAAACATAGCGGCCAGCATGCAGTCTGGATCCTTCAACAACGTTTCAATCGATGTCTTGAAGATCTGCCCGCCAACATTAAGCTTGATATGTTTCTTGAAGTGCACACCGTCCAATTTCTTTCTCATAACTTCAAACGTTGATCGCTCTTCCAAAAGCACCGATGCCTCCTCGTCAATGGTTCGTTTCAAGGCAATAATAGCTTGTTGGGCTTCGTCTAGCTTTGATGGTATGCTCAGTAGCTGCTGCTTCTTTGACGATCCTGCTTTGTGCCCTTTTCTGGCCGACATATTTTCTTATTGCTTTCGAATAACGGTTTTGAACCACGAGAAGTTACAGTTGCTCACACAATAAGCGAGTTCAGAGTTGCGCGAAACACCAAGAAGCCTGGGCACCAGTCGGGATAAAGTGAGAAATCTTTTAAATACGACTCGAATAACATGTAGTTATATTTTAGTGAGGTTTTTAAAGAGTAAAACTGAAATTTTTGTACATAATATGAGTTCGTATGAAAATCTAAGCTTCGAAGACTTTAAACTATGGAAAGTACGGGACTACGAGTTTTTTTGCGTGATCGTGGTTTAAAAATCACTGGAGCAAAGGAAGAGTTAGTGGCATTGGCCTACGCTGCATGTCAACTTTCAGTGCCGTTAAAACCATCTGCTGCTGAAGAACATAAAGTAAAACAAGAACAGTACAGTGCCTTGTTGAATATTGGAGGGAAAACTATACCAGACCCGCTTACAGAGCTTACAGCTGGGTGGACTGGTGAAAAAGATGGTATATGCAATTGGTCTCCAATCTTTCACCTTCAGATCGCAGAATTTCTCCTGACTGTCGAGCAGTCTAGTACTGGTCTGAATAAGCGCCTTTTGAGTGACTACAAAGAAGGGGAAGCCTACAGCTATTTTGATTCGAAATGGTTAAAGGAGGTTTTTTATCATGAGATAAACCCGACATCATTGCACTGCATCCTAAAATCAAAATCGACACCTTCTCAAAAAGTCAACAACATACCTCATGATATTTGGTTATGTGTTGAGAAGAAAACAGGCACTGTTACATCTGCCTATTGTAGCTGTTTTGCTGGGTAAGATTATGCTAAATATAATACTTTATATAGTTCATGATTGTCCATTGCAAAGACATAATTGTATAATTATATGTCTTGTGAATCCATTAACCAACAATGCACCCATTGCACTCTATTTTTTTTACTTTGTCTAATGCTACACAATTTTACATGTCAGTAGCAGAGTCTTGCACTCTATTAACGGGTTAATTAATATAATGTTTAGAAGGCTTGATTCTGTGCGGATTAATTTTTAATTGGCACACTTTCAAAATTAATTTTTGACTAGCACAGGTCTTAACCAATGTGAATCAAGTAAACTATTGATAATTTTAATGAAATAATTGCACTTTTTACCAATAAGACTACTGTAATGTTTTCATGTTTGTAATAAACAGTATTGTTTTTCCAGTCTTGGTTCAACATGTAATCATATTGCTGCTGTCCTTTTTAAAGTCGAATATGCTTGGACCAAAGGCCTGGTGAACACCAAATCACCTACTTCTGTTGAGTGTGCTTGGAACAAATATATGGTTCTGGGAAAACGGGAATAGCTCCTAAGCTGTTTTCAGATATGGCTTTAAAGAAACCACATTACAAAAAGAAAGGACAGTGTAAAGTTATCAATCCTGTTGCAAGGAAGCTTTTTGATCCCACAAGAAAAAAGAAAATTGATAGTAAGCCAAATATAAAAGATATTGCATCCTATTTACATGCAAGTGTGCCAGATGCCTGTGCTTTCAGTATCTACACTGCACGAAAAAAGGCGTATTCTAAGGTATTCACATGAGAATACGGGTGTAAAAAAAACGCATATTCTAAGGAGTATTCTTATTTAGAATATGGCCGTGAATACGACATAGTATTACCTAGTATTGCAAACCCGGAATATGGGATGAATATTACCCATATTCTATGCAGTATTCACACTACGAATATTGTTACTGAGAACATTGGTGCTTCCATAAATATATCTTAAGTCCATATCTCAGTTCACCCAACGAGGTATAGAGAATAGTAAGCGGCAGTGTTTATTTTAAATTATGAAAACCAGGATATTTAAAAACAGTTTGAGGGTAGGAATATGATTAATTACTTTTTATGTATCAAACTAAGACAATGATACGACATTATTGCGGTTGAAATACATAAACATTAGGTAAGGTGCGTGTCGGTTAAGTGAAGTACAGCACACTCCATGTGAAAACGTTTTTATTTCATAACAATTTTTATATACTTGCATGAAAGTCATATACTTAATATATATCATATCTATAATGCTTACTGTAACTTCGAAATTGCGTTTTCTGCCTGGTGTGCCTATCGCTACTATTATGGATATGTATGGATATAATGCCCAAGAATGGGACAAAATATAAACCTTTGCTCCGCGCAAAATAGCGCGCATTCGGATGTACAACAAGTCTGTGGAGCACGCTGCACGCGTTGGAGTTCTGTAATAGATACAGTATGGATCAAAATCGCAGATTTGCAACATCATATCTAAGATGCTGGACACTGAGATAAGCCATAGAAGCGATCAAGGCTAAAGTGAACAGAGAAAGAAAGCCAAGTCGGTAGATAAGACAGAATGCACCTAGCCATGTTTCAATATCCTTTGAATATGCGACAACAAATTTGATGCCTCTAGTCATGTGGATCAGTGGATGAATAAGCATACGGTACTAAATTGTGTGTCCAAAGAAGGGTCCACAAATCATGAATGTAAGATTACTTATAGCTACACACATTGGGATGCAATTTCACTGTGAATCACAGTCTGTGATCTACGGCAATAATATGCCAATATCTGTCATCAATATTAAGATCGATCATTGAAAAGAATCAGGATGACCCTGATTCGTCTACACTGGAAGATACATGCTGCATATTTACCATATTTTATACCAAAACCTGTTGGGTATCTGGGCCTGTACAGGCTCTTTTGGCATCCAGCATTAATGATAATTCTTATCTTGTTATATAATATATATTCTCCATATGCCCTGACTGATGCCCTAAGCTATTCTGTGCTATTATATCCCAGCCTAAATATGTGTAGGGTATTGAATGATGGTGTTCGAACGCTACCAGTATAGGTGGCTTGCAATCGACGCCATCTTGGTTGACTTTTGAAACACATGGCAACCACAAAGTATATATTCATTATTTCTGATCCTATCGAGCCATACATCTTTAAAGTATCATTCATAATACGCTAAAACTAACGATCAAATAGTAAATTGACACAAGTACTTCGCTGCAAACAGCTGAAGTAATCTGCAGAGTGAACCAAGATGGCGCCCAATGACACGAAATGACGTCATGTGCAAACCAAGAATATTGGTAATTTAAATATTTAACAAAACTAAATCTGATAAGGATAAAGTGTAACTGGCAAAGATGTCAAGATTTTGTCTGTGGACAGTTGGTGGTTAAGATTTCTGTCTTTTGGCCACTAGTCTGAGCTATTGTGCAATTATCATAGCCTGAATACTTGTATGTTCATGAATGATGGTGCTTGTTATCAGCATATCAAAAGCACCAAACAAGAGTAAAAATAGAAATGAATTTATAACAATAATTATATATATATTATAACATTCAATACCAAATCTATAGTAGATATGTATAAAGCACAAGTAGCAAAGACTTCTAAACCATTGAGATTTCTGTCTTTGGGTGGTTGGTGGTTAAGATTTCTGTCTTTTGGCCACCAGTTTGAGCTATTTGTGCAATTATCATAGCTTGATTATTTAATACGTGTTCATGAATGATGGTGCTCTATTTCAGTATATCAATAGCACCAAACAATAATAAAATTAGAAATTAATTTATAATAATAATTTACCGGTACAGGTTTATATTCAAAATTCAATACTAGATTAAATATAAAGCACAATTGGCAAGGACTTCTAAACCATTAAGATGTCTGTCTTTGGGTGGTTGGTGGTTAAGATTTCTGTCTTTTGGCCACCAGTTTGAGCTCTTTGTGTGATTAACATAGCTTGATGATTTATGTGTTCATGAATGATGGTGCTCTATTTCAGTATATCAATAGCACCAAACAATTACAAAATTAGAAATTAATTTATAATAATAATTTACCGGTACAGGTATATTATTCAAAATTCAATACTAGATTTAGATATAAAGCACAATTGGCAAGGACTTCTGAACCATTAAGATTTCTGTCTTTGGGTGGTTGGTGGTTAAGATTTCTGTCTTTTGGCCACCAGTTTGAGCTATTTGTGCAATTAACATAGCTTGATTATTTATGTGTTCGTGAATCATGGTGCTCTATTTCAGTATATCAATAGCACCAAACAATAGTAAAATTAGAAATTAATTTTATCAGTACTAAATTTAAATATAAAGCACACTTGGCAAAGACTTCTAAAACATTAAGATTTCTGTCTTTGGGTGGTTGGTGGTTAAGATTTCTGTCTTTTGGCCACCAGTTTGAGCTATTTGTGCAATTATCATAGCTTGATTATTTATGTGTTCATGAATGATGGTGCTCTATTTCAGTATATCAATAGCACCAAACAATAATAAAATTAGAAATTAATTTATAATAATAATTTACCGGTACAGGTTTATATTCAAAATTCAATACTAGATTAAATATAAAGCACAATTGGCAAGGACTTCTAAACCATTAAGATTTCTGTCTTTGGGTGGTTGGTGGTTAAGATTTCTGTCTTTTGGCCACCAGTTTGAGCTCTTTGTGTGATTAACATAGCTTGATTATTTATGTGTTCATGAATGATGGTGCTCTATTTCAGTATATCAATAGCACCAAACAATAGTAAAATTAGAAATTAATTTTATCGATACTAAATTTAATTAAATATAAAGCACACTTGGCTAAGACTTCTAAACCATTAAGATTTCTGTCTTTGAGTCGTTGGTGGTTAAGATTTCTGTCTTTTGGCCACCAGTTTGAGCTATTTGTGCAATTATCATAGCCTGAATATTTATATGTCCAGGAATGATGGTGCTCGTTATCAGTATATCAATAGTACGTACCATAGGGTAGTAAAATTTAGGGAAAATATTTAATAATTAAAATGTTTAACAATATTAATTAATTTGATGTAAGGCACAATTGGCAGAGACGTCTAAGCTGTTAAGATTTCTGAATTATATTAAAGTCAGAAATTGATGATTTAAGTATTTTTGTCCTCTAGTCGGAGCCGGGCTAAATACTTTGGACAATATGCTCAACCAAAATAGTCACAATGTAACATAGGTGATTACAAAATGTAGAAGTAAATAAATTTTACAAAATATGACCAGGAAACTGTAAAAACGTTGCCTGGTTTTTCTGCCTTTTTGTCAAATTAATTGTTTCGAGATGGCGGATTAAGTGATGGAATGGCGTTGTACCTTGATGGATCAGGTACTTTCCAGTTTGATTAATGGACATGGTATGAGAATGTTTTCAGTCATTAATTGGTGGCTGGCTTGTAAAATCCTGCCTTTTCACTTCATAACAGAGCGTAACAGATTCCCGAGCACTCACAGATCTTTAGAAGTTTGGAGTTTGTAGGTAGGTAAGTGATGTAGAAGTAGCAATATCAATAACTACTGTCCATGCCTTAAGGCAATTGTTTATAAGGTCTTTAAATTGTCTCAATACTATGCAATCTTCCATTTTCAAACTACCAGGCAGGGTAAAGGCATTGTCGTTTCAACATTATCATTGTAAATAATTGTCCTCATTTTACAACTGCCTTAAAGATATGAACCACACGCTTTCACATTATCTAAACCTTACTGGTTCAAAATAAACCTGGACACCTGGTGTGCTGTAGTGGTTTGTCTCAAAGCTCGTGTGTACTGTACACAATTAATGTTCAGGTCTGGTTCCTATGTTTGATTGCTCCCGTGACTGATGTGTAAGAATTCATCATAATCACCATGATATCATTCTGAGATACCGTTCCACTTTAATATCGATGAAAAAGGTCAATTTTCACATTCTTGTACAACAAAAACATAATATTATTTTATTTATATATTTTTAAAAACATGGCGATGGTGATATGTGCTTCCACTTGCACCCACGATTTCAGTTCTCTGTTAAATGAATTTTATCAGATATATTACAAACCAAAGGGCAGGGAGCTACTAATCGGCGACTTGTGGCATGTCTATCTTAGCACTAAATTCTTGTAGAAGTCATATTATAAATAATTTGTAGTCCCAGAAGTATTCTCAAGTGCGTAGTCATGCTCAATACAACGTCAAACTAAGCATTATAGCAATCCCTTGAGCAACGGGGATGAATGGGTACGATCTGTAAAACGTGTTTTGAAGTCTATCTTGTAGCGGACAGCGCATCGTTTGTGCGAAGAAAATCGTTTGCAAGTGACTAAAATAAGCTTCAAACGGTCATTAGAGTTATCAAGTTTCAAAAAGCTTTTCTTATTCAAATAGCTACATATTTACACCGTGTCGCTGAGCTTGCCGCGTCGTCGATCTTATAAAGGTTCGCACGAAGATGCAGCAACGCAGTTTATTCGAAATAGCATGTTAGCGTGAAATAGATTTAACCCAAATGGCTATATCTCATAACAATGTCAAGAAATGTACAGTCACAAAGTGGTGATTCCGAACAACAAAAGTCGACAGGCTATAACAAGACATTGCACGTTTGAACTAATGTCACAATCTATGTCTGTAACATCATTACCTTACATAAATCGTTTAGACATTTAATTTGAATTATTCAAAGTATTTTTAAGTAATAAATTTAAGATATGTAGCGTTTATGTCAAATATTTGCCAAAATCATTCCTAATCGATCAAAAGCTTAGACAAATTTCCTATTTAAACGTTCAAGTTAGAATATTAGACGAATAAAAATATTCACACAATATTCTTAAGTATTCTGCATTAGAATATCAGGTGCGTTTTATTCTAAGGTATTCAGATGTGAATATTACGGATATTCCGAGGGTATTCGCCGAGAATATCTGTGAATACGTCTGAATATGAATAGTATTCTAATTAATATTCAGACGTATTCGCATTAGAATATCGCGTTTTTCATGCAGTGTAGATATGGAAGCTTCAAGCACCTACCCTCCAGATGATGACATTAATGTAGTGGATACAGTTACCGTTGAGACATCAACGGAACTGCCCAGAAGCATACCTGAACTAGCATCAGCCACACAGAACATTCAGGAATTACTTGATAATTTAAATGGCTTTACTCAAGAGCAAGCCCATTCTGTTGAATCAGGTACAAGGGGTCAGAATGACAACAATAACTGGTCCAATCAACGTCTTGGAAGGATTACAGCTTCCATTAGTCGTCGACTGCTGACAAAAGTGAGAGCACTGCAAAAGTCTGAAGGCAAAGTTTCAACTTTGGCTCTGGTTAATTCTATTTGTAAGCCACCAAACTCTAGCACTGCCTACCTCCCTGCATCCCAGTATGGACATCAAATGGAGAGTGAAGCAAGATCTGAATGTCTTAAAGTAGCTAAAGTTAACCACAAAAATGTTATTGTTCGGGAATGTGGGCTATTTATTTCAAAAACAAAGCCATATATTGGGGCATCTCCTGATGGATTAGTCACTTGTAAGTGTTGTGGTGGTGGTATTTTAGAAATCAAATGCCCTGTAAGTGTAGCTCATTTAAGTCCAAGTGAGAGTAGGTTACCATATCTAAGGAAAGATGACAATGATAAAGTAAATTTAAATCATAACCACCCTTACTATAGTCAGATACAACACCAGTTGGGTGTAACTGGACGGTTATGGTGTGACTTCTTTGTTTATTCAAGACATGGACATTACATTGAACGCATTCTGTTTGACCCCTCTTGTTGGTTAGAACTCGAAACAGCTGCAGAAGAGTTTTTCACAAATCATGTTGGTCCAAAGTTGATAGAGATGAAGAATATTCAGGAAATGCCATCAAATTCAGAATTTGATGTTATGTGTTGCATTTGCAAGTGCTGTTTTCAGGCTGAAAAGGCCAACAATGCTGATTTCATCTGTGGTGATTGCAGCATATCAGTTGATAAACTGCAGTCTACTGATTAACTGTCTTTGAAAATGATTTCCACATAGCTAGGGAATAAAAACATCAAAAAAGGGAAAAAACAATGTAAAGCAAAAAATCTGGATGAACTTAAAAACAGTTTTATTTCTTAACTATTATTTAATGTTAACTATCTTATATTTTACCAGTATCAAGTGTTTCATGTTCACAGTGTTAAAATACCAATGGAGGAAGTAAATTGCAAATGCATGCACAAACAACAATAATGTCATCAGCTACAGGTAATAGGGTAATAGGAAGTACTGTTTTCAAAATTGCAAAATTTTTCATTCTGCCAATAGCTCTTTCGACATGTATTCTTGCATTTGCTATTTTCTTTGTTTCCTGTACATCCTTTCCTTTCATTTGCTCATGCCCAGAACTAGGTGGGGGAATTTTCAGGAAAGCACCTTTCATCATGATGTCTTCTTTTATGGTAAATCCCCTGTCTGCTAATATTAAGTCACCAGGCTCAATTAAGTCTATAAATCCTGATGTTTTGGTGATGTGTTGATCACTAGCTCTACCACCCCAAGCCTTTGATAAAAATGTTATCATCCCATTTGGAGCAATACCCACAAGAAACTTGACAGTGTTGTGTTTTTTATAGTCAGACCAGGTTAATGCCTGTATCTCTAAGTCCCGAGGCCTGTCAATAAACACTTCAGTACAATCAATTGTACATCTTAGGTTTTTGTATGTTTTCAAAGAATTTGGAAAGTATTTGTATATCATTTCCTTGGATGGCCAATAGATAAGAGGTCTCAACTCGTGGGCTAAAAATTTTATCCATGTGTTAAATATTTGAGATGCCACCCCCACACTGATATTGAAAATATCAGCCAGTAATTCATTACAGGATGCATGTCGTAACTTTAAAAGTGTCAAAAGGAGTTCATCCTCAATGGAAAGTTTTCTCTCTGGGCCACTTTTATTTGGTGACTTTCTGCATTTTCGTGGGACTTTGGTTGATATTGTCTTTTTTACACCTTTCCAGTAGGTACTCTTTTTAGCATTTTTAAAGAGATACTGATAAAGATCTTTAAATGCCAGCTTTGATTGTAAGCCAGTGTAAGTTTTTACTTTGGCATCAGTTTTCAGGAATTTACTGGCTACAGATGAAATCCTGGGCAATGTTTTTTTTGTTTCTTCAACAGTTTTATGATTTTGTAAATCTAGAAGGAAATTTTGATGCTGGATAATCCTTTCCTTTTTAACACAACCTTCACACATGCAACTGTTTGTGCAGTCACATTTGTAAGTATAGTCATGATCCATTAGTAGGGCTGATGTAATGTCAATTTTTGTTTTCTTTTGACGTTTTTTATTTTTGTGGTAGGGGCCCCTTGACTTAGGTGGAGGCCTTTTTCTTTTCAGTGGCTTTTCTCTTCCAGTAGCACTTAAGTTGATGGATGGACTTGGGAAAGCCTCAGTTGGCTTCCCTTCAAGAAAATGAACAGAGCATACTCTAGAATCTTCTGATGGCTGCCAGTTCTTTTTTGTTTTTGCATCCTTGCGATTTACAGCTTTTATCCATTCTCTTCTGGTTTCAGGACATTGTCCTTCGGTTGGAAATGGGTACAACACAAAGGGAGGTGGGCAAGCACACTCTGACTGCTTGATCGAGTGTTCTGGGCATACTGTTTTCTTCCATTGTTTAAGAGAATATGTGCTGTTGGTGCAATGTGTAAACGCGCAAATCCGCATCTACAATACAAAAATATCCAATTAAAATCACAAAAACACAGATATACGTTCACTTTTAATTTATCGTTTAAAATAAATTCGTATTTGAAAATATCTGATATTTGGAGCATATTAAACTAGTATTAATTTCATGAAAAAGAAGTCAAAGAACGCCAAAAACTTGTGTTATTCAGACTCATGCTAGCCTGGCGATATATATAATAAGCACATACCTCGTGTGAGTCCTGACATTCAATAAACAGCCCTCTTTTGTAAAAATAATCCTCTAGTTGGCATAATTTTCAACAAAAACGATAATCACTTTGAAGAAAACAAGTCCTGTTTTACCCGACTCATACCCAGGCTTTGTGAAATTTGCGCAACTCCGAGCTCGCTTATTTAAACCACATGAGGGTACTTTCGTTTCTTGTATGTATGGAACTACTGACGGTTTTTCCCAGAATGTTTTCCCTGCTTCCTTGTATTGCTAAACACTGATCGCACGGAACAACTGGATAGCGCAGACGTGCTTTGTATTATCGAGAGTGTAAAGGCGCTGTTACACTATGTATGCGACTTGTGTCGCAACAAGTCTCGCAATTTTGTTGCGACATAAAAAGTTACAAGGTGTATCATGCCTTGCATGACAGTAACGCGACATTTTTGTTGCAAGAAGCATTGCACGAAGTAGGATCTGGTTATACTTTTGTAATGGTTGCTGCAACGCATTTTCTAGCCATTGTACAGTGTAACATCCCCCTTGCAACTACCTCGCAATATTTCTCTTAAGCAGCCCATAAATATGGCAAGCCAAACCTGACAAAAGTGTATTGAGTTTAAAAAAATGACTATTGAGTTGTAAAAATTGAGAAATTGATGATCGAGAAATAGAAATTGATTGTTGAGAAATAGAAATTGATAGTCGAGAAATAGAAATTAATAGCTGAGAAATAGAAATTCATAGTCGAGTTACAAAAGGTGCTTGTTGAATCTGGAAAAGAGAAATTGATGGTCGAGAATTTAAGAATGATGGTCAAGAAAAAAAAAGCTTTGTGATGAGTTTTCTGCCTGCACGTGGCGGTCAGCGGTTCCTAGTGGAACAGGGGGGTGTACTTTTGTACTGCTAATCTCGTATTACAAGTAAATTTATAGCTCAAAAGTACTCGCATTTTTATGCAAATTTTGCTCGGATGAAAGCATGAATTTATCTCAGAATAGCAATAGTATTATCGGAGAGCTTATGGATCGAGTGCAAGAACTGTCAGATGTAATTTTGACGCGCGGCAACGACGAAGTAAATAGGGAGCTTTAGATTTGACTACGGCAACGGCTACGACTACGAGATTTGATGGCGTGCGCAGAAGTCGTAGTCGTTCTCGTTTCTGTTCGAACTTTATTTAGAATAAAAACAAGCAACGAGAAATGAAGTTTCCATAAATTAATTGTTATTTAGTCCATAATTCTCTCTACAAGGTTGCACAGTGCACGAACTAAGTGCAAGTAAGTGTAGAATAAAAAAACAAACAAGTAAGTGCTGAATAAAAAAAAACAAACCAGATAATATTTATAACGAGGTCGCAACTACAATTATATTTCAAAGTTTTAGGACTACTAGGACTATATATTCAAGAATATATTTTTAAGAACATAAAAAATCACAAATCTATATATGACACATAACTACAAAAATTGCTAGCTAGAATTTCGCGGTGTAGTTCGCTCATGTTTGTTTATATGGTTTGCTCATATATCATGTATCCTTGATAGCTAATTAAGCAACAAAATGCACCTCAAAATTTCCCGTTATATAATTACGCTACTGCTTGAAAAAGACTTCGCGTAAACGCTAAGAATATGTCGAATATTTCTACCGATAATTTTTGAAGAAAAGCAAACGTAAACTAACTTTCAATAGTATTTAAAAAGTCGTAGTGAGGACTACGAGATTTCTGCAAAATGTCGTACTCAGATGAGCGACGGCTACGACTTTTTTTCGTTAGTACGAGATGGCGTCAGCATATGGCGTGCGCTTGGTGCAAAAATGACGAATCTCGTAGTCGTAGCCGTAGTCAAATCTAAAGCTCACTAATAGAGAAGTCAGGCGAGTTTTTACAGGTTAGTATAACCGTTGCATCAGTGCATGTTAGCAATTTTGATAAATGATATGGGAAAAAACATGGATTTGTGTATCCAGATATGCTTTGGAAAGCATTTCAAAATGTAGATTTCAAATCTCTTGAGTTGTAAAACAAATTATTCGTTTTTAAATATTAACAATTAGTTGTATATTTTTCGTTGGAATTCCTAGTAATGTGTGGTTTATTCTACACCCTTTCCGATGAAATATAATCTTTAATTCTTACGAACTTGAGAGCATAAGTATTCACACGTAATCCAGTTGGAAACTGAAGAGTATTGGCCATATTAAAATTCATTAAATGCACTTTTGATTATACAGCTGAGAGCCCCCCCCCTGTTAAAAGACATTGTAAGTTTTATTCAAGGTGACTTGACACAGTTTTCAAAAAATTGAGGTGTAATTTGCTTGACACTTTTTTAAAAACTTTACACTGCTAAATTTAAATTAGCTGCTATTGAGTTGTTTGTACTGTACATAATCGAAATTTGCACCATACATTATCACACACTTTATGACAAGTAAATGTATTCACAACACCGTACAGGTAACCATTGCAACGAAGTTCCTGCAAGTCAACAGCGTAGCGAATATGGCCAATCAAGTCTGTTACAAGACCATTATAACCAAGTGAGCCAACCAAACCATGCACAAGGCAACCAACCAATTGATGTGCAAAGCAGGCCAACAAGTCAAGTACAAGGCAGCCAATTAAGTCAAGTACAGCAAGACACAAGACCAAATGTCCTTCCAATGCGGCGTACTGCCCCTTTTGGTGTACGTCGCTATTTCCCTTCCCGGCAGCGACCATTATCTTCTACAAGACAGGGACGGAGAAAGACCGCAGCAACAAGTGACAACAGACCATTTTTACGTGATTTAATTCTACTTAGTGGCCCTAGTGATACAACAGTTCCTCGTCAGGGAGTCCGTGTTGAGCTGTCTGAACATGGGCACATTATAACCGGATGCCAGTTTACAAAGAACATGACTGCTGCCATGGTTGAAATTCGAATAATGGAGGTTTTTGAGGAAAAAATTCCTCGTCTTGTAGACATTGAGTTATTAATGTCTGTTCACACCGCGTTGGTAAAGCCAAACTTGGCGCCTGACCAACAAGGCATTGATGGTGTTATTCTGCATCGTCTCTTCAAGAACAAGCCGGTGTATATTCGTCCTAGCTGTGAATTGTTGGATTCCACACAGATAGAGCGAAGAGAATCTCGGGTAACAATCATTTTTATTATTTTTATTATTATAACTTATTTAAAGACGGTAACCCTTCACCACACATATCTATATGTCTAAAACTATACATAAACAGCCACATACATACAACTGTATGAATACTACAACTGTATAATAAACTGTATTTGCAAAAAGAATTAACCACGCCTGGCATTTTGCATGCAAAATCGATCATTTCGCCTGTATTCAAATACAGCGGTTGTTCCACAAAAAGTATTCGATATAGTTATCTTACACGAAGTACCCCTGTCATTGATGCAGAATGGCGGACAAATTTTTATTTACACAAATCACAATAAGGACAACAAGAAGCAAAACTGGTGGGGAAAATGAGGAGATTTAAGTTTTTGAGGGATGCTTGTGCAAGAATCTAACCTGGACATTGTGCTACGCAACGTTTTGCTTTTGGTAAAGGCTGGTTCGATCGCATTAAACTGAAGTGAGTTGGACAGTTGCAGTGAATATTTGCGAATATTGGCAAAGTCTGCTTGTCAAGCTACGGTATACAAACGGAAATGTGTTGTTTACAAGGTTTATGCGTCGGGAAGTCATGACAAGAAATTATGAAAACAAATTTCTTGCTATAAAATGCATTGAAGACATAAAACCAAATTGAAATTACATGTGTGAATTTGTAAACAATATTTGTCCGTAATTGCCTTAAAGGGCATTCAGACAACAATGCATGAGTCAAATCCAAGCGTGCCCATCCCCCCCCGGGCCACCCCGGGGCATTTGCTTGTCTAGTACGTCCCAGGGGTGGGGCATTTGCGTGCGAACCTTTGCCCGGGGGTGGGGCATTTGAAATTATGATTCTATTATTTCAGAACGAATAATAATACAAAACAACATAATCAAACCAGTTTCAAACAACATCAAAATATATGTTAATATGTTATGATATAAAAGAAGGCTCCAAATAATGTCCCTATTCATTGTTTGTAGTACTGGTAATTAGACTGTATTCAATATTGTATCGAATATTAAAATAACACGCTAGACTGTATTCAAACCCTAAATCCAAATTGTTTTTGAAATATGCGTAATATAAATTCTGTTTAGTAATAAATTCCTTGTATGTTAGCACAGTGATTTTCAAATTAAAATATAATTTTGTGGAAACACCACGTAAGTTTATTATTATCATGTAATAAACTTACGTGGTGTTTCCACAAAATTATATTTTAATGAATTCTGTTTATTTCATGCTTCGTATAAATCATATATATTAATTCAATAGTCGTATATATGATTTATACGAAGCATAAAATGAACAGAATTATTACGCCTATTTCAAAAACAATTTGGATTTAGGGTTTCAGATTTTAGGTGTCCCCGGGGAGGGGAATTTGCCGACAACTTTTTGCCCCACTGCGGGGCATTTTCACATGTATTTTATCCCCGCCCCCGGGGATTAACCACGTATTTTAAAAATTTGTCAAAAGCCCGGGGGTTGGCCCGGGGGGGGGGGGGGATGGGCACGCTTGGATTTGACTCATGCATAAGGCACAAAGATTTTAGAAAATAGATGTGTACAACAAGACATTCTCGATTTGTAGTTTTCAACAGTTTGGTCATCCAACAACTGATGCAGTGATGCTTTTAGGCTAATTAGGGTATTAAAATTGTAGTGTAAATTACACTAGCCAAAGATGAAATTTCTATCAAATTATGTAAAGCAAAAAAAGGGTTGTAGGGAACGTAAACCTGAGTGAATGGGATTACAGCCACACTCGCTTAATTTCTGTTTGTCACAACAAGGGTCGGGGACCAAGCTAATATGTAATTCTGGTTCTCAGCATTCCTTATGTTTTCTAAGCTTTCAAAAATTATCCTACCACCCCAACTATTGTCAGCAGGAACAAATGTATGTAGAAAATTTTATTATAGTTTACTAATGTAAATATTTACATAGTGGTTATAATTTTTGTAAAATTAAAATTACTGAATATATTTTCTTTTATTGTTATATTTTTTTGGGGGCTCTTGATGTTACCATGGTCTTCCCTTGACAATTAAAGTTAACTGTCTATAATAAATTCATTATGTGTAGAACATAGTGGGAACAGGTGTACTGTAGTATACCTATTATAATGCCAATTTTACTTGCCAAGGGGGATATTGGTTACACTAGGTAAATAAAAATTGGATCTGAACCAATGCAATATATTAACACATGTATACAGTCTAATTAACCTGTGACAACTCAAACCTAACCTAAAATAAGGTAGGCATTACTACACTATTTACTACCAAAAATATGCTTGGGTGAAGACTACACAAAGCTTGCCCTAAAGTCTGGGTAGCTGATATGGGCATGTGGAGATAATCTGAAGAACACAAGCACAATCTCAGTTTGGTCTGATCATGAATATTTATAGCATATATTTGATATGCTAATATGTAAAAAAGCCTATCAATATACCCATCCTGTTTTCGAGGTTTGATTCAACTCGATGGTTGAAGAAAACAAGACAGATATACCAATAGCCATATCAATGTTCATGATCAGCAATTAAAATTGTTTTTTGGACATGTCAACAATGTCTGCACTACTAATGCCAAACTCTATTATATATTTGGGATGTAGTTTGCAGTTACAATTCCTCTTGAATATTAGTTGGTAAGGTGACACCTATTAATAGCAATGTAATGCATGATTTCTTTATAAATAATGATATACAAAACAACAACACTTGATGGTGCAAGCATAGTTGAAGTCAAATATACTTTATACCATCTCATTAGGCATTAAGGCAGCCTTAATTGCTAGATGGATAGAAAACCTTTTTGGCATGGTAGCTCAATCAGCACAAAAGCAGGTATCCTTAGGGCCCCTGCATAATGAATATGAAAAGGTGATTTATGTAGGGTTGTGTCAAAACAAGTGTACTATATTGACTATATATAATAGCCCATACCAATCACTATTGACAACATTAACCCTCTCAGGCCATCATCAAGTATAATTTTCTCCCAGGCAATAATCAAGTACCAATTTTTAAATTCATTGCTTTGGGTTGGGACTTCTTCAAACTACAATTATTGCTTGACTGTTAACTAGTGACTAGTGCAAAATGTTTAAGCTGTAAACATTACTACCAGCAGTCGGCAACCATATTCATATACTGGTACTACATGGCTTTTCATGGTGCTTTGTAGGTGTTCATTAAGTACTTATCTGCAAGAATTTTTTAATGAGTACTGATCTTGGCCATTTGGGCTAACTTAGTGTAGTGCATTATTAAATAAACATGAGTGAATAAATGAGCAATATATAAAATACAATATTAAATCTGGGATAGTATATTTGCAAAACTGTAAACAAACATAGGCACTTTATAATTGATCATCACAAAATGACAAAAATAAACCTGAGTTCTTGTTGCATCATGGTGGTTAAGTTGATATATACAAAATTTGAAACAGTGCAAAGTATAAATCAGAAACGCGATCACAAGAAACAAAGTCTATAATAGGTTTCCTACCTTCTAGTCTGATCCATCAGGCTTTTGAGTTGCATTTTTTGCTTTTGGCCGTTGTCTTCAACCGCTAACGTGTCGAACCTTGTTTTCTTTCGCGTATACTCAAAAACTCCGGATATCTCAGGTTCTCGCCTTTTTTAAAGGAACAATTTGATCCTTTATACCACATTTTTTAAAAAACAAAAAACATACGAACTTTAACACATGTCTGAACTTCTATAGGAACCAAAAATTAAATGAAAAGAAGCCTGAACGAAGGAACCTATACAAGCCGAAGTTGTCACATTTTAACAACTTCGAACAAAAATACGCCATTGCGCAAAATGCCTCGAAGAAGAAGCTTTGCAATGGAAAAACATTGCACGTAACCATGGCGATATTGATATCATTTTAATCCTCGAGAAACCCTCTTCCTCCCTGTTGCCCTCAGATACCCACCAAGGAAAATGCGCAGCAGAAATAGCTTGACGAATTTAAGGAATTTTTCAATAATTAAATTCCCTACCAGGCTCCAAAATTATACGCGCGGTTGCGAAAAAAATTGTCTCACTACGAATGATCGTTTTCGCGTGCAAAATGCCAGGCGTGAACGCTTTATTTGCGATCTTATTCTTATCTAATTTGCTTTTGGGTAACAATTTTTAAACACCAAAAATAATTCTATTTTTTATTTTTTTATGAATGCTAAAAGAAAAGGACATCTGAGAGAAGTACAAGAACTAAACATTCAAGAGGTAATGTAGACACATAATTAAACACAAGTTCTTTAAAGCGAAACCAAGATTTTTAATGGGTTTCTTTTTCTAACATGGATGGGATTACGACCACAGAATTGATTTTAAAAATGGAAAAGTAATTGATAGTGATGACTACTGCACACGAAAAACAATAGAAACTTGGCATACTGCCTTAAAAAGAAAATCTCACAATAATTCTAAGTCGCTTCCTAAACAATACGCTATGTTTGTCAAGAAATGTAATTTTTAATTACTTCCCGCACGCTTGTAAATAGTTTATCCCGCTTTAACTCGTCGAAGACCACAGTTAGGTAGTCGAGTGTTAGCTCCAAACATCAATGTTGACAGGTTTCTCTGTTCAGTTTTTAAATATATACAATGTAAGAAAATATCATAGTAACTTGCATGCTGTATTACGGTAGACACGGAGACTAAACAAAGTACTGTATATTAGAAGACCCTTTGGAAGAGTGGAAAGAGGATTCAGTCGACGATTTAGAACTAGTTCAAGCTATAGCATATATATAATTCGTTATCCAACTCACTTGTGATCTTGTGCTTATAATTGCATGTAAGACCTTTAGTTCTTTAAAGCCATTTTCACCATCTTATGTTGTCCTATCTATGTAGTTTTGGAGGATGCTCAAGTTCACGAACATACTGTTCAGCAGAACGTATCACTGGGATGTTTTGAACAGCAAGATACTTCAGGTACTTCCACTTAAGTTTACATTAAATAAGCAACTGTTGATGCCCATAGATGTGCTATTACTTGCCAGATTTGCTAACTTTGTCAATAATGGTGCTAGAGGTATAAAGAAATCAGTACTATCATGCAAAGTACGGTCGTTTTGTCACACTGCACGCTGCAGTATATCTCTTATATTGACCAAGATTGACATGATTCACTAATTTCCTTATTTCAGCAATAGGCGAGTCTGCTCACAGTCAAAATGATGGCGCAGAGTGTACTTTACCATTCTTGGAAGATCATTCGTCCCCGGTTAAACAAGTTGTTGTTCACCGAACAACAATTCGTAATGATATGATCAAGATTTTCAATGATCCAAACATATTAGAATATACTCTCAATTTCTCGGTCAAGGATGCAAATGGTCATGAGGAGAAAGGAGTTGGGGAAGGTGCCACATTGGATGTACTGACACATTTTTGGCAGGAGTTCTTTACTGTTCTTACGATAGAAAGTAATGAAAAAACTCCGTACATAAGGCATGATCACCAAAAAGTGGAATGGGAAGCCATCGCACGAATCATAGTTTTTGGCAATACAGTTGCAAATTATTTTCCACTTCAACTATTGCAGTTGTTCATAGGAATATGTTTGTTTGGCGAAGAAGGCTTAACCAGATCAGATTTGCTTGCATCTTTTCGTTTGTATGTCACTGGTGAAGATCGAGATATATTTGATCTGTGCTTGAATGGAGAGTTTAATCAAAAAAGCAACGAAGTCCTTGATTTTCTGTCCCTTTGGAAATGTCACAAATTGCCGACCAAAGAGAACATTGAAACAATATTGTTTGAGTTGGCACACCAAGAGTTGGTGCAAAAACCAAGGTACATTGCTAATTGCTGGGCACCCATCCTAAGTATTCTCCAAATCAACCCTCTGTTTCAGACGAGAGAACGACTGGCTAGTCTGTACGAAAGCAAGCGTCCAACTGCAAAGAAGATAATCAACATGCTGAAGGCAGAATCTCCTAACGATCACCAGAAGCAAGCATTGGATCACTTGAAGCGATATATAAGATCTCTCGAGGGCAAAGCGTTGGAAAGGTTCCTTCATTTTGTTACTGCCGGTGATGTCATAGCCTGCGATCACATCACAGTGGAATTCAATTCATTGGATGGTTTCGTTCGTCGCCCTGTAGTTCACACGTGCGAACCTATGTTAGAACTTCCGATAACTTATGATTCCTACACCGACCTTGCAGTGGAATTCACTAATATCATGAGAGAGGAACAGGCTTGGTCCTTTGACATTGCCTAGTGATGGTTCTGATATTTTTCATGAGTAGTATACTGTATGTTTCGCATTGTGTAGCAGATATGGCATTATTTAATGGTGACTGTTCTTATTTATTCACGGTTTTTTAGTGTTGTTTGGTATTCTTCTGTTTGATAAAATATATTGAGGTGAACATTGGTACATTTCAAATATTTCAAACATTTTATTACTATGAATGATGTTTTCGTTATCAGTCGAGTTTTCAATGGTCCGACGTAAACATTTAAGACCAATATTCGTGAAATAAAAATCAGGATTTCGTTAGTGGGGACGGGTATATGTTAAATTCTCTTCTTTAACGACGCCATTGTACGTTTTTGTAATATAATAAACCAAAGCGGAGATTAACTGCTGCTTATACTGTACATGTATCTGCTAAGAGACTTTTAAATTCATGTTTGTTAATAGATACAAATACAAGTCATGTTTTCATTTCAATGAATGAGTACAGTGTGTTGATTTTGGGTAGAAAAGTTACTATTGGTTAACAAAATTATCAACAATATTAACTGCTCTTAAAAAATGTTGAATGCCATTATCTCCATCGTCAGTAAGCGGATGGACATGATAATGCAAGACCTGGAGCTGTTCATCAGTAAGTTCCACTTTCGAACTTGGCACAATGATGTTATTGTCAGTGATGATTTCAGATGGCAGACCATTATAACCAATTCCATATGAATCGATGTTGATCAGCGGAGATTCGTCCAATACAGTTATCATATTTGACTGCCACATTTCCAGGGGAGTTTGATGATTGCATGTTCTGATGCCATGGTAATTCCACTGGTTCCTGAATTCCTCTAAAGATGCATTGATTCGAGGAAGATAAACAAAGTGCAAGCAGAATAGGTGGGCCTCATTGAGTGAATCAAGCAATGTATTTTCTTCCAGAAATTTGAAGACTTCTTTGTATAGCACCGACATTACGCGGTTTACTTCTGCCCACAACCGTTGTATCCGTTGGTTGTGGACACTGCTACCAGCAATGAAACTCCCTCTATTCGTACCTCTCCTTGAAATCATATAGCTCGCCACGTCAACATTTTCAACTCCATGATCCCCTCGTACTCTGGACGGTAATCCAAATTCTTCTACTCCGAATTGAATAAAATTGAGCACTGTTGACGCTCTGTTATTCGCGCAGCATTTCAGGTAGATAATTGTTCTACTGAACCCGTCAATGCACCCGTGTATGACGAACCGCCAAGAAATTAACTTGTGATTGGAGTCTATGTGCCACAAGTGATTCGGACCCCTTACATTGTAGACTCTGCGGCAGATTGCATATCTTCTACGCATGCTTCGGCCAATGGGATCAACTCTGCGAAGACTTTCCCTCACCCGATATCTTTGAACATGAACGCCTCGTCCTTTCAAGCTACCCATGATATATGATTCACCACTATGCGGTGTCAAATGAAGAATAGCGTTAATAGTTTGGTCCAAATCACTATCTGATATGTTGGAAAAACTGGGCTCAATTCCAAACTCTATTCTCCTGCGATGCAAAGTTCGTTCAGATATACTTAGAAAATCAGCAATGCTCTCCCAATTCACGCCTGTCTCTCTTAATTGTACTGATCTGATCTTTAGTTATATTGTACGCTCGTCTTCCACCACCACTTGGTAACACCGAAGTTATTTCTCTTCTTTCGACCTGAACTGAGCTCATTTCTATAACTTGGCATAATTTGCCGTGCTCTTGTTCAATGTACTCGATTAAATTGTTTAGCAATGAGCTTAAAGTATGACCTGTTGTTGATTGCACTTCTTCCTGGCCCGTTCGCGACATATCTACTTTTATACAAATAGCAACAACAATTGAAGAATAGTCTTCAAGTTTGTTTTTATAATGTTCCATACATATCGGATCGTTGATACTTAACGAGTGCTGAATTTGATTAAATAATCGATTAAGAGATAGAAGAAACTCAGTGATTTCTTCGACGTCAGACGCCATTTTGTAATTTGTTTTACCGCCACGTGCAGGCAGAAAACTTATCACAAAGCTTTTTTTTTCTTGACCATCATTCTAAAATTCTCGACCGTCAATTTCTCTTTTCCAGATTCAACAAGCACCTTTTGTAACTCGACTATGAATTTCTATTTCTCAGCTATTAATTTCTATTTCTCGACTATCAATTTCTATTTCTCAACTATCAATTTCTATTTCTCGATCATCAATATCTCAATTTTTACAACTCAATAGTCATTTTTTAAACTCAATACACTTTTGTCAGGTTTGGCTTGCCATACATAAACCCGCTGTTTAAAAGTAGATTCGAGTCTTTACTAACACCGCGGTCAAACGTTACACGCATGCGCGAAAAACAAAGGCAAATTGAATACAAAGGAGTGAAAAGCTAAGAAAAGCGAAGAATACAAGACAACGGCTGAAAATATAAGGTAGCAAAATTTTGAGTATGTTCCTTATGTTAAAAGAAAGTTTTTCTGACTTTACCTCCTCGTGATTTTATTTACCCTTTTTTCTAGAGCTTCATAAACATGTCGACAGCGATACTCCTGCTCAATATCCTTACAGCTATTGTTGTCACAATCGAGAACTAGGACCAGCAAAAAAACACAACAAACAGCAGTGCTCACAATGTATTATGTAATATGCCAACAAGCGAAGTATCACTGCAATCAACGACCATCGGTAGCGATGTACGATAATCATCATCAGTTGATGTTCTTCTACTTCTTCGCCGGACAACTCGCGCATGCGCAAACGTTTGACCGTGGTGTTGTCTTTACTGGGACTGTGAGATAGGTTGCAAGGAACATTGCAACGTTTAAACTCCCTGATCATGAAACTCGTTGTGAGACAAGTTGCATAGTGTGACAATGACGCGACGCGAGATAACGCCACGTAACCGTCGCGACGTAATGTAAAGTAATGTAACAGAGGAGGTTCGACAGCTACTTGCAAAGCATCATGGATAATGAACTTTAAATTGCACGTGCGCGCTAAAATACTTCGTCCAAATAGCCTGAATAATTATATTATATGCTATTATCTGCACTGCGATCTTCGTTTGTTTTTCAAAGTTTACTGTTTTTCAAAGTTTGTGGACAAAGGACCCGCATAATTTCCAACAGCGAAAATTCTCCTTGTATATTGTGCGATATTTCAGGTTGGTTTCAGGAACAGGCAGTGAGCAAGTGTTAATTCATCTCATCTGTTAAAGATTTACTTTCTATGTTCCCAATATGGGATAGAGAACATGCTGTTGTGTGCATGGGAATAATCACCGGAGTATTTGATAGTTAAAAAACATGGTATAAAACAAACAAAAATTTTTCTAGTTTGCAACTTGCACCGCAATTCTACTTTTGAGAGATGTAAAATGGCAAGTGTTCACCATTAGACTGGAATATAACAAGTATTATTTCAGTTCGATAGTCTTCATTACATTTTGCTAATGTATTCTTCACATATTGAACATTATTGACTTATTACTAATATCTCTCAAGAGTAGAACTACGTTGCAAGTTGCAAGAAAGACCAAGGGCGGATTTTCGTTGTCTTACAAAAGGGGTGGAAAAGTTTTAGCTGGGATGCAAGCCATGCAATATGCCATTCTTGATGCTTCGGGAAAGGCTTGAAATGTGTTACATGATATCACCTATCATGTAATCTGAATATATATATACATATATATGTATATATATATATATATATATATATATATATATATATATAGATAAATGTAGTGATAAAAACTATCGTGAGGATAGAATTTAGCGCATACAAAATCGTACGGATAGAGTGCTCAATGCGTACGCAGAGCGGTATAACACAAGATGAGAAACACAAGTTACTTCATCGAAATTTTATTTACTACAGGACTGTTTCGTATGGCAAGTGTTGAACTTGCCACACTCATCAGGTAAATGATATAATATTACAAAAGCGCAACGGAATATATGTACAAGGGATGCATAATTAATTGATTCGATCATGTTACATGTCCTGGTGTGAGAGTGTTATCGTAGTAGAAATTTCTTCCGGTGTCGGCATGTGGATATGAGTTCGTTACGTTTGTTGAGAGAGCTTAGTTCGGGGTGGCATATGATGATAAATTTTTCGGACATACATAAGTTACAGCGTTTGGTTTTATTAGAGTATGGTTGTGATTTCTTAATGATTTTCCAGTTAATGGTATACGAGGTGTTGGAATCTTTTAATTTCCAGATGTGCTTGCTTAGTTCGGTTGCGTTTCTCTTGGTTTTGTTACGGAAGGAGCTGGTGTGGTTAAGGTAGCGGGTTTTGAAAGTGTTCTCAGTAAGGCCAACGTAGGTTTGAACTTCTTTCGTAGCTTTGTTTGTCACTGCGGCCTGGTAGATTACTGCCTTTGTCTGGCATTCTCCTTGCAGTGGGCAGGCATCTTTCGCGCGGCAATTGCAATTTCTTTCTGTGATGGTGTTCTTGTTGGCTTCTTTGCGCAGAATGGTTTTATTGTGCGACGAGATGATGCTCTGGACATTCGGCATACAACTATAGCTTAGTTTCAGTGTGTTCCGGTTGAATATTTTGTTTAGCGGGTGGTTTTTTGGAAATGATTCATCGATTGCTTTAAGGAACTTATGCCCGATGTCGGTTTTGACGTTTGAGGTGGAGGGAGGGTTGTACCAGGTAATATTACGGCTTCTGCGGGGGGTTTTTTGTGCGGGTTGTGGTTCGTAGTGTAAGTTGTAGCTGTAGCCGCTCTTTTTCAAAGCTTCTTGATATGGGCGAGTGCTTGCGTCGAACGATTGCTTGTCGGATGAAATTCTCGAAAGACGCTGGTTGATAGTTTCAGGGATTCTACGTAGAATGGACGGAGGATGGTTGCTTTGCACGTTGACGTACTGAGGGACATTGCCTGGCTTCGTGTACGGTTTAAAGGTGCCGGACCTGAGGTCAAAAGTGATGTCCAGAAAGTTCACGCATTTTTTGTTTGCTTCAATAGTTAGCTTGAGCTTGTTGTCGTTGAATACCTTGCAGATTTCTTTTTTGATCTTTTCGATCTCTCTGGGTAAAGCATTAAACGCGCCAAGACCATCGTCGCGGTACAAGCCAATGTCGTTTCTGTATGCGGTTGGTAAATGCGAAAGTAGGTAGGATCCCACCAGTTCACACGTTTCCGCACCATCAAAACTGCCCATTGTCACATCAAAATTCGAGCTACTTGGCTCTTGGCTCTTGGCGCGTTTAATGCTTTACCCAGAGAGATCGAAAAGATCAAAAAAGAAATCTGCAAGGTATTCAACGACAACAAGCTCAAGCTAACTATTGAAGCAAACAAAAAATGCGTGAACTTTCTGGACATCACTTTTGACCTCAGGTCCGGCACCTTTAAACCGTACACGAAGCCAGGCAATGTCCCTCAGTACGTCAACGTGCAAAGCAACCATCCTCCGTCCATTCTACGTAGAATCCCTGAAACTATCAACCAGCGTCTTTCGAGAATTTCATCCGACAAGCAATCGTTCGACGCAAGCACTCGCCCATATCAAGAAGCTTTGAAAAAGAGCGGCTACAGCTACAACTTACACTACGAACCACAACCCGCACAAAAAACCCCCCGCAGAAGCCGTAATATTACCTGGTACAACCCTCCCTCCACCTCAAACGTCAAAACCGACATCGGGCATAAGTTCCTTAAAGCAATCGATGAATCATTTCCAAAAAACCACCCGCTAAACAAAATATTCAACCGGAACACACTGAAACTAAGCTATAGTTGTATGCCGAATGTCCAGAGCATCATCTCGTCGCACAATAAAACCATTCTGCGCAAAGAAGCCAACAAGAACACCATCACAGAAAGAAATTGCAATTGCCGCGCGAAAGATGCCTGCCCACTGCAAGGAGAATGCCAGACAAAGGCAGTAATCTACCAGGCCGCAGTGACAAACAAAGCTACGAAAGAAGTTCAAACCTACGTTGGCCTTACTGAGAACACTTTCAAAACCCGCTACCTTAACCACACCAGCTCCTTCCGTAACAAAACCAAGAGAAACGCAACCGAACTAAGCAAGCACATCTGGAAATTAAAAGATTCCAACACCTCGTATACCATTAACTGGAAAATCATTAAGAAATCACAACCATACTCTAATAAAACCAAACGCTGTAACTTATGTATGTCCGAAAAATTTATCATCATATGCCACCCCGAACTAAGCTCTCTCAACAAACGTAACGAACTCATATCCACATGCCGACACCGGAAGAAATTTCTACTACGATAACACTCTCACACCAGGACATGTAACATGATCGAATCAATTAATTATGCATCCCTTGTACATATATTCCGTTGCGCTTTTGTAATATTATATCATTTACCTGATGAGTGTGGCAAGTTCAACACTTGCCATACGAAACAGTCCTGTAGTAAATAAAATTTCGATGAAGTAACTTGTGTTTCTCATCTTGTGTTATATATATATATATATATATATATATATATATATATATATATATATATATATATATATATATATATATATATATATATATATATATATATATATATAATATAAGTATAAAAGATGAATGCGAACTCCAGAAAGATAAAATATAATTATTTGTAAACAGACGTTTCGCCCGTTCGGGCTTCTTCAGTGTTATATACAAATTTCAAAACAATTAAGATAAACTCGTGCTTTATATAGCCTGAAACTAATTAAAAACTAATAAAAGTCACTAGAGCATGTACTTTTAACTCAATCTAGCATATTAAGAGGAGATTTTTTAGAAAGTCGCGTATTTTTTGCGAAAACTGCTCAAAACTTAGCGACCAAGCCTTCGCGAAAAAATGCTCTGCCGCCATCTTCTGTTTTGAAGAAAAACAGAATTTTACTGGATTTTTGGTTATGTCATGAGGCAAAACATTGCTAAATATAAAGAAGGATAACGTGGTAAGTGTAATATCGTATTTAATGGACGTTATTTGAATTATTATTATGTTAATATGCACACGTATCTGACTCAGGAGTGAGCATATTTTAGCTGCAAAATTATCTGCTATTTTAAATTAATAATAAAACTGATTGAAAGCCACTGCTTTCGTCCTCTAGATGATGATCAGCTTGTTCACAACTCGTTAATAACATAAGTACATGGAAAACGTTAAAGGATTTTGCATTTTTAAGGAAGATTTGAGTATTTGTAATTTTAAATCCGTTTACTTCAATTTACTGATTTTACAGGCATTCAGTTTTTTACTCATTTACATGCATTCAGTACGCAACTTCATGCCATACGCTATATAATCTGAAACGCCCTTTTTAGGAATGAAAATAAAATTTTCAGTCCTATGTTTACTGTAAAGTTTTGAATTACACCAGCATCACGGATGCAAGAATCTGGTAGGAAGGTTGCTGAACCAGGACTGGTCATAAAGCAGGGCCTGACAGTCAACTGAGGCAGCATGCGTTATTAGTAAAGACACCAGACAGGCTCAAGGAGCCAAGCATGATGACATCAAAACAAAATTGCCTATATGGTCATAAGGGCCAAATATTTTATTTTTTTTCTTTGATAATTGCCTGGGGATTAACTCAGACCCCCCCCCCCAGTAACCTGAAGTAAATCAATTCCTCAACTAGTTAACCATGAAAGTATTTTTTATAGATCTCTGTGATATTACTATTACAATCTTGAAGATATGATTACAGTATCTGAAAACATCAACCTCATTCTGTCAGTGCTGGGTGACAAAAACCTGCACATTGTGGAATATTTTGTCTACTGTATAAAGTTATAAACATTTTCATTATATTCACACAAGAATAGATTGTATCATAAATAATAATCTGTGATTTAATAAATATTCATTTTCATCTTTCATTTTTTGTTTTCTTTAATAGCCTGCAAGAAAAGGTCTTCTTAGAAATTCTGATATTTTTGCACATTTATTATGATACACTGTATATGCATGATTTAAACTATGCCTGGCCTGGCAGAATTCCAATAATTAGGTCCCACCCACCCATGTGTCTATTTCCATGTGTTTAAAATGTGTTTTTATCATTTAAAATACAATGACCAAATTAATTTGAAAGGAACATGAGTCATGATTGTTGGTGTGGACAGTACCTGTTAATGGTAGCACTCAGACATAATTTGGTGGGTTTTAAAAATCATAAAAAACGGCCTAATCAATGAATAATGGTTTGAGTTGAAAATACATTTTCTAGTTCATGTTTAGTTCCAATTCTCTTCCAAGACTGCTGGACTTTATGGCATTTGTAAAATGTCACTGTGAAAGTAATAAAATAATACAATACAATGTAACACAAATGGTAAATATTACATCATAACAGTAACATGGCTTTCATTCAATGTCAATTTTCTTTTCGGCGTCCACTTCGGAATGACTTCAAATTTGAACTGGATGTAGTTTGTAAAGTCATTTTGATTTTGAAATGCATTTTAGGATTGAGAAAAACATCCAGGCACACAAAAATTGGAAGGGTATTTGCAAATATTGCATCATAACAATAACATGGCTTGCATTCAATGTCAATTTTCTTTTTGGCGTCCACTTCCAAATGACTTCCGATTTGAATTGGATGTAGTTTGTAAAGTCATTTTAATTTCTAAAGAAATTTTAGTATTGAGAAAGGCATCCAGGCACAAAACATTTATATAAAGGAAGGTCATTTGCAAATATTACATCATAACAGTAACATGGCTTTCATTCAATGTCAATTTTCTTTTCGGCGTCCACTTCCGAATGACTTCAAATTTGAACTGGATGTAGTTTGTAAAGTCATTTTGATTTTGAAATGCATTTTAGGATTGAGAAAAACATCCAGGCACACAAAAATTGAAATAATGGAAGGTTATTTGCAAATATTGCATTATATTATGAGTTGAACAATGCTTGGATTCAAAGTCAATTTTCTTTTCGGCGTCCACTTCCGAATGACTTCAGATTTAAGCTGGATGTAGTTTGTGAAGTCATTTTAATTTTTAAAGACATTTTAAGATTTAGAAATAAGAGCAAACACATAAAAAAGGGAATAATGAGGATTGAGGGCATATACCTCAATCTCATAACAAGTGGACCAACTGCCAAGTGTGCAGGACAATAGATATTTATTTCCAATACACATTTGCATAATAGGACTTTTTCCTCATAATATTACAAATATAAGCTTAGGTGATTGTTGAAAAAACTAGTGTAGTAGGGCAATAAGATAAAACGATAGCTTGCCCCTGGCTTGCAATGTATAGATTGTCAGTATATAGTTGACACAGCGGTAGAAATAAAATTTTAAATTAAAGAACAAAATACAAGTAAAAATTAACAGTATATCTTACCTTGATCATCTCCAAAGTCCCGAGGTAAGTCCATTATAGGTATTAAAATCTTTGCGCGTGTTGTGAACTGAATGACTGAACTTATTAAATCGCGTCGTCGAATATCGAGCCAATTTCACGCAATTTTTTATTTCCCTTTCTCTATCGATAATAAATCAGTATCCTAATATAACACATTTATTAATTAATTCAATTTTTTTCCATATAAATTGCCATATACGTCTTTATTTTTAAATATTCATAGTGGAACAAAACGAACACCGCTCTTTGACAACCGCCATGTTGGAAAAATTCATTGATAACGACGTCATGGGTTTTGAGCGCGTATTACGCAACATAGAAAAAATTCTCCTCTTAAAAACTAATTAAGAATAATTTATTCTGTTTTTAGATCTAAATTCGCACCTCTTATTGAGTCCATACGGTTTCAACGTGCACAATTGTGCACTCCAATATGCTTCTCTAGTAAGCAAGCGTTTGTCTGTGGTATTAACTACATTGTTATTATTTATTTGTTCTATACCTATAAAGCTAAAGTCTGAAAGGCAATGCTCCATGCTGTTATAATGGACAGCAACTTCGCACGTCTTCTTGTTGGTAAGCATAGCCGATTTATGATTTCGGAAACGAACCTTAAGTTCAGTGCTTGTGGAACCGATGTATTGCACTGAACATTTATTGCAAGTGATCAAATAAATGACATTGTGAGATGTACATTTAATATTCTGTTTGATTGAATATCTTTTTCCGCTTTGACAGCTTTCAAAATTGTTCGTTTCTTGTAAGTAATTATTACATAAGTCACACTTTCTTTCGCACTTGAAGCAGCCACCAGGGCTTTGTCCTTGACCAGATTTGGAGACACGATGACGTTTTGACGATAACAAGTCTTTAATGGATTTGGGTCTTCTAAATGATGGTATAATTGCACCGGGTGGGAATAATGCCAACAACTCTGGAGATTCATGGAGCAGATGGAGGTGGTTTTTGATTATTTTTCCGATATCCGGAAGGCGTGGATTGAAGTCAACAACCAAAGGGAAAACTGTTTTTTTCTCCTTGGTTTTGGCTGAAAGAAGATCTTCCCTAGGGACGGATCTAACTTTATCAAACTGACGCTTTACGTTGGTCGATTTATAGCCTCTGCTTGTCAGATATTTTTTATATTCTTCACTACGTTTCATAAAGCATTCATCAGTAGAGCAATTTCTTCTTAAACGAGTAGCTATCCCAAATGGGATAGCCTTAATACAGTGTTGTGGATGTGCACTATCTCTCTGTAAATAGAGGTGATTGTCAGTAGGCTTCGAATACACATCCAAACGGATAAATCCGTCCACCAAGTTGAGAGTAAGATCCAGCATGTTTAACGATGCTTCCGAAAAAACCAGCGTGAATTTTATCGTGGAGTGTAAAGAATTGATGAATTCTGTGAATTCCACCAACTTATCCATTCCCAACGTCCATAAATCAAAAATATCATCTCGATATCGCCACCACAAATTGGGTTTGATTTCACCTGTTTTAACTTGCTCATCAATGATACCCATTGCTAAATCAGCGTAGCTGCAGGCATTCTTTGGGCCCATTGCCGTTCTATGTATCTGTAAATAGTGTTCATTTGCAAAAACCGAATTATTATGCTCCAGGCATATCTTCACTGCCTCCCTGCCACGTTGGCAGGCCGGTTATTATTCGAATTATATATATGTATATATATATATATATATATATATATATATATATATATATATATATATATATATATATATATATATATATATATATATATATATATATTCCAGGAATTAACTGTACCAGAATGGTTACGAGACTTGTCAATGATTTTAGAGCGCTCAATACCATTACTAGTAGAGCGGATATATTTATTTATTTCGTAGACCTGCTGTGCTACTCCGAGTTTCACGCGAAGTAGTGAAACTAGTGTGCTGTGCTACTCCGAGTCTCCAGCGTGAAACTCGGAGTAGCACACCAGGTCTACGAAATAAATAAATATATATATATATATATATATATATATATATATATATATATATATATATATATATATATATATATATATATATATATATATATATATATATATATATATATATATATATATATATATATATATATATATAGAAGAAGAAAAGACAAACTTGAATTACTTCATAAATTTTATTCACTACAATATTGTTTCGTATGGCAAGCGAGGCTTGCCACACTCGTCAGGTGAAAATCGCGTTTGTTATTGCTTCTAGAGACACTTGAGACGTTATGTATTTACATGGTTAGCGTTGGTGAGATGTTAGGTTTAGAATTACACTAAAGACGGATATCTATTGGCTAGAGAGGAGGAATTTCTTCCTATGTCTACAGGCAGACAATAGCTCATTTCTAGAGTTGAGCGAGCAGAGTTCTGGATGGTATATGATTATAAATTTCTCGTGCAAGCATAGATTGCAACGTTTAGTAATGTTTGAGTAACTCCTACATTTTTTAATAATGTTCCATTTGAGCGAATAGTCAACGTTCAATTCCTTTAGCTGCCATATGTGTTTGCTGAGCGCGGTTGAATGTCTGTGTTTGGCATTTCTGAATGAGTTAGTGTGGTTGTTATATCTGGTTTTGAAACTTCCCTCCGTGTGTCCGACATAGCTTTTCTCATCACCAGTGTCTTCTCTTTTCACGATCGCTTGATAAACAACGCTCTCGGTTAGACATTTACCAGATAGCGGGCAGGAATCTTTCTGTCGGCAGTTGCATTCTTTTGCGTTGTTGGTTTCTGGTTGAGTGTGCTTTGCGATAACCGATTTGTTGTGGGTGGAAATGAGGTTGTGCATGTTTGGCATGCAGCTGTAGCTCAATTTGAGGGTATTCCTGTTGAGTATTTTGTGTAGGGGGTGGCTTAGTGGGAAGCACTCGTCGATTGCTTTCAGGAACTTGTGGCCGATATTGGTGGCTACATTTGCGCTATATGGGGGATTAAACCATATTACTTTTCTGGACCGGGTGCGTTTTTGCTTTGGTGTTTCTGGGTCGTAATGAAGCTTAAATTCGTATCCGCTCTTTGACAAGGCATCTTGGTATGGTGGACATGCTGCTTCAAAGGACTGCTTATCCGAAGATATATGTGACAATCTGCGATTGATTGCTTCGGGAATTCTACGTAATACGGATGGTGGATGGTTGCTTTGGCGATTCACGTACTGTGGGGTATTTCCAGGTTTCATGTAGGGTTTGTAGGATGTGGAACGTAGGTCTAATGTAACATCCAGGAAGTTCACGCATTTCTTATTCGCTTCAATGGTAAGCTTGAGGTTATGGTCGCCAAATACTTTGCAAATGTGCTTCTTGATTGCTTCGATTTCTCTTGGCGGTTTATTGAATGCTGCTAAGCCGTCATCTCTGTAGAGGCCGATGTCATTGCCGCACACGGGTGTTATTTTGGATAGCAGGAAAGAACCTACTAGTTCGCATGTCTCGGCGCCGTCAAAGCTACCCATGGTTACGTCGAAGAGCGAGCTGGATTGCTTCTTAGACCATGCTGAATTTCTGTTGAAAAGTAGGGACTGTTTTGCTTGCACAATGATGGATTTCTCTTCTTCTGTTATCGCGTCGTACAAGGAGGCGAACTCTAGGGCTTCTTTAAGTAAGTCTTCTGAAATTGATGGGTAAAAGTCCACTACATCGAAACTGATGAAAGAGCGAGCAGGTTTATCTGGCAGGTTATTAAACCACTCAAGGACGGAATTTGTGTTTTTCCATTGGTTTAATTTTGTAGATTTCACGATTTCGGAATTGATCCTTTGAAGGATTTGTCTGCTGATGATGCCGATTTCCGATTTTGATGGGTTTATCAGCCTACAGGTTGGATTGTTGCCAAAGTTCGGTTTTGTGATCTTTCAACGTTATAAACGAGTCCTTATTTGCCAGTGAATCAATACGGTTGTCTAGGCCGAGTTTCTGTGCTATTTTTTTCTCTTCGGAAATTATTTTGCGTGCGGTATTCGGTGGGGCTTTCTTATAAACTTTTGTGATGGCATTGTCGAGCAACTTGTTGTAGGCGGAGGTATCCAATCGATAAAAATTTGTCGTCTTGTCGGCGGCTATGAGGAGCTTGTCATCGTTCTTGATCCTGGTCAAGTCCTGTGCTAGGTCTTTCTGAAATGCGTTATCGACTTTTTTGAATTCAATGTTCTGAATAACTGTGAGCATTTTATCTTCAAATTGGTCTAGTTCTTTGATTGGCGGCGGGGATGTCGTTGTATGGAATCCAAATGTGTCTCTGTTGGTAGGGTGTATTTATATATATATATTTGTATATATATATATATATTTGTATACATATATATATATTTGTATATATATATATTTGTATATATATATATATATACAAATATCCAGTTTTGAATCATATAAATAGAGTGCTCAATACCGAAGTAGAGCGTGTAGAGATGAAGAAAAGACAAACTTGAATTACTTCATAAATTTTATTCACTACAATATTGTTTCGTATGGCAAGCGAGGCTTGCCACACTCGTCAGGTGAATATCGCGTTTGTTATTGCTTCTAGAGACACTTGAGACGTTATATATTTACATGGTTAGCGTTGTTGAGATGTTAGTTAGGTTTGGCTAGAGAGGAGGAATTTCTTCCGAATAATCTTCAGACAATAGTTCATTTCTGGAGTTGAGCGAGCAGAGTTCTGGATGATATATGATTATAAATTTCTCGTGCAAGCATAGATTGCACCGTTTAGTAATGTTTGAGTAACACTTACATTTTTTAATAATGTTCCATTTGAGCGAATAGTCAACGTTCAATTCCTTTAGCTGCCATATATGTTTGCTGAGCGCGGTTGAATGTCTGTGTTTGGCATTTCTGAATGTGTTGGTGTGGTTGTTATATCTGGTTTTGAATCTCCCCTCCGTGTGTCCGACATAGCTTTTCTCATCACCGGTGTCTTCTCTTTTCACAATCGCTTGATAAACAACGCTCTCGGTTAGACATTTGCCAGATAGCGGGCAGGAATCTTTCTGTCGGCAGTTGCATTCTTTGGCGTTGTTGGTTTCTGGTTGAGTGTGCTTTGCGATAACTGATTTGTTGTGGGTAGAAATGAGGTTGTGCATGTTTAGCATGCAGCTGTAGCTCAATTTAAGGGTATTCCTGTTGAGTATTTTGTGTAGGGGGTGACTTAGTGGGAAGCACTCGTCGATTGCCTTCAGGAACTTGTGGCCGATATTGGTGGCTACATTTGCGCTATATGGGGGATTTTGTGCTATATGTCGGACACACGGAGGGGAGATTCAAAACCAGATATAACAACCACACCAACACATTCAGAAATGCCAAACACAGACATTCAACCGCGCTCAGCAAACATATATGGCAGCTAAAGGAATTGAACGTTGACTATTCGCTCAAATGGAACATTATTAAAAAATGTAAGAGTTACTCAAACATTACTAAACGGTGCAATCTATGCTTGCACGAGAAATTTATAATCATATATCATCCAGAACTCTGCTCGCTCAACTCCAGAAATGAACTATTGCCTGCCTGCAGACATCGGAAGAAATTCCTCCTCTCTAGCCAATAGATATCCGTCTTTACTGTAATTCTAAACCTAACTAACATCTCAACAACGCTAACCATGTTATGTAAATATATAACGTCTCAAGTGTCTCTAGAAGCAATAACAAACGCGATATTCACCTGACGAGTGTGGCAAGCCTCGCTTGCCATACGAAACAATATTGTAATGAATAAAATTTATGAAGTAATTCAAGTTTGTCTTTTCTTCATCTCTCTCTCTCTCTCTCTCTCTCTCTCCCTCTCTCTCTCTCTCTCTCTCTCTCTCTCTCTCCCTCTCTCTCTCTCTCTCCCTCTCTCTCAATGAAGCGTGGAGCTATTTATGCTGTTGGTCAGAGGAAGACGTTGGCATGCTGACGCATCTTTGCGTAACGTACCAGCCTCTGACCACTAGCTCATGCACTATCATGTCCGTTGACGCTAACTTTGGTTACAGGCGTTTCTCTAAACTATTTGCATACTAATGCGTATATAAGCATAATCATAATAATATAATATATAGTACGAAATGTATAATAACAGTATATAATAACATAATAATATATATATATTCAGATTACATGATAGGTTACATCATGTAACACATTTCATGCCCTTTCCCTAAGGATCAAGAATGGCATATTGCATGGCTTGCATCCCAGCTAAAATTTTTCCACCCCTCTTGTAAAAACATGAAAATCCGCCCTTGGTTTTTCTCGCAACTTGCAACGTAGTTCTACTCTTGGGAGTTATTAGTAATAAGTCAATAATGTTCAATATGTGAAGAATACATTAGCAAAATGTAATGAAGACTATCGAACTGAAATAATACTTGTTATATTCCAGTCTAATGGTGAACACTTGCCATTCTACATCCCTCAAAAGTAGAATTGCAGTGCAAGTTGCAAACTAGAAAAATTATTGTTCGTTTTATACAATGTTTTCTAACTATCAAATACTCCGGTAATTATTTCCATGCACACAACAGCATGTTCTCTACCCCATATTGGGAACATAGAAAGTAAATCTTTAACAGATGAGATGAATTAACACTTGCTCACTATCTGTTCGACTAACGAGATTGGAATTTGGTACTTTAGTTGAAACTTTCATACCTGGAACTGAATTACTGGCTAGCTCAAGTCGATACTTTTTTTGTAATCTCGAAATAATTTTACGTTGCTCTTCCGATACCTTCCTTACGGGATTCAGTTTAGGATCACTAGTGTTGGTTGTCACAGTTACTGCAACATGAATGTAAAGTTTTGGTTTGTGACTTAGATGATCCTAAATATTTAAGCATATAATAGAATTTCAGTTACCATACCGTATCATATCATTAATGTACAGATTGTAATTAAATTAACTGAAAAAATGATTCTTTGATCCTGGTGCAGAAAACAGAAAACCACAGAATACACATATTTACAAAGGTTGTTGAGAATGTTTTAAGTTTGGAGCTGATTTTGCAAGTTACTGCTTACTTTCTTATATGTATAAAATGTGCACAGTTTTTCGGCTACAATTCTAATGGGTTGCGGACTTGTGGTGTGTTTATTTTAAAGTTTAAAATAGAAATATGTATATATATATATATATATATATATGTATATATATTTTTTTCCCGTTGTTGAATCCTTGTGGCCTATGTTACAGGCTTCGGATGATATGAAAATATTTAAGGACAAAAAGCCTTTGATTTCGTTCAGGAGACCTCGGAATTTGGCGGATAATTTAGTCAGGTCTAAAATAAAAAGATTTAGTGATAAGGGGAAGGGAATGAGAAAATGTGGTAAGTCCAGATGTCAAATTTGTAATTGTGTGGAAGAGACAGAAAAGTTGGTGCATGGTAAACATAATTATTGGATAAATTACTGTTTTGATTGTGATTCAGAAGGAGTAATTTATGTACTTAAATGTATCAGTTGTTTTAAGATCTATGTGGGGAGTACCATAACATCATTTAGAAAGCGTTTTAATAATCATAAAAGTTCGTTGAGAAAGTATGAGCAAGGGGGCAGAAAGATGGCTGGAGAGCATTTGTATGCACATTTCTTTGGCCCTGGGCATAATGGTTTAAGTGATATTCGTGTGATTATTATTGACAAAACAAACAAAGAAAATCCAACTCAGAGGGAGGCATTTTGGGCTTATAAATTGGATACGTTTGTGCCTAAAGGATTAAATGTACGAGACTTTGACTAATTAATTCATAATATTAGCTATAAAAGGACCTTAGATTTCCATTGTATGTATTCTTGAGAAAGGGGCTTGCCCCGAAACGTTGAAAATAATAAAAATTGAAAAACGATTCTACTGGTGATTTATTTATATGATGTTGTGGAATTGGGGTGGAGGGTTGGTGATTTACGTATATATATATATATATATATATATATATATATATATATATATATATATATATATATATATATATATATATATATATATATATATATATATATATATATATATATATATATATATATATATATATATATATATATATATATATATATATATACAAATTCCAAAATTCTACCGCGACCAGTTGAGAGGAATTCATCATCAGTAGACTTTATAGGTCTTCCAGAAGGAATGGAACGTACTATACAATGCTAGTGAACTGTTCTGTCCACCAAGCGATAGGCTATGGCAATGCAGTGTGTGTTAGGGTTGTATCACTTAGTATGAATTAAAAGACTCATTTTTGCAGTTTACAATCTGTACATTGAGGTTTTATCCTAGAACCACATAAAGTCTTACAGTTATTTCATTACAGATTGTATGCTTAATTTATATTTTACGTCATTTTTTGGCACGCAAAAATCATTCTTTAAGATATATTCTTTTGAGAAATCGTAAGTGCCAGCAGCATAAGTTATGCCACACGGTATGACTTTAATCAAACAAAGGTCAATTATATTTATAAGTATTACTCAAGGATACTGTGCTTTTTACGGTGGCCCACAAGTGTCATGTCAACATTTTTCTTTTGAGTTTGACAAAACATTTTTCATGCAACAAAACCTAATTTTTGGGACACAAATTATTATTTTATGGCCATGACTAATTCGTTCCTAGCGACAGAAAACCTTTTATCTCATGACCATATTTTTCCTCGGGACAAAAATTTTTGTCATGACAAAAATTTTCCTCGTGACAAAACGTTTTCTCATGACAAATTTTTTTCCCGTCACAAAACTTTTTTTCATGACAAAATTTTTCCTCGTGACAAAACTTTTTATCATGAAAAAAATTTCTCCTCGTGACAAAACTTTTTGTCATGACAAAAATTTTCCTCGTGGCAAAACTTTTTTTCATGACAAATTTTTTTCTTGTGACAATATTTCTTCCATTTCGCGACCATTCAATATATGTCATTATTATAATTTCAATAGTAAATAATGTCTGAGAAGGTTTTTGATTGGCTGACTGACTAGTAAATCTGAGGCATTATTTACTGGCAGAGCTAGTAAATAATGCATTCAAAATAGCCGCCAATAAAAATCGCTTTGATGTTTTATAATTTTGAGGAATTTAAAACAAATGGAGGAGAAAGGAATTACTACAAAGTACAAACACAGCAAAAAATTGGATGTTTAGCTTTTTTAAAGGGAGATATTGTCGACAACTAGTTTATTAAATACTTTTTTCACGATTTAAAACTTACGAAAAACAGTGAAAGAGCGGAAGATTTTTAAAAAATCACCAAATCTTTCAACAGACCTTTCCAACGAACTATTTTTCATGTTTAGCATGAACACTAACAACAAATACCCGCTGTTAAACGTTTTAAATTGTTTAGTTTGAATGATAATTAATTTTTGTTGTAAATTTTCACTGCCGTTTTACAGACATTTGTTTACGAATTTTCCAAACACTACTATATTCATAACAGAATTGCATTTTATATGAATATTGCACTTTATTATGCATATATTACTATTGAAATTATACTAAAACAACTAGTCACCTCAGGCTCAGTGATTACAGCCTGTATTCACCTCGCCTTCGGCTCGGTAACTATAGGCTTGTAATCACCTCGCTTTCGGCTCGGTAACTATAGGCTTGTAATCACCTCGCCTTCGGTAACTAATTGTTAAGTATGGCTGATAACAACAATAACGAAATGTCAAAATGAAGGAGGAGGATGAAAACGACCTCATAAAGGGCTACTATTTTCAAGGTTTTGAATACAAAGATATTTTACGGTTTTTGTATCATTATCATGCCATATCTATAAACAAAAGCACATTACAACGTCGTCTAAAATCCTACGATGTTAGCCGAAAGATTGCAGAATGCAATATTGATGCTGTTGTGATTTGTTAGATGGGCCTGAATGCTCGGAAAGATACAAGTTTTTTCTGGCAGAGGTTGAAGATGAAAGGTCATCAAGTTCCTTGCAATGTTGTACAACTTCTTTTTAGTCAGTTTGTCCCAGAAGGATGCTGTATGCGGAAATGCCATCGACTAAATAAGGAGAAGAGTATACCGAATGAAGGACCCAATGCTTCATGGCATGCAGACGGTTATGATAAATTAAAACCCCATAGGTTTGCTAAACATGGAGTCGTAAGATACTTTGGCTGCTTGTCACAAGGTCAAACAAGTATCTTGATGACAACGCATTGTATTTTACGGAGACTGTTGAAAAATATGGTGGATGCCCAGAAAAGGTTTATACGGATTTTAAACGGAAAACAGCGCCAGGGCGGCAACCCAGAGCTTTTTCTCCATAAAATACGATGCGTTGTTATCAAGATTGTTCGACCATGTGACGAGCCGCCAAAGTATCTTACGACTCCATGTTTAGCAAACCCATGGGGTTTTAATTTATCATATCCGTCTGCATGCCATGCAGCATTGGGCCCTTCATTCGGTATACGGTTCTCCTTAGTCGATGGCATTTCCGCATTTAGCATCCTTCTGGGTCAAACTGACTCAAAAGAAGTTGTACAACATTGCAAGGAACTTGATGACCTTTCACATTCAACCTTTACCACAAAAACTTGTATCTTCCTAAACATTCCATCTAACAATGCCCTTTTCTCATTCATAACAGCATCAATACTGCATTCTGCATACTTTCGGCTAGCATCTTAGGATTTTAGACGACGTTGTAATGTGATTTGCTTATAGATATGCCATAATACTGATACAAAAACCGTAAAATATCTTTGTATTCAAAACCTTGAAAATACTAGCTCTTTATGAGGTCGTTTTCATTTCATTTCGACATTTCATTTCGGCATTCGTTTCCTCGTTCATTTCGACATTTCGTTATTGTTGTTATCCGCCATATTGGCATATATTGAATGGTCGCGAAATGGAAGAAATATTGCCACGTGACTTTTATCACGAGGAAAAATTTTGTCATGACAAAAGGTTTTGTCACGAGGAAAAATTTTGTCATGTGATAAAAGGTTTTCTGTCGCGAGGGAAGAGTCATAGCCATAAAATAATAATTTGTGTCCCAAAAATTAGCTATATTGCATGAAAAATGTTTTGTCAAACTCAAAAGAAAAATGTTGACATGACACTGGTGGGCCACCGTAGGCTGTTATAGACAAATCGTGCCTATGGTAATCACGAGTGCGGTTTTTAATGAAAGAAGAATATTGTATATGTTAGTATAAAGTGGATGATTCTTCAAAGAGTCGATGTAGTCTAGGTACTGTATAGTGCTTTGTATGCCTTTAATTTACCAGAGATAATCTCAACTGTTTTAGGGTAAAACGACCATGTTGGTCAACATGGCAAATGTGCTAAAACTCGAATCCGGGACGAAAGTCTTCAAATGACCCCGCCATGAAACAGCGTTGTCGACATACAGTAGGTGCCAAAAGTATGAGTCCAGTCCAATTTTTGTGAAGATACAGAGATAAGAATATATCTGGAATTTTTAAGTACCCAAACATGCTTATTGCGCGTCCTCAAACTATCTACAGTAGTTACACTCAAGCATGTACATTAATTGCTCTAAGATTGCTTCCAGCATTTTTGCTTTAAAATTTTTACCATGTTTATTAGCAGCAATAGATAATTTGGTCCTGTTCATACATGAGCATAAAGGATAACTAAAGATTCGAATCAAGTTACAAAACAAATGGTTACCCGAAGTGATCTGAAAGATTGAGTCATAGTCGATTATTGCGTCCTAAAAATGAGCATAATCGATTGTTATGGAAACAAGCACAAAATGTGAAATGGAGACATCCTGAGAAATCATGGATCAGAGTCCAATTGATCAGAGTCCAATTGACACTGATACTGAGTTACCATTTTTATTGCGGTTTTCGAAAGAAGTTGAGGATATTTGTATGATAAAAAGTATTCTTAGAAAACATAAATACCATCAGATTCTACAAAGGCGTACTACTTTATCGTTTAGGAAAAGCCTAATATGTAGAAGATGATTTACAAACACTCTTCTGACTTATGCGTTTACAGAAGATATGAAAACCAAGATAATTTAGTGCTTATTGAGTATTTCCTCATCAATCTTCTAAAGTTTACCAAATTCCAAACTGTTAGCAACATTTTAAAGAAAAAATCAAGTAGGTAACTACGAGTCAAGACAAGCCATAGGATGTAATTGCTCCTTGTTAAAGTGATATTTCACATTGACGTTACTAAATCTATTCTGAAAACAATAGTATAATTTATTTTAAAGGGAAAGATTTCAGACATCAAGTACTAAAATTATGTAGTTACTTGTTTAAATTACTTGATTTAGCAAAAATACTTGGGTTGTGATTTAGAGCCGTAATGTTAGCTGTATAAAATGAAAAATAACAATTCAGTATCAACTGAACTCATACTGTTGGCACCTACTGTAGCTCTAACTTCAGACCAATGCAAGCAACAGCCTTTCTGAAGTGCCTATATAGTGTTTAGAAGAGTTGCTTATAGGGGTGGTTACTAGAAGCAAAACATTGCCTAACTATAACATTTTCAAAGGAAATCACCACTCAACATGCCAGGTCAGCAGCTAATTATGCATAAAATCACTAAAGCCTGGTCCTCACTAGCGACATAAGCATAAGCAAAATAACAAAGGATAAATTTTCCTTTGAGGTTTGCGAAGACAAAGCAAAACGAATTTTCTTTTGAATTTGCTTTTGTTCCGCCATGGCTTATGCTCGTAGTCTTATGCTTGTGCTTGTGCTTATGCTTATGTCGATGCTTATGTCGTACGCTTCAGTGGATTTCTTTGTTTTGTCTTTTGTTTTATCTTGTGCTTATGCTTATGTCACTAGTGAGGACCAGGCTTAAAGTCGCTGGCAAAAATTAAATTTTCATATTTCCTAAAAAAATTATTATTACATGAAAAACCATGTTCAATTGAATCCAATTATTGCAAATTTGAAAATGATTGACATTATTTTGTTGACATTTAAGGCATTTTATTTCACTTACCCCCCCCCCCCCCCCCGTAAAAACACGATTTCAGCTAATTTTTCCGTCTTGTTTGCTTTTTTATCGCAGATTATTCGAAGTATCATACAATTCGTGTACTTTACTATAGTTACAGATCACTAAAGAACAATACTGGCCTGTGTTGACTTGTTCTGAGACTGTGCCGTCTACTTTATCTCCGATTTTGTATCCTCGACAGTTAGATAAAATTGCCGCCATTGCGAAGTCTTGCCGCTTTTGTGGCCGATAAATAGAAGCCATTCTTCGTCTTCATATGTATTGATATCATGCATGTAATCCAATAGTGATTTATAGCATTGAATTTCTGAAGGCAATCTTGTAAACTTCGATCAAATTTTAATATAAAAATCCACCCACAGAGGGAGTGAATATTTTTCACGAATACGTTTGCTTCCTTCCACAGCAACCCAAGTAAATATTTAACAGTTATTCTACGAACTCAACATGCTTAGTACTCAGTTTAGCAATGTAAACAACTTCAGCTAATACCGCGTAAATTTAAACACTACTTATCGTTATTTAGAATTATATTTCAAACAAATTTTGCCAAAAGTTCCAAATTCTTAAAAAATATAAATGTTTTGGGCGAAACAAACGCTTGTTGACCTTAAAATTGAGCACAGTTTTTGTTATTATGACAATTCAAAACAATTATAATTTTTTCGATTCCAGCTTTCAGGAGACTTTTTCAGTATTAATTCGTAAAAAACCTGTATTTTATACTTGTTTAGGTCACATTTAAATCAAGTAAACCTTCAAAAACTTTATCTAAGTTTCTGTGTTGTACTTATCACCAAGAAAGCAGGCATGCAGACAGACAGACAGGCAGGCAGGTAGTGGCGAAGCCAGCCCGACATTTGGTCATGCAAATGCAAATTTTTCAGTGTTTATAGACCGTATATGGAATCAATTTCTAAAGAAATGAATAATGATAATGATTTAAATTTGCATAGCATGACCAAATTGTCGGGCTGGCTTCGCTACTGCAGGCAGGCAGGCAGACAGGCAGGCAGGCAGGCAGGCAGGCAGGCAGGCAGGCAGGCAGGCAGGCAGGCAGGCAGGCAGGCAGGCAGGCAGGCAGGCAGGCAGGCAGGCAGGCAGGCAGGCAGGCAGGCAGGCAGGCAGGCAGGCAGGCAGGCAGGCAGGCAGACAGACAGACAGACAGACAGACAGACAGACAGACAGACAGACAGACAGACAGACAGACAGACAGACAGACAGACAGAGTCTATAATATAATGCTTTATTAAACAATCCACCTTAAGTAAAAAAATACAGTGGACTTACAAAATCTGTCTAAGATTGTAAAATTACCTATATTACAATGAGAATGTTCGCTCAAGTTACATATATTACTATAAAAATTTGTAGTTTATTAGGAAATTTTCAGTTCAACTGCCCGAGGCACAAATGATTGCTTATGCCTTTCAGTTCTGGACTTAATATGGCCTACGTTAGCATTATTTTCTTTAGTTCTCGTGGAATAACCATGACTATGTGCAACAGAGACAAGATGGTGACAAGGATGATTTGTGTCTCGAATAATCGCCTCCAATTCTCGAAGGGTTAGTTTCTCTATTCTTTCGCAAAGTGGCGGAAGTGTGTTGACCGGTAAACCAATAATGCGTAAACTTCGCCTTTGAACACGTTCGAGGTCATTCATTAAGTAGCGAGGTATGCCACCCCAGACTGGAGCAGCGTATTCAAGCCGTGGTCGGATTTTGGTACAGTAAGTTGCCAAACCAACTTCTTTGGGCAGGTGTGCCTTTCTACACTGCCTTAGGTGATGTAATCTCCTATTTCCCTTACGGGTAATTTCTTTGATATGAGAATTCCATTTCAAGTTACTTTGACAGCCAACACCAAGCAACTTGACTGTATCAACTCTTTCGATCATATTATCCCCAACATAAAGATTAGGTGGTTGTGGATCAGATTTTCCAAAACAAATCCACATATCTTTTGTTTTCTTCGCATTCAACTTCATTTTGTTAGTATCTGACCAATTTTGAACAGAGTCTAAAACTTCCTGCATGTTGCTACACTCACCCCTCATAATACGTTCACTTTGTGTACAGTCATCAGCATATTTATATGTGCTCACCTCAAGTTCTTCAGGAACACACGCATCTAAGTCATCAATATGGATATTGAATAAGGTCGGCGAAAGTACCGATCCTTGTGGTACCCCAGCCGGACAGTTCGCAATCGATGACAATGCTTGATTTAACTTGACCTGTTGAGTTCTACCAGATAAGAAGCTTTTCACCCACAACCAGAAATTTTTGTTGACATTCATGTGAGCGAGTTTATTGAGCAAAATCCCATGATCAACTAGATCAAAAGCTTTTCTAAAATCGATAAAAAGGGCATGAATGCCAGCTGTATAACCACAAGTACTGTCAGTAGCATCAAACCATGGTTGTGTGATAGCTATCAGAGCTGATGTAGTGGAACGGTCCTTAGTAAAACCATATTGACTAGGGCGTAGTGTAATATCCTTTTGGTTGAGCTGTATTTGTACTCTCTCTAAAATTTTTCCAATATGTGGGAGAACAGAAACTTGTCTAACATCATTGCTAATGTCAACTGGCGGGTATACTTTAGGCACAGGGGTGACCAGGCCATGTTTGTAGCAACTTGGGTATTTACACTGTTTAATGCTAGCCGTGATAATGCCATGGACAATAGGTGCTAGAACACTAGAGAATCGTTTGAGAAGCCATGCTGGTACACCGTCAGCTCCAGTTGCTTTCGACTGTTTGAGATGGTCAAGGGCGTACCTAATCTGGCCAATACTGGGTAAAGAGGGAGAATAGTCTTTAAGGAGTGTTTTAACATCATCTAGTTGAGGAATACTTGTAGTATTAAGGTCTCTCCATGGCTCAGTGACGGATATTTGAAGCTTTTCTGCTAGAGCTGCCTCACTAGTTACAGAACTTGCCGTCAAATCATCTCGCCGAGTACTTACTCCAGACAGATCATAGATGGCTTTGTACCATTTTGCAGGGTCATATGTGCGGAACGATTTAGCCTTGTTCTGATAGTAATTTGATTTAGCTTTCTTTATCATATCTTCCACCTTTGCACACATAAGATTATACTGGGCCATGTTACGACAAGTAAAAGCCCGTTGTCTAAGTTTAATTTCTGCTTTAATGCTTTATGGAGTCATCTATGGTTTATCCGTCGGGTGTATTCGTATGGTTTTCAAAGGCAAACATCCGTCTAACCATAGACAATCAACAGAAGGGACTGGAAACGCAAGCTAAAGTATCAATGTTGCTGACGCGACATCCGTGATACGGCCTGATATGCCGTACATTGGAACCCTGTAACTTCACTTTAAATATACTTCAGGACTTTCTATTTACATATTTTAAACAAGAACGGCAATCTCTATGGAACTATCGACTTTTAAAATTCTTTATGGATATAACAAAGCTAAAACCCAACGTTGAATGTTTGCATTCTTTTTGACTGCAGAAATGTCGCCATTGTTGCTGTTGAAAAAGGTTTACGGAAACATTAAATGGTGATTTTCCGCCTCGTTTATCTCTCTGAAAAGTTTTAAAAGTCGATAGTTCCATTCACATTTCTGTTCTTGTTTAAAATATGTAAATGCGAAGTCCTGAAATGTATTTAAAGGGAAGTTACAGGGTTCCAAAGTAAAGCGTATCACGGATGTCGCGTAAACTTTAGCTTGCGTTTCCAGTCCATTCCTTAGATTGTCTATGGTCTAACGCTTGAGTAACAACTCCATTAAAGATTGAAACTTTATGATCAACGTCTTCGGCTTCGTATACTGCATCCCAGGCAGTCTTGCTTAGTTTAATTTCGAGAGCTATTAAGTTAGAACGATTCATCGGTCTGAATGTTCTAGTTTGCGGGCGTGTACTCATCCGACATTTTGGGTTCAGAAGAAGGCACTGATGGTCCGAGCGACCTAGAGGAGGGAAGTGTTGTATTTCTTGAAACAAAGGCGACATGTTACTTACTATCTAGTCTAGGATATTGTTCCCGCGAGTAGGCTTTTTCACCATTTTCCGCAAATCAAAACGATTACATAACGGTCCTAATTTCATATTATTAAAATCACCAGCGATTATAATTCCGGCGGAAGGATAGCTTTGTAAGATAGAATCAATACCGTTAGTAAGATAATCAATCATAGATGTCTCGTACGCCGCCGTTTTACCAGGAGGATAATAGACAACAATCATAACAATGCAGCTGAAAGGCCTTGGTAAGCTTTGTGGCTTCAGTAATAACCATAAAACCTCTTTGCAGTCCTCTTCCAAATTAAACAATCGACTAGAAGGTAATCTCATCAATTTTGTAGCTCATCAATCTTGCTCAAAATATGGCAAGCATTCGTTAAATATACTGAGGGGACAGACTGTTTACTCATTTTTGTATCGGTGGATATCTCAATACAATTACTAGGTACACTTATACGTGTATTTGTGGTAGTTAAGTGACGCTTGCGTCTGTTATAAGTTCTATTAGTAATTAACACTGGAATACTATAAGCTCCCAGGATTGACTCTTCCGGGTTCTTAACAACTGATTCTAAGATTGTTTCAGTATTTGACGGACACATCATCGATGATTCAACCGGTCCTTCCGCTTGGTTCGTGGCTGAAAAAACGTATTCCGTTGAGTTTTCTTTGTTTCGTATCCAGGAGCTGGACATACACTTGACTCAGGAATACGTGTATTATCTATCCCCACAGGTAGATCAATTAATGGGAGATTAACAAATTTAGATTTGTGCTCGTAAACTCGTTTATTTTTTTGTTTGTAAATATGGTTTACTCGACGGGACTTTGTAGTATTTGCTTTGGTCTTTGCTGTACAACCTTAACTTGAACCAAAGGCAATCTGCTTATCCAGTCTGCGGACAGCAATCTTTTATCCGCGTGATTGCTGCTTTGATGCTTCAGGGTATTTGGATGTGAACTTTTGCCCTTTATTTTGATGCTTTTTTGTTTAACCTTTTGTTGTGGAGGGCCATTATCTAAACGAGTATTATTTGGCCGATTTACTTTGTTGTTGCCCACATGCAAATGTTTGTGAACTGTAGATTGTTGACTGTGTGCACTTATATTAAAATCAACCGTCTTAATATTAGAAACAATGTCTTTACTGCTGTTATTTGGCCGATTTACTTTGTTGTTGCCCACATGAAGATTTTTGTCAACCGTATTTTGTTGACTGTGTGCACTTATATTAAGGTCAACCGTCTTAGTATTAGAAACAATGTCTTTACTGCTATTGCAGATAACCTCCTTGCAATTTCTATAGTCATGACACGGCTTTTGTTTGGGATATTCATCATGTATAAATTCGTTTGGCAAATTTTGGCATTGATCTTGAATAATTTATCTTGGAGTTCTGCAATAATGTTGTCTCGTTCCTCTAATTGTCCGTTTTTCTCATTCAGAACTAGGGAAAACTCATTGAGTAGAGTATCTAATCTGCGATCGTAGGATATGCCCCGATTTTCGGCCGCAGCGGGATTCAAGATAGCACTCATAGATTCAATAATAATACTATTAGTAGAGTCAATGACACGGTTAATGGACTCGATTTGTTTATGTAAGACAGCCACCTCTCATTTAACATTTTTTAAATCTGTGAAATGTACTTTACAAGCACAGACACAGTTAGTGGACGATCGCTTTGAATCAACGATAATTTCATTGACGGTTTCATACGATTCGACATGAGGCTCGACTCCCGAAACAGCTTCAGCTACATCTCCCGCAGCAGCACGAAATAATTCGTCATTCTCCGTCCTTGCTTGCGTAGTGCTGTCCGAATTCAGAACACTCACCAACAACTTTTTAAAGAAATCACCGTCCCTTCCAAAGAATAACAGGGAGTTAAGTTTACCTGGATACCAGGTCATAGAGAAATCACAATTTCGACTCACGAAACTTTTGGCTTTCCCGCCAGGTGACTTCCATCTGCCTTCCAAGCGAATGGTATTTGTGACGAAATTTCTCAGCATATCGAACTCTTCATTCCATTGAATACGAGTCCCATCATAAAAAAGCAGGCTTGCACTTTTAGAGACTTGATAGCATTCATATCAATAATTTCGAGCCCAAATTTACCATCTTTAGGTGAGCTCAATAATCCGTGACCTTCCGCCATTATGACAACGAACACACACTATAATATAATATCACTATAATACACACTATAATATAATATCACTATAACACACACTATAATATAATAAGTCTATATAATAATTCATATTATTATATATCAAGTGTTAAAGTTCATTCATTCTAGTATCTTATTGGTTGGAAAAGCATCACGTGAAAGTCACGAAATTCAACTGTTGACCGCATGAAGTCTGCGAGGGCATTACAAGTATTAATGCCCGTGTATTAATGCCCGGTGGCGCTAATACCGGAAGTCAAGCATGTTTGACGTAAAAATGCAACCTTTGTCCCTATGAAGCCGAAAGTTGTTTTTCGTATTTTCAATTAAAAATATTTTCTATCATTTTGTTCAATAAAAAAAGTTTTTGTCTTTTTAATACTGTCGTTCACTTTGACACTTGATATATTAATAATGAAACACTTATTTACTGGCCCCTCGGGAGAGGCCCCTTGGGAAACATCGCCGTCTCGAGATCACAAAACATACTGTTTTCCTCTTACCCAGTAAATAAGTGTTAATTATACTGTTTTCATGAGTTTAAGATTCCGGCAATAAATATTTGCGTATGCTTTTATTTTCTTGATGGTTTTGACAAGAAAATCCAATTAAACAGTCAAACTACATGGAAATCCAATAACACAATAGCTCTGCAGACACTTTCCGACGAAGGGCCTTAGCTCAAACATCGATTTTCACTTGATGGTTCCTGGTTGTGAAAGAATACCTTTCGTTTGTGCTCCTGTTATGACCCTCCTCCTTTCTAGTATATTGTAATTAATCTCTATAAGTATACTACTCCTAATCCATGATCATATGTACCAGGGGCTGATCTAGGCGTAGTCAATGAGTCGCGCGACTGACGTAAAAATCACCCACTTATAAAAAATTCGACCCCACCTTTACTAGTAACTATAGCAGCAAGCAGATTGAGTTAATTAAAGTTCGAATCGTAGTCCAGTTTTACGGTTCGTGCTGCGGCAAAGCTTCGACAAAGTTAATCTTAGTCACAGACAGCGGTCGTACGCATGAATCTTGACCGATTCAGGTGTTGAATCCGGTTATCTGATTGGCTGATGCGCTCATTTCCATGGTTACGGCCATTTGCGACGGATCTATGGGGTAGCCTGACGGATTTGCAGATTCAGGGGCTCTGTATAAGCCTTCTGAATGGACCATTTAAAAAAACTCTGCACTGTTATTGGCCTTCATTTTCGACGGATTCGCAGCGTGGGGCATTTGTCAGCACGGCATTATGAGCCGCGAGTGTTTACTATTTCGAAGGTCTATAGTCTATATCTGAGAAATTTTACGAGCCATTTCAACCGGCGATGTCTGGAAACGTACATTTCTGCGTTCGCAGCAAACGATTTGGAATCTCTACAACGTTTGTATACCGAGCTTGAGAAGAAGATCGATGTTTCACGGACGAGTTCTGTTGACGAGCTATTGAGCGCGATTAACAACACAAGCAGAAGCCTGGCGCTAGAAATTTTGGTGCAGAGAGCTACACCCCGAAACATGGACAAAGCTTGCACTGTTATAAGGTACAGTAGATAAATTTATGGTTTTTAGAGTGCCATCGGTGTTTGTCTGACATTTTTAATTTTCAATATGCTGTATTAGCATAATTCTGCGGTCAAGAAGCTAAAATATGTTAATATTTACTCATTCAATCCCCGCATTGTAAGCATTTGTTGCTTCTTATGTCAGTGAAGTTTTATTTAAGATATCTGTATATTTATTCTTCGATCACGCAAGTATATACATATAGGCCTTAGATAAGAGTATTGTTTGTCTTGTTAGACAGCATGGTCAGATCTAACATGATGATGTGACGTATGTAATAGGCTAACCATTCTCAAGTTACTAGCTTAATATTAATTCACTTAATATTTTTACATGTTGTTAATGTAATAGTGTTTGAGTTAATAGTTAATTTAATGCATATCTGGTTGGCTGTTTTTTTATATCTGAAGCTACTGACAATTGTTTGTATAGTTCTGTGTCTTTGCTACTGGTAGGTGACAACAGTCTAGTACAAATATTGAGAATCTTGACATCGATAGAGCTTTTTGTCTCCTGTAGATAAGCATGCTGAGTACTTCAGCAATATTAATAATCTTTTGCCAATGTCTGTTTCTAAGCAGACATAGATACAGGTTATATTATATATATATATATATATATATATATATATATATATATATATATATATATATATATATATATATATATATATATATATATATATATATATATATATATATATATATATATATATATATATATATATATATATATATACACAAATAAGACACAAAGACTTAGCAAGTTGTGTAAGGCATATTCATTACTATTTTATAATTGGTTTTTATAACCCAACACAAATTATTGTTATATATATATATATATATATATATATATATATATATATATATATATATATATATATATATATATATATATATATATATATATATATATATGCATATATATACATTTAACAGAAAAATCCAGCAAAAGCTCCACTCACTACCTAAACAATACAACAGAATTCGACATTTCCAACGCCCTAATTTGTCGGGGAGAAATGTAAAATCCAAAGCCGAAAAATGTACTGGTAACATATCTGTAAAATTTTGTATTTAAAACTGCATCAATATATCTTTGTACATTTGTAATTTTTTACAATATAGAATCAAATATTCGTTTGAGTTTTCCAATGTCATCTAAATAGGTTTTATAATGAGGATTTAGGTTAGGTGGGGGGGGGGAGGTAAGGAGGGGTTAAAGGAAATGGTATGAAAATTAAGCAATTTCACATCTATAAAGTTTCCCATGAAAGTCCCCATATCCAACCAAACTCCTTTAGCTCCGGAGCAAAGGTGTGAAGGCGGGTGCTGGCGCCTTAATAACTAGTCTGCTCTTTGAGGCCTTTATAAGGGTTGTCCATGTCGGAAGCACAAGTTCAAGTATCGTTCTTTGCACTGCCTACAATCCTGGACAAAAATAGTGGCAAAAACTGATTTGTAACACAGAACAACACATTTGTGTACTTTCTTCGCAATTTTGGCCTCCACCCCCTAGTATCAAAGTTGTTTTTAGTCATGGAACTTGAAATCGATATACCAACATTGATAATGGGGGCACGGGGGCGGATTAGATAGGATTTTAGAGCTTTTTTCACTTTTGCCAATAATTTTTGTCCAGGATTGTAGGCATGCTGCTGAGCCCTGATATTGGGCGAAACAGTCATTTCCTCAAATGTCGAATCGAATTTTATGTATGGACTATCAGCATTAAAATTATTTAGCCACCCTTTGCGTCCACCACGCCCTGTCCGAATTTTTTTTTGAATGAAGTACGAAAAATCCTAGATCCGCCCCTGATATGTACCTGACGTTACTTCTTTGTGGCATGGTATTGCCGGTCCCAATTCCGGATAAGAAAAACATACCCAAATATTCAGTGCTGGAGTCTTAAACTCATGAAAAAGAATATAAAATATTTACTCGCGTTGGTGTGGAATCAAGCAAAAGTATTCGTGAAAATATTCACTGCCCCCGGTATGGTCGCCCACAAGGAATTTTCGTGACGATTGCGCGTGACTTTCAAATTATTTCGAAGCTTGAACTTTTAACTCTGATACTCGATTTTGTCTGGGTGGATTTTCTTTAAGAATTTGATCGAAGTTTACAAAATCGCCTTCAGAAATTCAGTAGTGTAAAATACTATTGGATTACATGGCATGAATACACATAAAGACAAATAAGTCACATTATCGGGCACAAAAGCGGCACGAATTCGTAATGGCGACATTATTGGCTAATTGTCTAGGATACAAAATCGAAGATAAAGTAGACGGCACAGTCTCGGAACAAGTCGAAACTGGGTAGAGTTGTTCTTTAGTCATCTGTGATTATAGAAAAGTACAAGAATTGTATGATACTTCGGCTTCTAGGTGGTAAAAAAGCAAACAAGACAGAAAATATGGCTGAAATCGTGCTTTTTCAGGGGTTAAGTGAAATACAATGTCTTGTATATCAACAAGATAATGTCAATCCTTTTCAAATCTGCAATAATTAGATTCATTTCAACATGGATTTTCATGTTATAATAATTTTTTTAGGAAATACTAAAATCTAATCTCTGCCAGCGATTTTAGTGGTTTTAGGCATAATTAGCTGCTGACCTGGCACGTCGAGTGGGGATTTTCTTGGATAATATAATAGTTAGGCAATGTTTTGCTTCTAATAACCACCCCTGTAAGCAGCCCTTCTAAACACTGTAGGCACTTCAGAAATGCCGTTGCTTGCATTGGTCTGAAGATAGAGCTATGTTGACACTGCCGTTTGAGGGCAGGGTCATTTTGAGGACTTTCGTCCCGGATTTTACCCTAAGACAGTTGAGATCATCTCTTGTAAATGAAACGCATATAAAACCCTATGCAGGATCTAGACTAATGATGATATTCATAGCTTTCATATTCAAATATACTATGGTTTGGCAGACAATTAGTCATGATCAATAGTAATCATATTTCAATAATACCAGCCTTTTTATGAAAAGTTACGATTTTAAGGTAGAAAATACTGTATGTGAGTACCTACTGTCAGTTTTTTTTCCTGCATCATCTGCAGTTGCAAAGCAGTCAGCGCGATATCGGTTGTAACAGCAGCTATATCCGATGGCTATTAGATAAGTATCAGCTCTTTTCCTTCTTAAAGCATCTGCAAGCATCGGAGGCATCTGCTTTCCAATGGTTTTATTGGGATGTATGGTTTATTCATCCTTTTTTCTTCTTTAAAGTTGTTTTTTAGGATTACTTTGCACGGACGATGATTTATCGGTTCAAAAACGTCGCACAATTTCGCTCAAAACAAAAATATATTTAAAAATATTATTTTTCACTTCACGAGCATTCGTATAACTAACGTTACCGTCCATGCGCGATTATCAATAACAACCGATGCGCTTCGCTATGCTTTCTTGTTTCTCCACATGTAAACAGCCAGGCGGAGTTGGTAGCCTCGTCCCGGGTGTTGGGAAATATTACATTATATACTTTATACTGGTAGCTCCATAAAGAGTGTGAAATTCTTTAAATACAAATCCTTGTATTGTGTCGTGACACCGCAGCATCACGAAATTATTCGGCACCTCCTTTGCTTGCCACATGGCTATGCCTTTTTGCATATGTACCAATTCATCGTATTTTTGTAACCAATTCATTGTATTTCTATAACCAATTCATTGTATTTCTATAACCAATTTGTTGTATTTCTATAACCAATTCATTGAAATTCTATAACCAATTCCTTGTATTTCTCTAACCAATTCATTGTATTTCTCTAACCAATTAATTGTATTTCTATAAACAATTCACTGAATTTCTATAACAAATTCATTGCATTTAGGTACATCTTAAATTACCTTCGCACAAGAAAGCTTATCTACCCAAAAGAAAACAAGGTGCTAGCAAAAGAGTTATACCTCGAAGCCGAGTTTTACCAAATTACTGGAATTCAAAAAGAGATTTGGCCGGGAGGAACATTTCAAAATTCAGGTTATATAATCAACAGTTTGAGTGATGAGCAAAGAACCGCACTTTTGCCGTTGCTTTCACCACAGGATCTTTTTGTTAATTGGGTGCAACTTTACGGCAACAACAATCAGGGATGGAATTCATCTTATTTTCATCAAAATTGTGATAACAAGGGTCCTACATTTATTATTGCCAAAGCTGGCAATAATATTTTTGGAGGTTACGCTGAGATTTCATGGAATTCAGGTAATTACTCATATAATCTTGAATCTTCGTTTAATTTTTCTGGAGTAGAATATGGATAAGGCTTTCTGCGCTGGGTGGAGCTGATGGAATCGAGCAAGAGCACTCCAACCATCATGTCACCGTGCAGTGCTATTCTAGTACGTGGGGTATCTAATCAACCAGGGTACTGAAATAGGTGGCTGGACTGAATTGTTCCGCTTTTTTATTTTAATGATGAACCACTGCTTACGTGCTGTTAATTTCTAAATTTTACTGTTATGCGTTTTCCGTCGCCAATAAACTTGTTTAACTTAAAGGGACAGTGTCAGGCTACTTTTTACAAAAATGTTTTGTATTCAAAAAACTGAAGTGAGATTTATTCCAATTTATTCTGCAACAATATACGATGTTAGGCTATATTCCATCAAAATTAGAACAAAACTTCAAAAGCTGTTTGCCAATAACTTTTGAAGATGGGAAATACAAACCAACTCAATCCCTGGTTAATCCATGACCATCGATCCGTGCTCCTGTACAAACTTGTTGCATTTGTTATGGCAATAATTTTGTGTTTACAGTCACTATTTTTTTAAAAATATCTCTTCGTGAAACCATTCGACGAAGAGATAAATACACCGGAGTTTCTGTCCGACAAAAGGAAAATCTAGGATTAATTTTGGATTGACCGTATTTAATTTTAGTTAACTTAGGCGGCGTTTTTAATTGGCGTTCAATTCCCCCCCCCCTACCCACCAAACTTTAATTTCTTCAAGAATTTCTGTTCTTAGCGAGTCCATTTTCAATCAAAAATCATTGGAGCATGCATGCGTCAACCGTACGAAATCGTACAGGAAAAGTTCGTTTCCCAGAGCTATGCCCACCACTAATATAACGTACCTGCGAACAAGAATGCTCTGGGAACGAGATTGATTCATCCACCACACTGACGTTGCATCATTTTGAATGGAACACCTATTTTACATGAATTCATTACGTTAGCTTGACAATAGAATTAACTTCCCTTCACAAATACTTGGATCAAGTCCGTCTCTGTACCGTCCAAGGAACGAAATAGGGCGAGAAACCTGCTCGCGCGCCCAATTTCCCGAGACATGTTTTTCGGTTTTGACTTTCAATTCAAACTTAATTATGTGTAAGTGTAATCTGTGTAACCTGGTGGAAGTGAAACCTATTTAATAGTTTCCAAGTTCATTAAAGTTTTACGCATAAACAATTAACGAGACCCATATCATTTCCGAAAAAATTACAGTGTGAATATCAGGGCGCTTATATACAGGGCGGGGAAACTCGCTCACAAAGCGCTGATCGACGTGTGATGCGGCAGAGAACTGGTGCGAGCGTGTTTTTTGAACGAATTCGGAAGGAGCGTGATCTTGTAGCTTTGTCTTCGTGCGGTTTTAACTCCGGTCTTATGCGAAGTTTCAAGAAATTCTTAACTTGAAGTTCGAAACAATGTTTCCTTTACGTTTGAGAGCTTTTCTGTGTTCATTAGACTGTTGTTGCTTTGCTCTGTGGTGGATGATTGGCTTGAAAAGTATGGGTGTAATAGGGGACAAGATATTCAACAACGAAATACAGTACAAGTCAAAATGCTGCCACACGTAGCTTATAGTATTTCAGGTATGTCGAACTCATTATTGTCTGTTTGTATATGGAGATACTCATAGAAATCAGAGTGATATTTTTTAGCTGCTTTGGTCTTAATTCGTGCAACATTTTCGCTATATCTTTGTCTGTTTCGATGCATCGTGTGGTTACAATAACTGATCTAAATGTCTACCGTCAACATTTATCAAGCATCTATAAAAATATCAATCACTTTTCGTTTTGTTTTGTTTTTCTTAATTTTAACAGCTTTATTGAACAATGTTCAAACGGCAAGAGTGCGAACGGGACTCGAGACCTATGCGAGGCACTCTCCCTCTTGAATTTGTTTACATCTAATATCATTATTCACAACAAAATTATAAATTTGCAAACATATACCAGCTGGTTAATATCACTTAGGATGATCTTGCACCACATTTAAGTTATCATACACAATACAGATTTGTATAAACATGTTAAAAATTTGAAAGCTGAATCAGGATAAAACAAAACAATTTAACAATTTCTTCACGGTGTAAAGGTAACAAAATAATTGTAAGCGTTTTTCATATAAAGTAAAGATTTATTTTGGTTAGCCAAGAAAAATTACAAATACAGTAAGCAAGTTGATTAAACATGCGGCGAGGAAGCCCAAAATAGAAACCACGAGGCTTGTGTAAATTTGAGCTACCCCAGGTTTCAAACATTTAACAATTATTCACCGAAGGCGAGGTTATTATCGGGGAATATTCCTCGAAAATCACCAAGCCTGAGGCGAATAATTGTTTTCATATTCTTACACGAATTATTTTAATTTTGTTTATTTCTTTGTCTGTAATTTGTACGAAACGGCGGCTAGTCGCCATTTTGTAAACTTGCTTATATTCACCTGTAGGTGAATATAAAGGAATGTCACGTCATATTGGACCAATCACAACGTCAGATTTCTTATGTTCACTTGAGTAAAAACACTAATTAAAGATTATTTACAAGTTGCTATTACGGCAAGACAGAGATTTAAGATAAATAACGAGATGAAATTAATATATTATGAAATATTAAAGTCATATTTAATAAACAAACTTTTTGAAATAGGTTTCGAGACTGATAAGCGATAAAAGTTTTATTTAAGAACAACGTTTCGAAGCCATCATAGCCTCATTATCAAGTTCAAATAACAAATATAGATAATTTTTACAGTTAAAATTGTTTAAATGACGTTTACAAATGACGTTAACAAATGACGTTTAATCAATTGCGCAAGTTAATTTGAACTTGTTAACTTGCGCAATTGATTAAACGTAATTTGTCAACGTAATTTGTCAACGTCATTTGTAAACGTCATTTAAACAATTTTAACTGTAAAAATTTTCTATATTTGTTATTTAAACTTGATAATGGGGCCATGATGGCTTCGAAACGTTGTTCTTCAATAAAACTTTTATCACTTATATTTGTCTCAAAATATATTTAATAAAACCAGAAAAAATAGCTAGATGATTTCAGTTTAGCTTGGAATAAAAATATAGATAATGAATTGCGTATATCGCGGTTCAACGTATTAAATAATATAGGTCCTTGGTATAATTAACAGGAAATTTACGATTAAGATTTTGGCAAACTCAGTTTATTTATTTAAACTGACGCGCGTTTGGCGTGAAAATGCTTTTCAGACCTAGCAAATTTGTACATTTCAAGATAAGATAAACATCTTTCATCATATAGTTTTATAGTTTGAATTCTAGTTGATGGATTTCTTCAAACTACCTTTTAACATTCGTTGTCTAAAAATCGAGCACGAAGTAGAATGTATCGATCGATTTTATTACCTATACACCGTGAAGAAATTGTTGAAAAGCGATTGATATTTTGATAGATACTTGATAAAAGTTGACGGTAGGCATTCAAATCGGTTATTGTAACTACACGATGCATCGAAATAGAAAAAGATATAGCGAAAATGTTACACGAAAAACTCCGATTTCTATGAGTATCTCTATATACAAACAGGCAATAATAATCTCGACATACCTTAAATACTATTACGTGGGGCAGCATTTTGACTTGTATTTCCTTGTTGAATACCTTGTCTCCTATTATACCCATACTTTTCAAGCCATTTATCTACAACATTACAAAGCAAGAACAGTCCAATGACCATAAAAAAGCTCTCAGACGTAAAGGAAACATTGTTTCGAAACTTCAAGTTAAGAATTTTTTGAAACTTCGCATAAAACCGGAGTAAAATTTACACAACAACAAAGCTACAAAATCACGCTCCTTCCAAATTCGTTTAAAAAACACGCTTGCACCAGTTCTCTGCCACATCACACATCGATCAGCGCTTTGTGAGCGCATTTCCCCGCCCGGTATATAAGCGCCCTGATGAAAATGTCAGAAACGGCTGTCAATTCCCAAGAGCGAAAAATTGTGCGCTTTAGAAAGCTATTTTAATCGGCTAATATTTAATATACGCACCCCATAGATCTCTCACGCATCTTTGCATTCAACTTAATGCTAAAAGGGATTCAAATTTTGGCTGTTTAAGTTTGCCTTTTATCAAAACGTGCTGTAGAATTGAATTTTGAATTAGAGATCCTCCGAAAACCAAAGAATATGGTTTCCCCAGCTATAGACAGTAGGGAGCTTAAGATCGACAACGCGGCAAGTTCGAAGACGCGGTGTCAATACAAGATATAACTACAGGAAGAAGCTTTTTGGAATTAGATTGTTTTAATAACCATTTGAAGCTTGTTTTAGTAACTTACAAACATATTTTTGTTGGCCAGAACGGTATGCTTTCTGCTAAAAGTTGGACTTCCAAAACGCTTTCGCGTTGCCCAAGGGACGTGATAATTCTCAGTTTGATGTTCTATTAGGCATGGCTACGCACTTGAGAATACACCTGGGACAACAAATTATTCATGGCTGTTGTCTTCTATAAAAATATCTTTTGTTATGAAGCCGCGTCGTCGAGCTGCCGCGTCGTAAATCTTATGGTCCCTGGTATAGTCAATGCAGACATGGTCTAGAAACCCATGCAGGCAACCTTCAAGCGTTTATAATGAGCTGCGATTATATGTCGAGTTGGCTTCACCGTGCATAAATCTTTTGAAATTTTGCTTATTAATGTTTTAATGGTACCGTTGAGTGCTTTATTGGCGAGGCAAAAATATAAATACCAAGAATTTGTTGTCTTCACCGTGACAAGTCTGCGTAAACACGAACAAAGACGTTTGCAGAGTCTCCAGTCCATATCTGGATTTACTTTGCCCAAGCATATAAACAAGTTATGAAGCCCTAGGTCTTCACAATTGAATAAAGCTATCCCTAAACTTTTAAGCGTTAAATGTTGGACGTTTTTCTCGTATTTTTTTAACCACGCAAATATAACGGTACACGATTTTAAATAAATTAACTGTGTGAGGTAATCGACCAATGAAATTTCCTGTCCCAGGGCCTTTTTCCTCCCTTCATTTTAGAAAAGACTCCGGGAACGAGATTGTGAAATGGGTTTGTGTACATGTAAGCTGAAGAGGTCTACCATTTTATTCTCAAATAAAAAAAAATCGCGTCATATGCACTTCAATAGTGGACCACAATGCAATGTAACACGTCCATTTTGTTGTTATGTTGGAAAACAGTTATTGGTATGGTGGGCAAGTTCAGGTTCACTCATTCACGATGACCAGCAAAAATTAAAATATCACTCTTCGAATTCGTTTAAAATGATGAAATTAATTTAAAAAACACAGACTCCCCACACAACGGCAAAACGACATCAATCATTGGCAAGACAAACATTTCTTATAAATTTAAGCTTTAGCAAACGTAAATGCTAAGGAGGCATTAGTTCAGCGAAGGCGTTTGTACTTGTGAGCATAAAAGAAGCTTCATTTCTAGTGGGTCACGGAAGGTTACTGAGTTAAGGGGTGACATTTACATCGCCGTACAAAATATCAAATTGGCATTTGGGTGCGTAGGTCCGCCAAAACGTTAAGATTTATAATAAAACGGTTTTCCCAAAAACTCAAAAAACAACCTCAAAAACAGAACTAGCTAGTAAGGTAAACTTTCCTGACCGATTTGAGCTGTTGCTAACGTGGTTGCTAAGAAGGTATTAGTTAGCAAATAGGCGCTTGGTCTAGCATCCGGTGCTTGATTTGCTCTCAGTAGTTGCGTTGCTATATTGTTTCATTAAAAAAAGATTATCGAGGCATCTCATTTAAAATCTATATGTTTATGAAACCACACGTCATTATGACGTCATTTTGGTGCAAATTCGTTGCCATGATCACGTATTCCAGCGTTTAAATAGTCCACAGCTAGATGTTTTTAAAAATAAATTACACTACGAAGAAGATATTAGCTTGTAATGTTGTGTAAATTCCAGAGGGGAGGAGTGTATGGGTGTGTGTATGTTTGTATGCAATAATCACGGTAAAAAGAATGCTATAAGATAAAAAAATATGTGTGTCATATGCACTTTAAACCGTTTAGGGGGTTCTTTTGTAAACGATGAAAACGCATTCCTATTTACGCTTGCAAATCCTACTGGAGCTCGTCCGACAAAGCTTGCACAGACTGATGGAACTGGCGGAATTTGGTGCAACTCTTCATTGGGTCCTTCATTTGGGTCTGCTAATGGCGCTTGTATATATTTCATGAATAGTAGCGGCACGAGCAACTGCGCCATTAACAACAACTATGTAAGTTTTTCTGTTCCGGGAGGTCAAGCATTCACTAATTTCATCTATGGAAATGCAACAACCTTTGGTATGAACTACTTAGAAGTCTTTGGATTAAAAGAGTGTTGAACTATTTCATTTATAAACAATTATTGAAACTCTTCTCAACTTGTAAGAAATTCGTCACAAAAGTTTGTTTATGTTAATTAATTTGTAGTCTACCTTTACATCATTCACTTTACTTGAATAATAAATGTTTTAAAATTTATTCTTTATTACCACTTTTTAGTTCATAAACGTAGCCAGTGAAATGTTCGTGATTTTAACATATGATGCATATAGTTTTCAATATAATAAATTATGATCGTTTTCCCATAAGCGCTGAATTATTCAACAAAACATTAAATATAGCATGTAAAAGAAACAATCATTAAGCTGTCGATTACTTTCAGTAGAATACATCCTACCTTTATGGCTCGGTTGGAAAAAACAGATCAGAAAATATTATGGGACAGAAACTGTAATTCGAAGGCAAAAGACGCGTGACACAGGCTGGTCACGTGGCACCCAAATTTTGGGTGCTTGACATTCGCAGTTAGCAGGGGTAGGTAAAAACGCGTTATCACAAATTATTATCAAACAACAAGGGAGACGGGCGAAGCGGGAAATCATCTGACTCTAAAACCGTATCTTTGCTTTCTTTTGTGTTTGCATCTCGCTGTTGTACTCTTAAAACCTGTTAATTCTTAAAATCTAAAATTAAACTGCGTATCGTTAATTTATCTGATCCGAACATTTTACAAGCAAACATTACAAAAAAAATATTTCACTAATAACCATTTGTACAGTACGAAATTGTTCAATAAACCAAAGTGAATGTTGTACAGACAAGCCGACTACACTTTTCGGATTAACAGGTTTTAAGATTACAACAGCGTGATGCAAACACAAAAGAAAGCAAAGATACGGTTTTAAGCCTGGTCCTCACCAGTGACATAAGCATAGGCACAAGATAAAACAATTATGTTATGGATGGTCACAGAAACTCGGTTATGGATGGTCAAACATGCAAGTAATTACATTCGACACAACACAACACTATTCAAATCTATGGAACTCCCTCATATTTATACGCGCCACTTACGCTGATCTATTCAAAGTGTTATTATTCCCATAGGAATTTGAACAATTATTAAAAACAAATTATATGCTTGGAAACCCTTGTCAACTATGCTATTACAAACTAATAGCATGGCTCTTCGGGAGATTAGTGATTAAATGGCCCCTTACCCTCGGAAGGTTTTTGGAATTCCCTCGGGCGATTCCACAAACCTCCCTCGGGTTACGGGGCCATTTAATCGCTAATCTCCCTCAAGCCATGCTATTATTTATAAATAATGCATTTTTACCTACCCCTGCTAAGTACGAATATCAAGCACCCATAATTTGGGTGCCACGTGACCAACCTGTATCAGGGTCTTCGCCGTAGCGCGGGTAGCGGAGGTGAAGACCGTGAAAAGCGTTCAGGTTTTATGACGTCACAGTGAAGGAATATAGCATGCTGTGATTTAATTTGGATAATAAGTATTTTAATTTGAACTGTAGAATATATGGACCAGGATGGGAAGTGCAAACAATCGAGTAAAGGAAGAACGTTTATTCGCGAGAAGGCATTGGGTGAGGAAATGAGATGAGCAATTGTTGATAAACTAGTAAGCTAGGGGGTAGACATTACGAGTGGTTTTTTCCAGGTAGTTTAGTTGGTATAGCTGGCAATTTTCAAATACGCCCTGAGTCAGTTAGAAAAGTATGGAGATTAGTTTGTTTAGAAGGAACTGTTGGCGCACGTTTGAAGAAAACTGGTAATCCTGCTATAGACCAAGCATCAGTTACTCTGCTTTCAAACAGTTACAGTTCCTTCTTAGCATGGATCCTGCTAATGTTAAATTCTTGGATGAGGCTAGTGTTAATGTGGCTACAGGCTATAGATCCAACGAACATTTCCTGAAAGGAACTAATGCGGTGGAAATCATGAACGGACAATCGCAAGGAGCTAACTGTACTCTTAACCTTCTATGTGGACTGAAATGCGTTTTATACGCAAATACTGTCCCCGGAGGAGCTGAAACTATTGATTTTTTTATTTTTTAGAGTGAAGCAATGGAGTATGCAACACTAAATGGACTGCTAATGCTTAAAATGGCGATATAATTGTTTATGACGATTCTGCAATTCATTGCTATGATGATGGCTATACGATATGGGCATAGCTTTTGCGTACACGGCTGTTCGTTCACCTGAATTTAGCGTTGCAGAATTGGTCATCAACAAGCTAAAAACCATGTTGAAACGGGGTGAATACGCTTAACTTGTTGATGTTAATGTGCCAGCTGCCATTTTTCTAGCTCTTTTGGAAATTTCCAAAGCAGAACATGTATGGCCGGGTTTATCGTCATGTGAACAACTTTCAAATGTTAATATTGTAACGTCTAGATTCTTTTTCAACGTTTCAAGTATAACTGTTTGACATTTCGGATCTCTGTTTAAGCTTATCTCAATTGTGTGGACCAGAATATTAATCGAGCAAATAATATGGAATGACTTGCCCAGTCACACCCATATAACACAGTTTTTGAATTGACATATAAATAGATGCAGTATTGTAATGGCATAAAATTTAATTAGTGTGCTTTGGACAGACTGGTGCATGTCAAATCAAAACAATTCAAAACAATTCAAAACACAGCTATTATTACAGTAAAACAGTTTGCGCAGCAAGGCATTTTATTTTATTATTTCTTCTATGTGCAAAGTGACAATGAATGTTTAGGCTTTTGAATGCGTTTAGAACATTGAAGTACGCAATCGACAATTTTTCCGTTGTGTTTCCAGTTAATTTTTTGACGTCGCATATGCTAAGCATTTGGATATGTCGTTCATTTGTTTACTTTGTTACGAAATCCAACCCTGTGTCCATTTTCCCTTAGATAGGCGAAGTGAACGCCTTAAGGCGTCTTGTTGAACATAGTGACAATTTATAATTATGATTTGGCAAAAGCTGGTATAATTGGAAATAAAGAAAAATAGAAGATACTTTAAATTATAATAGTTGACGTGCATCTGACAACGTAAGCGAGCTTGTATTCAATTCAAAAACTTGATTGTTTGCAAAAAGGCTATGTGATAATAAGGTGCATATAGATAGAAGGCCTGATATCGACCTAGCTGAACTCGTCATCTCGTTGTGTAAATAGTAATCACTGAATTCTTGTAAAAAATAAACTGATCATCGTTTTAAATGTAGGAACTATTAACTGTTGCGTCTCGTAATGAGGTAACAACTAATGCTGTTATAGATGTACTCGATTTAGAAAATATCTCACAAACTGGACGAAGATTTTGTTGTTTTGGAAGTGAATAAAACCATAAAATTCAAGTAATAAAAAACCAAATTTTACATTAAAATGAAAATTCAAAATACGCAGTTTCAAACAAATGCAGCCCGAAGCTAAGCGACACGATCTTTCATCTTCATTTTCATTGGAAGTTCAGTCTATTGACACTCCATGTGTTATTATCAGCAGCGTGACGATCCATCAGTCACGGGAGAACGTCAATCAAAAAATCCCTGTGAATATCCATATTTAATTGTCAATACAAATGCAAATTTTATTACGACAAACAATATAGACGACAAAGAGCTTGACGAATCATTAATCGCATCCGCCCGCCAGCCTTTTGAAATGATTTCCATGATTTTTGTCCTGTTTAGTCTAGGACCTGTATAGGAGTTTGTATGCATTTCATTTGCCACAAGTAATCTCAACTGTTTTAGGGTAAAATGACCATGCCGGTCATCATGGCATATGTGCCAAAATATGAATCCGGGGCGAAAGTCCTCAAAATGACCCCGCCTTGAAACGGCAGTGCAAGCAACGGCATTTCTGAAGTGCCTATAGTGTTTAGAAGATTTGCTTATAGGGGTGGTTATTAGAAGCAAAACATTGCCTAACTATAATATTTTCCAAGAAAATCACCACTCAACATGCTAGGTCAGCAGCTAATTATGCATAAAATCCCTAAAATCGCTGGCAGAAATTAAATTTTCATATTTCCTAAAAAAATTATTATACCATCAAAAACCATGTTTAATTGTATCCAATTCTTGCAGATTTCAAAAGGATTGACATTATCTTGTTGATATACAAGGCACTGAATTTCACTTACCCCCCGCAAAAACACGATTTCGGCCATATTTTCCGTCTTGTTTTCTTTTTTATCGCCGAGTGGCCGAAGTCTCATACAATTCTTGTACTCTTCCGTAATCACAGATGACTAAAGAACAATTCAACTTAGTTTCGACTTGTTCTGAGACTGTGCCATCTACTTTAGCTCCGATTTTTTCTCCTCGACAATTAGCCAAAATTGCCGCCATTACGAAGTCTTGCCGCTTTTCTGTACGATAAATGTGGCTTCTTCGTCTTTGTGTGTATTTATACTATGTAATCCAACAGTACTTTATACTATTGAATTTCTGAAGGTCATTTTGTTAAATTTGATTAAATTTCAATATAAAACTCCACCCATATAAAATCGAGTCTCTTCGAGCTTCAAAATAATATGAAAATCACGCGCAATCGTCACGAAAATTCCTCGTGGGCGACCATACCGGGGGGAGTGAGTATTTTCACGAATGCGTTTGCATGTTTATATTTGCGTATTATTTTGTTTTTAAGCTTTAACTACAAGAAAACCTGACAGTTATGCATTTCTCCCATGTTTATTTTGAGGGCTATGCCAGTGCAGATACGTACGTTTCAATTTTAAAATCTTAGTGGGCTAATAGTGGCTTTTAGCGGCTTAGACGCTTAGTTATTTCATACTTTGGCATAATAAAAATCGCCCTTTAAATAAAAATGGGGAAATGCGTAAGTCTGTCTGATTTTCTTTTAGTTGAAGCTTAAAAACAAAACAATGCGCAAATGAACATGAACATAGAATAATATGAAATCTTTACTTGGCTTTCTGTGGAAACGAGCAAACGTATTCGTGAAAATATTCGCTCCCCCGGTATGATCGCCCACGAGGAATTTTCGCGACGATTGCGCGTGACTTTCAAATTATTTTAAAGCTTGAAGACACTCGATTTTATGTGGGTGGATTTTTATAACGAAAATTGATAGAAGTTTACAAAATCACCTTTAGAAATTCAATAGTATAAAGTACTGTTGGATTACATAGTATAAATACACACGAAGACGAAGAAGTCACATTTATCGGACACAAAAGCGGCTAGACTTCGTAATGGCGGCAATTTTGGCTAATTGTCGAGGATGCAAAATCGAGGATAAAGTAGACAGCACAGTCTCAGAACAAGTCGAAAATGGGATGAGTTGTTCTTTAGTGATCTATCATTATGGGAAAGTACAAGAATTGTATGAGACTTCGGCTACTCGGCGATAAAAAAGCGAACAAGACGGAAAATATGGCTGAAATCGTGTTTTTGCGGGGGGTAAGTGAAATACAATGTCTTGTATATCAACAAAATAATGTCAATCCTTTTGAAATTTGTAAGAATTTGATTCAATTGAACATGGTTTTTAATGTTATAATAATTTTTTTAGGAAATATGAAAATTTAATTTCTGCCAGCAATTTTACTGATTTTATGCATAATTAGCTGCTGACCTGGCATGTTGAGTGGTGATTTTCTTGGAATATATTATAGTTAAGCAATGTTTTGCTTCTAATAACCACCCCTATAAACAACCCTCTTAAACATTATAGGCACTCCAGAAAGGCAGTTGCTTGCATTGGTCTGAGGTTAGAGCTATGTCGACACTGCCGTTTCAAGGCGGGGCCATTTTGAGGACTTTCGCCCCGGATTCTGGTTTTGGCACATATGCCATGTTGACCGTCATGGTCATTTTACCCTAAAACAGTTGAGATTACTTGTGGCAAATGAAATGCATACAAACTCCTGTACAGGTCCTAGACTAGTTGTAATTTGAACACATGCAGAACGAAGCATCCAAACGAAGATATCGGTGATTTGATATCGCGTTAAAGGTATAAGAACGATTTACTTTAAGAAAATGTCGAAGTTTTAAGAGATGAGAATGAGTTACTTCGCGATACTATGGAGTATCTAACACATGAACTTGAAAAAAATAGAGTTAATATTGCTGTTTGCAAATTGTCCACAGAAACCGTCCTAAAGTCCAGTCTAATCCGCAAATACAATCGAATTTACCAGCCGTCCTTTCACGGACGAAGAGTGCGGAACGGATAAACCATCTTAACCAAATTAATCCATCAGATACCATCAACAAGCAAATAAGCCTGCAATAATAATAACATACATTATCACGACCCTGTCCAAGGCCATAATCCACCTCAGCCCATTCCAACGCGCTTCAGTCATCGTAAATCGTCATGAGAATAAAGACTGGGTAGGTCCAAAAACAACGAGGCTTCAAGTAGCCACAAGTTTTTTCGATTAAGACGTTAACACGGTTTACCACTGACCAGGGCTCATTTACTTGCGGACGACACACAACGGTTTAGCGATTGAAAATATTTTCGTACATCACTCAATTGATCTAAAATATGTATATGGTTGTATTTTTCGTGTGTTTGAAATGAGTGAATTCAATGTGCAAGGAATTCAAACCACCTGTGAATATGAAAAATACTGAGCGCCACTGATAAAAAACGATGTGATGTAGTCAATAACGCCTCAATCTGCAGCCAACAGGACAAAAATATGAAAGTACAAAATGCTTGAATATTTGCAGCGTGTCAAACAAGCATGCGCATGATCTAATTCTGATTTTTAAAATGAAATTTTAAAGGTATTAGAAATGTATGTTATTGACTGAGCTTGTTCGGTCCGTACAGGAGGATACAGCACGGTCGAGTTTTTTGTCACTTGTTTGTGGACCGCCAGTAAGGAAGAAAGACTCAGAATAACGAAAGATGTGAATAACGAAAATGTATTATATTATCACAACAACAACGTACAGCAAACGTACTCTCGTGAGCCGGAAGTACTCTAACTACTAATTACGCTTTACTTTATGTCAGGATAACTATCAGCAATATCAACTGTGACTGACTGACTAACTACAACAATATGCTGGATATGGCGTGGTGTCTTCTTTTTTCTTTCTTTCCTTTGAAACAAATGTTAAGCTCTACCCGATGATAGTAGTGTACATAGCTAGTTTATGTGATCTGTAATCACGGATAATGTCAACTAACTATACCCATAATACTCCGGCGGCTTATGCTCTATCTGGGGGCGTGAAGTGATGGTGTTTATTTCGTCAGACTTACTCGTTGGAGATAAACGCTCGGGATCAGGGCGCTATGCTGAGGAGTTTTCCGCTGGGAGGCATAACACGGGTGGGACGCTGTGGGTTATGTACGGTGGTTCTTCTAGGGCTTCTTCGTCTGAACTATCTTCGTCCCGTTTGGAACTACGAGACACTCCGAGACTTTAACCTTGTAGGAAGTATCGCGCAGCTGATTTCCTGAAAACTTTTTGACAAAACACCACGGGGTTTCAACTGAAACGACCAAATACCTGCTACGGGACTGAGTTTTATCTCTATCGGGCATCAAATACACTAAGTCGCCTACGTTGAAGGTTGGGGGTGGTACTCTAGTTCGGGTGCGATTCATTGACCTCTGACTGTAGGGGTGGTTTTTCTTTCGTTGAACGTGCTGCTTTAAGATAATCTCGCGATCAGATATGGGAAGTTGCTCACTGGTGAACTGGTCTCGTTGAGTCCAAAGCTCGCGCGCTGAAAGACCATTACTACGAAGACGGGAATTAAGTCAAGATGTAGCTACAGCTAGAGTAGGAGTAGATATGGGTCCACCATTGGGTGTCTGACGAAGGATTTCTTCTTCGAGCTCGGCGATGGCTTCGTCGGCGACTGGGTTCTTGTTGACGTTTTTGACCCGTCCAATGTCGAGCGTTATGCCAACGCGTTTAAGACTTGGATCGTCACGTAGAGCAATGAAACCAGGAGCTGGATCGACTCTAACGAGGGCAGGTGGACCTTCAGATGGGAGTAACTTGCTACATAAACAACCAAGGGCGTCGCGAAGTGTGACGGCTTTCTCGTCCTGAATAATAGACGTTGCCGTGAAGGAGGTTGCGGTCTCACGCAGAACGATAATAGTTTGCTTATACCGTTTAAGTACATCGGCGGCAAAGGAGATTCCAACGACATTGGGTGGTTGTTCTGTGCTATGCTGAACGGCCTGTGGGGGGAGCATTCTCAAGGAGACACACATATGACACGACTTGCACACGCGAGCAATAGCAGCCTGCATGTCAAGTGCAAAAAAGGTGCGTTTGATTATCATTTGAAGTTGATGATGAGACGGGTGATCGAGTTTAATATGTAGGGCCGTCACGAGACCATCAAGGACGTTGCGGAAAACAGCAATTAACTTGGTAGGTGGCACAAGGGGGTAGGTCCTGCGGGCTACAAGTAAACCGTCTTTAGCAATAGTGAGGGCGTTCAGATACCGTTTAACATCCTTTATGTTTGTCAACTTTTTATAATAATAATAATAATAATAATAGGGCGCGTTCCTTGTTTGAGGTGGGCACACTTTCGACGTAGGTCAGGACACTCGGACTGGATTTGCAGCCAGGGGGAACGGGTTGCGAATGGTATGGGGGACTGATTACGGATGTCTTGGGCAGATGTTGACTGAACTACGGAGTCTTCGGTGGTTGAGATGAAACTACAAGCTTGGCACTGTGGATTGTTGCATTCTGGTGCATTCCGACTGGAGAAATCTGACGGTACGTCAGCTGACCCGGCAAGATGTCGTACGTCCGCTTGGTACCGACTGACGACCGATAAAAACGACGTAACACGTGGGCTGGCGGAGAACTCGCCGTCTCTTAACTTGTTGATGGCTTGAACGCATGGCTTGCTATCGGTAAGTATGCAAGCGTGGTGTTGAGACTAGATTATAAAGGGACTAAAATGCTTCACGGCAGCAGCAATTCCCAACGCTTCAATTTCGCATGGTAGCCAGTTCACTTGGTGCTTTCTTAACATGGCACTGAAAAAGCCAGCGAGGAGAAGCTGTTGTTGACGCGACACATATAAGGTAGCACCAATACCTCGTTTGCTTACAGACCCGTCCGTTACAATCCACAGTTTGTCAGACGGCTTAGGAAGTGCGATGGATTTGTGATTAGACAGGGATGTCTGTGCTAACTTAAACTGCTCAGACAAATTCTCTGACCACTTTATCTTATCCTGTGACTGAAGTACAGCGATGGAACTCTCTAAAGGGGCGATGATATGAGCACACTGCGGAAGGACACGTCCAAGAATCTTGTATACTCCAATAAAGGACTGGAGGCCACGTACTGTTACAGGGGGAGAACAAGACGACAGTGTAGCGATTCAGTGTTTGCTGGCGGTCCAAACCCATCCTAGAATGGTGGTACTGTGAGGACAGATGACGGTCTTGGATGGGGACAACTTGATGTTGCTCTTTCTAAGTGCATCAAGGATCCGTTTCCAGTTTAGTAGGAGCTCTTCTGGGGAGTCAGCACTACAATACAGGTCATCTGCAAGTTTAGCAGCGATGCCATCTTTAAGACAATCACCGAGTATGTGGCACATGAGTTCTTCGAGGGCTGTCTCTGACCTAGGAATACCCATGGTGGAGCGAGTATAAACTCTAACGCCGCGAAAAGGGGTTACAACACCACAATACTTCATAGACGTTTTAGCCAATGGAATTTGATAAAAGGCGCTGGTGAGGTCTGTCACAATGATGTATTTCCACTTGGCAATGGCTTAGGGTGCTGATTCAACGTCAGGTAAGAGCGATGGCTGTGGTTTGCTATATCGGCTGACGTCTGCGAACGCAGTGACGAGGCGATGGCCGCCGTTTGGCTTTTTAACAAGGAACGACGGGTTGAGGTACTCAACGGTAAGACCAACGCGACTGCCTTCAGACAAGATCCGATCTGGGTCTAGTTGGACAGAGATGGAGTATATATGGTGGAGGAGACGGGGGAGACTGTCAAGGGTCTGGAAACTGGGGGGTGGTCTGCACCAAGATCGGGGGTGTAGGTAGGTATGACCTGACAAAGATGGTCATGTCGGGGAATACGTTTTGGTTGATGGGTTTCGTTGGGTATGCGGATCTTTCGTACCACAGCTTCGATAATGCTGGGGGGGGGGGTGGCCAATCACAGGTGGACTTTGAGCAATCTCTTCGCGGCTTAATAGCGAGAATAGAATCTCGGGGAATACGGTCGGGAAGGTCTAACTCGAGGAAATGTCCAGGCCAAACGACAGAAGAGGGAGATGGGGCACGGAGGACCAAAGCCTGTGTACGACGAATGGAACTTGAATTCTCAGATGAGCTGGGACTGTTAGTAGTACCATAGTAACAAATTCCTGTCCCCTGATTGTGATCTGTTGCTTTGCTGGTCTGAGAGAGATGTCGTTGGTGATCATGAAAGGAGTCCCAGCTAAGATATCGACATCTAGGTTATCAACGACCAGTGCGAGTAGGTGGAGACTGAGGTTGCTGCGTGCCAAGGTTAGGTGTACCTCCCCAACAACGGCTAATTGGGTTACGCCATCTGCCTGGAGGGCTTTCTGAGAAGTTTTCTGAATAGTGGCGCCAATTGCTTTAGCAACACTGGCCTTAATCATACTTGTTTCAGCTCCAGTGTCTAGGGTTAACAGTAGTGGGTGATGCTCAAAGCATGCCCTGAGATGGGGCGACTGCTTGACACTGACTCGGTTGGTGGTAGACTTTACTCGATAATTATGAGAGCTATCTGGGGCTTCTACCTCACAGTCAGGAAAAGTATCCTCAAGCTCACTGCCGAGTACTTGTCTTGAGCGAGATATGTACTGTCGGTCTTCGACTGGGAGGTACGAGCACTTGCTGAGGTAGTGCTGGTGTTGTCGTCCGGCTTGTTTACACAAGGGGCAACTCTTCGTTACAGGGGCAGTAGCTAATCTAGGTGGTAACACAGGAGTCTGGTGACGACTGTTTGCCTGAGGGTTTCTAGAGGATTGCTGGAAGGCTGTGCAAAGTACCTTAGCATCCTTGGCAGAGCGAATTTCATCAAGGAGGGAGTCTAAAGCCTGAGAGATTTCTGGTTCGAGGGATGCAATGGTTTGGGAGCGAAGGTCCGCGCCGTACCGTTGCTTGAACAGAGCGGGTAGAGAAGGGTAGATAAGGCGTGTAGCCATGTCAATACGATGAAGTTCTCGAGGGTTGGGGAAATCTCCTCATCTGCTGTGGGGGCTTCACCATGGTGTCGAACACCAGCATTAGCCTTAAGTAAATTGTCCTCAATGAAGCTAACAAGCCGCTGGTAAAGGTCTTCTGGACGCTCGTCAGACTCTAAGTGGATGTCATTAAAGTCTAAAAAGTGGGCGCCAGTAGATTGAAACCCAAAGTGGGCACGAATTGTTCGCCAGATGGTATTTAATGATGTAGAGTTCCTAATGAGGGCGTTGCGAGAAATTACAGGGCAGTAGTTTGCTACTTGGCCCAAGAAAAGCTTTAACTGGGTCGCCTTTTGTGCAGCAGTACGACGCTGTGCTTCAGGTATGGGATCGGCGTCATCTTGAAAACCGCGTAGTGGGGCGATAGTGGTTTTCTTTAACCAAGTTACACCGTCAATTAAGTATGGGGCAAAGTTAGGATCTAACGATAGTGTATACTGTAGATTATGACGCCAGGCTTCAAACGATGTTATTGTCTCTCGTTTAGTAAGGGACTACTGTTTGGGGGCCCGGTTGCTTGCCATCTCGGTAATAAACAACCCACTTATACACAAACGACTAACTTACGTTCAGATCCGACGTTAGACGGGCTGTGAATCGTAGACCAACTGAAGATAAAGCTGGCTCGTTTTTACCTTGTTTTGGTGAGAGAAACTTTCTTCGTAACTGTGATTTATGATCTCTGCTGTGTTAGAGGTCGGAGAATAGTGAAACAAACCGCTGCCACCACGCCAGTAAGGAAGAAAGACTCAGAATAACGAACGATGTGAATAACGAAAATGTATTATACTATCACAACAACAACGTACAGCAAACGTACTCTCGTGAGCCGGAAGTACTCTAGCTAACTACTAATTACGCTTTACTTTGAGTAACGATAACTATCAGCAATATCAACTGTGACTGACTGGCTAACTACAACAATATGCCTGATATGGCGGACCAAGTCGGAGGCGAGGTCCACAAACAAGCGAAAAAGCAACGAGCCGTGCAGTGTCCTCCTGTACGGACCGAAGAAGCTCAGTCAAATGGCTATTTATTATATCGCAAAATAAAAACAGAACTTGAAAAATATTCCACATTTTCTGCTTGGATGGATTTTAACTAAATGTTAATGAAGTACTCCATACATATGTGAGCCAACTTTGGAGTAAAGCACAAATTTGATTCATCCAGTAAAACTTTTTATGTTCATACAAAAAAAATATCAAAAAGACAAAAGCTATATCTACTTTTATAGTCTTTCCTTCAATGTATTTCCCCTCGTAATAAATATTTGTTCTGCTAAAAAATTTTAACCTTCAAGCAGCCCATAACTGGCATACCACACTGGTACCCATTCTGTTAAAACTTAATAGAAACAGGGACATGACAATTATGAGTTCAAAAATGAATTAAGACAAGCTAAATCGATTACTGTTTTTCATGTAAAATTTTACTTTGGCAATACTGTATTTATCATCCATGCAAATAAATACTTGCTTTGACCTCCACTCCTTCGAATGATTTCGATCACTTTTAAAATCCTTTCAAGCTTCATAGCATTAAAGTAATACTCTACGTACTTTTAACTTTGATATTCTAACCACAAATGACACGTTAAGGCGAAATGAGGGAAAATATTGACTTTTTAGCAGTAAATACGCCTCCAGCTAATACAATTTCCTATTTTTTGTTAAGTAATAGGTAATAGGAACCATATTGGTGTCTAGCAAAATAACAACAGTCCCTAAAATATAAAATATGATATAGTATGAGGGTACGTCAGGCCAGAGTGACTAAAAGTAAATATATGAGACAGGGAGAGTAAAAAACAATATCTAGAAATGGAAATACTTAAATAGGTAATTGAAACTGTATAGGTATCAAGTAAAATGGGCAAAATTTTGTAACAACAGTAACAATGAGTATGTAATGAAAAAAATAGCTAGACCTCATGTAGTGTATTAAACACGAAATGCGACGGGACAAGACATATAGTGGTCTGTTATACAAAAAAGCTAGTAGGAGATATGTAAAAAGTTAGTAGAAGGAAAGAAAGAAGGTATTTTCATGTGTGTAAAGCAGATATCCCTGTACGCGGCGTTTCGTCCTTCGTGGACTCGTCAGCGGGGAATAGGGGCTGGCACGTGTTTAGAAAGATAGAGGAACGAAATACAAGATAGATAAATGACAAATATTTCCCATTTCTAGAAATTGGTTTTTACTCTCCCTGTCTCGTATATTTACTTTTAGTCACTCTGGCCTGACCTACCCTCATGCTATATCATATTTCATATTACACCTACACTACCCCTTTATGAACAAAGGGACTGTTGTCACAGAATATTATTTTATTTTGCTAGACACCAATATGGTTCCTATTACCTATTACTTAACAAAAAATATACCAAAAAAAAAATCTGGCTGCGATGACCTGGCCAGAAAAATGGCGGCCGTCGGGGCAAGGGCGTTGCGTCTAGTGGCGGTAGCGTCAAAAAGATCAAAGAAGTGAGTTTTCTGTTCTTTACTATTCTGTGCCCCATGTTCACCTACACTTTAAACTTTAATAATATTATGAGTCTCTAAAATTATGCTTAGCTGCTCAGATATACAAAAAATGTATTCAAAGGAGCAGTGTCATATTTCACGCACATGCTTCTGCGTATTAGGGACTGGTCATAAAGTATGGGGGGGGGGGGCTATAAAAATTTAATTATTAAAAGGCTAATTTTTCAGGGACCCACCCTGATTTTTCTACAAAATATACATGACCCACCCCCTATTTGGCACTAGAAATCCTTAAATATCCTCCCAGTATGTCCTTAAAATTTTCATGACCCATCCCTATTTGTGACTTGAAAAATTCATGACCCACCCCTCAATTTCCATAGCCCACCCCTCCCCCCATACTTTATGACCAGTCCCTTATAAACTGGGTCAACGTTTTCAAGTTCAGAATCCAAGATAGCATCCTCAAAGGAGGGCGAGTATGGTTTGATATTCGATATTTCCGGATGATAAAAAAGCAACAGAATGACAAAGGTCGAAGGAAGTTATGCGACAATCAACGCAAAAGAATTTATTTGGTATACAATGTATTTAAAGCATGGAAAATGCAAACATCAAGGTGGGATGTAACCGTTGGAATTGCAGCGATTTTGTCGCACATCTGTTGTCTCTTGAATGCAAAAGAAGGTAGAAATAATGCAATTTATGTGCTTTAATCAAACTGAATCTACAAGAAATCCGTAACATAGCGAGAAAATAAGGAAATAAAATATGCGTGAAATGTGACACTGCTCCTTTAATACCAATAATCGTAAATCAATATAAACCCACTGGAAACAAACTGGTTTCTTCCCACTTTTTTAAATCATTTATTGTTATATTTGTGCTGTCAGAAGATTCTACACAGACAATTATTTCTCCTAAATTCACAAAAAAAAACATATTCAACAAACAAAAATTCTACCTTCCAGCTGGGCTGGATGCACAGTCATATAACCGCTGTAGCTGGTGATATTGAGCAACTTTTTGCACGATTTATTTGAAAAAAATTCGGAAACCGCTTTCTATTTCACAACTAAAACATCCATAATAAACATCGTTTCCTAAATATTGCGATCGATAAATTAAGCGATTGATCGTGCTTCAAAGTATTAGAAGCCCATAATCCACGCGAACTGACGAAACCGGTCAAAACTTGCACTCCTTGAAATCTTCAGCGAACAATAATTTTGCATGAATCTAGCCCACTCTTCTCATTTCAAGCTTAAAACCTCCGCAATAGTGATCTATTTTCAAAAAATTCCGGTTGAACGTCATTTGCAGCAGTTAAACCATCAAAAACGATGCCATTCTTCTATTTGGGTGCACACGCGCTAGGATACGTCAGCAATCATGGTCTCCTTTTTTTAATGAGTTTTCCCCACTGAGATAAAGAAATTATTAAATTCCTGAGCTGCTAATTTAGGGTCTTTGCGGTAGTTGGGTTTTGTAATTTCTTTGCTAGGGAAGCACCCTCTAGTAACTTTCCACATTGATTCAGAGTTATCCTTATTCTTCTCGATTTGACTGCAGACGTATTTAGATTAGGCTTTTCTTAGAGATATTTTGACAGCACGTCTAAATTGCTTATAGCTGTTCCAATCTTCGATTTAGGAAAAAAATTTAAAAACGGGATTATAACTTTAATTAATTCTTTTATTTCTTTGCTGGTAAATTTGTTTGGTCTCCCTTAATTTTTACACACTTCGTTGGTGCTTGTCTGCTTAAAGTATTTAAATATAATTCATTAAACAGGTCTAAATTTGAGTTTACGTCATGAGTTGAGTATACCTCAGGTAGAGGACTCTGTATGACTTCTGTTTTAAAACATATGGGGCCGGTATAACTTTTCATAGCTTCTCACATGTATAGATTTATGATTAGGCTTTTTGTCTTCACTTTGAGTATACAATTTACCAAGCATGCAGTGGTCACTTATGCCTGTGTCCCAACCTCGTTCCCAGAGTCTTCTAAAATGAAGGGAGTGAATGGCACCGGCTGCTATCTTTTGCAACTTTATAGGTCTCTTATTGGAGCTATTGCGTTAGTTTATTCAAGAGCCACGATTCGTGGTTTTAAAATCCAGCCTTTGCCATGGCCTTATCCCTCTCTCTAAAAGGCCCTAGGAATGAGGTAGGCCTGGGTCCATTATGTCCAGTTTCGATAAAAGAGGTAGATTTTGGCTAACAAGATTTATTTTGAAAGCGAGAAGAGTGGATGGCAAGGCATGTCCAGGTAACACGCTTTGAGACTAATGAGACCTTTTAAAGATGCCACTAAAAGGTTTAACCTTAATCTTGTCGAAGAACGGCACAAATTTTTCTTCATTAGAAACGCTTTGGATTGTATAATGAAGGAAATGGCAAGCGCTGGTATTGGTACGACAAAAAGTGTAGCATATCTTTTAACATGAGCGGATGAAGATCTGTTAGGTTTGTCAGGCACTGTTGGCTTTCACTAGCTTCGTTTTCATTAAACTATGCTGTCGATTTTTATAACTGCAAAGAGTTCGGGTGTAGGGCTGTGACCGAACACGTTGACAATCGAACGAGTTTGGAGTCGACGAAACAAGAGATTTTGTCAAGTTTCACGGGAGAGTTTCGAAGAGTATACAAGGTGGTCTTCAACAACCTAAGTTTAATGTTAAGGGTCGTCAACGAAATCAAACAATATGCGCTTGCAGGATTGTAATCCTCGTTGTGTGGTGAAATTATTTAGAGAATACATGAAATGAGTTCCAGAAGATGGAAGATTTCATCAAAAACTGCTTCCAAGTAGAGAGAAGGGCGATATCAGATTCGAAAATCAAACTACCAGGATAATACTTTGTCAAAATACCCAAAAACGATGTTTATAACAGCAAATATTAATTTGGAAGGACAGCGATCTGCAAATGACTCCGGAAAAGTAACGTGTGCTACTCGTTTGTACGAAAGCAGATGTTTTGACAAAGAGATATTTATATCAAGATCAAGACATCGACGTCGACGTTGACGTTCAATGCACCTCAGTCACCAGCAATGTCAAAACTTTTTCCGATCAAGATGACGGAATGTAGCATAATTCATAGAGATTTTAAATAACACTAAAGAGGGAATCATAATCTTTTTTTCACTGAAAACAAAATCGCGGTGATTGGTGGCCGAATTCCAATCCCAAGCCAAGCGCCTATTGGCTAAACTAATGATTCCTTGGCAACCACCTTAGCAACAACAGAAATCTGTACGAAATATATTGGTTATACCACCATACATTGGTTGTCACCGTTGTTTGAGGTCCGGATCTTGATTCCCCCCCCCCCCCAACAGTGCGTACCCCAATTTTACCCTTCATGCCCCCTCTAGTGTTATTTATGATCTCTATATATGGTATAATTGGGAACTCTGCTTCGATCGCGAATTGTGAGCATAAAGTCAACAATGTCGTAAAACAAGACGGAAAATTTTGCTTTTCTATTCTACAGTGAAAACAATTTTGCATGGAAGGGCGATTTAAAATCACTAAGAAGATTCGTAGCAACGATTTTAAAATGTGACGACGAAAGACGCGAGGTTGTCATTAACTTGCCAGAGCAAATGCTATTCAAAACTGCAGAGCTCAGCTTAAAATGGCACCGTCCGAAGAAAGAAACGCTGAAGTTCATGAAGGATAACGTGAAGAAGAACATACCTGCTAAGCGTTGTGGATGTAAATGCTAAAACAAACAGTGTTAAAATTGTCAATAAAGGATCAAACCGAAGTCAAACAGTTAAAGTCAACTATAGATGAGCTAAGCGAAGACAAGGCCGATATACTTAGTGTGTTCTGCTTATAAATCAATACGAGTGGACAAAGGTATATGAGAAGGCAAAAAATCAACGAGAACTGTGAACATGCATTCAAATGCTTGATGTTGAAGAGTGCCATCCTCACGATGGTCGTCATAATTACAAAGAGGAAAATCAAACAAAGACATCATCAAAGCGCAGCCTCCCACCACAGAATTGGAAAAAATCCAAAAAAAGAAAAGTATATAAACGGCTTGTTAGGTGAGCAAAACAAACCCACGATGGTAAATGAACTAACTCTGGGTAATAATAACTTAATATGTCCTGAAGATATTGCAGAGGGCTTTAATGAATACTTTTCAAATATTGGCCCAGATTTGAGTAGCGAAATAGATCCCTCAAATTACAATTTTGGAACAATATCAAAAATGCTAAATCAGAGTTTGCTGCGTTCCAACATATTACTGTCCACCAAATCTCTCATCTTTTGCATGCACTTTCTGGCAATAAAGCCACTGGTATTGATAAGATTTCTTGCAAAATTAGTAAATTTACTGCAACGGTTATCTCAGACTCACTGACACTTATTCTTACTCAAGCTAGTACTCTATCTTCTTTTCCTCATGAATAAAAAATAGCTAGGTTAATATCTTTGTGTATAAAAATGGCCAACGTAGTATTCCTAGAAACTACAAGCCAATATCAGTTTTACCAGCCAGTAGTAAAATTATGGAACAAATATTACAGGACCAACTATATAACTATTTACCAAAATTTGACCTTTTCAGTGATAATTTGTATTTCGAAAATTCCCCTCAACAGCTGGTGCATTACTAGATTGCACTAACGTTTGGTATACACAAGAATGATTAACCTAGTAGCTTTAACTGATTTGAAAATCCTTTGATAGTGTTGATCACCAAATATTATTGAGCAAACTAAGGCTTTGTGGGATAAAACAAAAAGCTCTTGCTACTTTGCTCAAATTCTATTTTACAAGCAGAAACGAAAGTGCCAAATAAAAACCTCTTTTTTATCAGATCCCCTGTTCAAATTTGGCGTGACAAAGGCTCTATCTATATCGCTGAAAATTATTTAATGGTTTTGAAATCAAACCTCTCTTAGTATGCTGTACAATCTTATTAGTATGCTACACGAAATCTCCAGGTAACTGTTGGTTACGAGCATAATTTTTCAAAATGACTTTCTCCATATAGTAACATTTACATAATGTTGACCATGCAAAATACACTGAAACGATTTACTTGGAACAACATAGTTCAAATAAAATTTTACTATTTTGCGTTTGGTGTAAAAGCGTTTGGCATAATAGAAACCTTTAGCATTGCGTTTTTGCGGGGTACCGCAAACGTCAAACTGCAGTTTCGCGTTTCACGTTTTCCGTCAAAGTTGCGACATTTTAGCAAAGCGTTTCTTTTCAAAACGTGTAGCGGAATTTTGGGCAATAAACATGGCGGCAGCAAGAAGGTATTGTTTCTTTACTGCAGTTTGGAAGATAGCTAAAATTCAAATAAAAGTTTCAAATTTTATCTCAAAGTATCATGGCATAAAATGATAACGCAAATTACGAGAGAATTGTAGAGTTAAATTTTGAGAACAGCCGCCATATTGAATTTCATTCATGGTAAGTGATGCTCGATGTTTTTGATAGTTTTAAACTAAACAGCAATATTTACAACATAATTTAGGGGCGGATCCAGAATTTTTCGTACGTAAGACAAAATTCGAGGATATCATCGGTAATGATGACGTCATCGACGGTGACGTAAGAAGCAATGGCGTGATTTGACGTCAAATTGATAACCTGATTTTCGTAAAAGTACATATTTTTTCCAACTGCAGATTCGCAAATGCCGCATGTTTTGCACTTAAGAATGCGATGTCTTTCCTAAATAGACTGTTTCGCACTGAGTCAGGGCTCATCAGCATGCTTAGGAAACACATTTACCAAAAAATAGAGACTAATTTTCGCTTTTTGCCGGTTGCTATTGAAGCAGTTGAATCAGCAGCAGATTTACGTTTCTGCCCATGGGAGGAAAAAAAGAAGACGAACAAAGTAATTAGACTAACAGGTTTCATCTGGTTTAATGAAAACAAAGCAAAATATGAAGATCATCTGAACCTTTTTCAGTATATTGGCGTGGCTTGATTAGTCGATTAAACAACAACTTATACCTGTGATCGCCACACTCGTGGTAGTAGGTAAAAATATTTCTCTGCAAAACAGAGAATAGACCACAAATCCATAAAAATGATGACCACATCTTATCAGCACAATTTTTCAATGGGTTCGTGCTTTACCAAGTCATCCTTGGTTAATCCTGTATCCAAACTCTCCATGGATACACATTTAGGCAAGAGATTATTAATAGTTTTGCCAAAGTGTTCACTATGCTCAGCCACAACTGAGAATAAAGCAAGTGTGATGCGAATATAAATTTGCATTAAAAAATGCTCAAGTGAGGTTAAAACTCTCATAGTTTGAACTAAACTATTATCACCTACAAGCACCAGAGACACAGAACTATACAAACAATTTCCAGAAGCTTCAGATCTAAGAATTTAAGTAGAAACAAAACAAAACTGACTTAACAAAATAAAAAAATTATAACAAAAAAATTACATATAACATATCAGATATGATATCATATATAAACAATGCTTAATATATTAGCCCATACAAAATGCTATACTGGGCTTGAATATTTAATTTTAACAAAACTAAGATTTCCGTTGGCATATCAACACATGTCAATACGGATAGTTAAAATTAAATATCACATATCGTATTACAAGACTATAATATCACCAGACCATGCGGCGCACAAAAAACTAAAAATCTAACAAAGCATATACAACACAAGCCAAATATTGCCAGCATTGCACAGGTATGGTTAATTATGTAATTTCTTTTGATACAAGTAACAATTCTGAAAATCTGCAATCTGTATATAACACTATAAATAAGCAAACTATTAGCCTTTTGACCGTCGCACATAAATATGCTAATAAACGTGACATTCAAACAGAATACTGTTATAATCTTATATTGTAACTTGCAAGGCTTAAAATTTTAAAGTAGTGTCAACTTAATCTTCTCACCTTATCGCTGTGCACTTCTTTTGTTGCCGAACGTAATTCGGTATATAAATCTCCGCTCCAATATTTTTTGATAGCGTCGAGTTGGTGTAGGTAACAGCGCCTAAAAGCTCTTGGCTGCCAAGCGCTCTCATATCTACAACCTTCAGTTGTTTTAACAGATCAGCGTTTGCCGTTTTAAATCCCCTCGAGATCGTTTAATTCGAACAACGATTTGACGATGTCGCAGCTATACATTTTTCTAACGCAATTTTTTTATCAACCTTTGCGGTCAAGAACCAGTTTAGAAGGACCGATTAGTTTACCTTTCGGAGGAGGCTTTTTCGATCATCCAATTAGAAGCGTATATCATGCACCCCCATGAATATGAGTAAAAAAGATTGAGCAAATAAGAGAGGAGAATTTTTTTTGCGAACGAATCATAAAGCTCAAAAATGACGCAAATGCGTCAGACCCCCGCAAAGATGAGTCAAGTAACCTCTACGCCAATCAGATGGCTAGAATCTGACCGATCGAGTTGTTTGACTGATCCACTTTTGCCGTCGAAAACACCAGAAATTTACGTCAAACGCGACGCCAAGGACTGGTCACGTGATTTCTTGAGATTTGCGGTAAAAAAACCCGCAATGCTAAAGGTCTCTAATTTGACTAATTATAATAAATATACTTCTCCGGTGTGGTCAAAACACCACAAAATAGTCATGTGAAACGTATTTTATTCCAAATGTCCGGAGTATACTCTACACTCGAGCAGCCTGTTGTTATTTGCAAACAACGCACGTGCACGTTGCAGGTCCTGCCATATGATTGAATAGATCCATATACACGTTTGTGTACTTTACATAATTACAAAATAAAATATCCTATATATCTTCGTATTTATGGACAATACAAATTTGACTGAAGTATAAGCTATATATAATCATAGCATTACATCTGATGTCTAAAACATGTTGTTCTAACAATATTCTTTCATTTTCTTCAAATGACGCTGGACGAAAGGTTATTATTCTCTTTATCAACTTCCTGCCGCGACATTGAGAAACGTTACATTTCGAGACAATTACAGCCCAAAATGAATTTTTCAAAATGCTTAGGTTTCTTTGACTATCGTGTAATTAAAATTATGCAAGTTTAAAGGTAATGTTGTCTTTAAATATTGAGGAAATAAAACATCAATCGTTAAAAAGTGTTGAAATTTACATCTGTTGCCGTTCTTTGTTGTCGAGCTTGAACGCTCCGTTGAACAGGAAATTGCCAATGAATCAACCTGCTGTCTACAATTACCTTCTACCGTTAAAACGTAGGTTAGAATGTGCGATTCAATAATATAGTTACAAGACAGTCTAGCTAAAATCCATTTCATTTTGATAGGGTTTATTATTTTCTGTACTAGTCTACATTCATTAAGCTTACCGGGACTCAGCAGTTCTGGAGAACCTTGACAGTTGCCTTGAATAAATAGTGTCATTGTCCAATATTACCTCATCACCCAGAAATGTTGCAATGCATCATCATGGCAGGATTTATTGCTCGTCCTCTTGAACGCTGCTGTTAATATAAGGATTGAAGGAAAATAATGGACGTTTTATTCCTCCTGAGTAGGCTGTTATTATTAGTTAAGAGATCAAGTAAGTTAGCTATATGTACATCTGAAACAACTATAATTAGATTTATTATACTAAACTATAATTACTATAATTTTTATTCAAATATATACAACTTTGATATAAATTCCCGCTTACTAATCTTTTTCTCATCTATTGCCAACATGAAATCTAAGCTTTATGCTAAAATCACCAATATGAGGCCTTTTGTCTCGTTGATATTCATGTTATTACCCAGCATTACTTAAGATGATAAATCAATAGCAAAGTCGATAAATCACAAAAGAGCGCGCGTGAAATGCCGATTGGATTGATTGGATTTGAGAAGCGAGAGATTGTACGAAAGTTTTCTCGACTATAATTTCCGGCTAAACTAGGAAAAGATTTTGTTGAAACTGGAAGCGAAATCTAGTCAAGATGGTTGATGAATATTAAACATTGAATTGCCCACAGTACAAATTAGCTAAAATTCTTATAATAAATATTAGAGCCCAACATATAACTTTTAGTAAAGCCATCAAAGCATGTACTATTAGGATTTCAAAATAATCTTATTTGTCACATTTTGTCTTTAACTTAAGAAATCTACAGACTAATAATATAAAACTACATGAGATTATGAATATATATAAGCTAGTTATCAGTCATGGTGTCATATTACAATAAAGCGTCATGGATGATGAAGGATAAGAGATTGAAAGAATAGTACACAACAAGACGATACAAACAGGAGGACAAAACAGGCACAAAAACTGTGAATTATAGAAAGTTGGGCGGAATTTATATGGGTGTGCATAGCTATAACTGCTCAACTATCACCACGTGCATTATTGTGTTGCAGTGTCGATTTTTGATATTGACAGCTGAGAGGCCATATAATGGTTCATAACTTGGCAGTACCACTACTCCAGATCTTAAAGTAATGAAGGAGACACTGTGTTGTCAATTTTCCCGATGAAGAAGATTAATTAGAAATAACCAAATCAAAACAGCAAAAATGCTGAAATTATCACATAATCGAGCGCATAAAGAGAAAATTCATGCATCTATGCCAGCAGCGTAGCCAGCCCGACGATTTTGTCCCCCTATGCAAATATGTCGTGTTTATTGACTGTAAAAACAACAATTACTAAAGAAATGAACATCATTATGAAATGATTTGAAATTTGCATAGCAGGACTAAATCGCCCGGCTGGGAACGCTACTGTTAATGCCAATCAGGGCTGGTAGATTTTATGAATAAATAAGCCAAACTGTCATTAGTCCTATCAAAATAACAAAGAGAACAAAAGGCAAATACAAAGGAAAACAATGAGCATTAGTTAAAAATTTGGCTTATTTATGCAGGCAATCTACCAACCCTGATGCCAATTAGCTGAAGGTATTTGCAATGCAACTAAAATTCTCAGTGGCCTAAAATACACGGTGTCCCACAAAAAACAAACGCTATTGAATTCAACTATTGTTAGAATTTAAATGGTGTAGGAGTATAATTGCTCCAGAGTGGCCTGAAAAAATGGACGCTGTTGAAATCACTTATTGTTTAAACTTTGAATACCTTAGCACTAAGATCTGTTTCAAACGTCGAATTTTGCATGCATCGAATGCAATTCAAACAATAGATGGCCAAAATCATAATCTATTGTTGAATTGCATTCAATGCATGCAAAATTTGACCTTTGAAACAGGCCTAACTTCTAGGCCATACAAAGTTCCAAAAGTGATTTTAACAGCGTCCATTTTTAGGGGCACTCTGGAGCAGTTATCTTTTGTTTATTGATTACTTCAAAAGTGGCGTTTCTGCCTTATTACAGGCGCCGAAGACAGTGATGGCAAAGGTTCTAATTTAGATATAGTGATGGAACTTCAACAAGCTGAAATATCAGGATTGGGATCTGGAGATTCTATTGAAAAAATACCAGAATTTAAAGATCGCCAAAGTGAAATTAGGTGGAAATTGAACAAAGTCAGAAAACAATTGAACTCAGCGAAGACTTTCTCAAGGCTAGCCAGGAGAATGAAACAGTCGTTGAAACTTGGAATGGACAAAAACCAAGGAGATATTGAGAAAATAATCAGAAAAGCAGAAAAGTCTCTAGTTCGCACCGGTGAACAAATGGGGCTGGATTATATGCATTTTAAGAGAGAAGCTGAATAGAAATTTAGATATACAATAACATTAATTCTAAGTTTTGGAAATAGTGGAATTATATTTTGCTGTAGAATTATGTGCGTAATAAAATCTTTGTATATAGAGATAATAATGATTACTTCATGGTTGACGAGTGGGTACCATTTTCATTCACGAGTTGTGATAGAGCACTAGCGAACAAGTCTCAACGAACGAGGGTTCTTTCACATCTACGGCGGAACCACTTGAACATTACGGTAGTCTGAGGCAGTCCTAGTTTTCGTTTGACTTTCATTAAACACGAGATATTCTTGTCCTTCAGATGTTTTGTTAGTCTTAACAGTAGATTACCCCCCCCCCCCATCCAGCAAGGGAAGTAATTAGTATGCATGCAGTAATAGGAGAAAATGACGTCACAATATTGGTGTCGCGACCAGGGGTCGGACGTCTGCGAGAGCACTGATTGGCTTCCAGTTATCCTATAAAATGAAATGGTCTCGCGACCCTGACGTATGAAACACGAGACTTTTAAACTATTGTAACATTTGAGAGTGGAATTTCCGCCATCGCTCTCTTAAAAGCGTTGTTTACTTCGTTTCCGATCATATTCGCTGGATCGCCTGCAAGATGACTGTCGATATACTGTTTATGGCTAAGAGTAACCTCGCACTTCGTGTCAATATGTGTTTTTCAAATTTGCACAGTAAGATTTTCTGCGAGTTCCCGAAAGAAGACCAAAAGAAATGGATTTTCGATTTTGATGATGATGATCAAATATAATTATTTAGGCCAGAAATTTCCAGTCACCTCGAAGAAAGTGCTCTAATTGGAATTTCGTTTTTTCGATAGTAATGTTAGTAAGCTCTTGCATTTTTATTAATTGGATCTCGGGCAGACTTTGTGTGAGGTAAGTGAGAACAGACAGGTGAAAAATTTTATAATAAGTAATTTACGACCAACTAAATTTGGCGCACACTTAATAATCGAGAAAGGGACTGTCTAATTAGTGTGAAAGTGCTTTTAGGGACAAGATTTGTTATTCTATAATTATACTTATATCTCCTATACTTTACTATATTACTTTCTAGACCGAATCAAAACTTCAAAAAATGAAAGACTCAATTTATACGAATTCTGTGTCTCCCGTAATATCGTGTTGTTGCCTTGAGTATCCATTAGGTCTGAAAGATTTTTAGCTCTCCCCAGATGTGATGATGGCTAAGATATATTTTTCGCACTTATTTCCATTTCTTTCATTCAAAATAGTAAGCGTTATATCAATAATTTTTAAATTTTTCCCAGTATTTGTTCCATCCCCACCGAGTTTTATTAAGCATTCTTAGTAAATCAAGCTCTAAAGCAAGGCAAAATGTTTAATATATTAGCTTATACTAAACTGAGATGTAGCGTTTTGGATCTTACGTATAAGCCAACTATAAACATGTATGTCGTTACATGTTCTTTATTGCAGGTTTTTATTTTCTTTAGCATCGACACTATCTTCAGTCATCAGCAAATGTTTTTTTAGCAGAATTGTCTGATCTCTTCCTATTTAGAATTTGAAATTTGCATCTCTCTTGCCATAACCGGTATTTTGACAGTTCCAAATGCTTTCAAACGAGGGCATGCAAGAGCATTCTTTCGCGGTACGTCACTTCCGTCACCAGGTGTTGCAGTGCACATGCAGCACATCGAACAAAAGTTCGCCAGTGTTTCATCCCTTTCTTTATTATTGTACACGTTGTAGCAAACAGAACGTAGCAATGGCTATCTTTAAAAGGGGGAATTGGGGAATTGGAGAAACGGGGAATCGGGGAAACGGGGAATTGTAAATTGGGATAATTGTGAATGTGTAATCTTTAAAATCTAAGTATTTTAATTTTCCTTTAACACTTTGAAACATATAACTTGAAATATATTTGAAGGCCTGTTACAACGAATCCAACTATGTTGGCCAAATTATGCAACAAACTTAAAACTATTTTGCTTGTTTTTCCAATGTTTTTGATGATTCTATATTCTACTTTTCCAACTAAAAGTTGGTGCCTTGAAGAACACTAGCAAAAAATGCAACGCCATTCAAAATTGTTGCATGAAATTGTTGGGTCCGTTTAGAAAAAGGCCTTGTTTTAAACAAGGCCTATTATAATAAACATCATGTTTTTAGTGTTGTGCGCTAAGATAAGTATTTCAGTTGAACAATTATTGAATGAGGTTAAGCAGGTAAGAGGAAACTAAGCTTTCACGAAACCAGTCACCTAAAACCTCTGCAACCCCAAGTGGTTTATCAAACTCCGCGCCACCTTCGAAACCCGTAAGGTGGCCAGCAGCTCTGATGAAGAAGTGTGAACGACTTCTCTCTGAACTGATGGATCACGAGGATTCCTGGCCTTTTTTGACTCCCGTTGATGAGCTGGAGGTATAACATGTTTTTTATCAGTATTTTCTTCCTTATTTTAATTCGGAAGGTAATTATTTGTGAACTACTTCACTCTCCTCCTCAGAGGCTTTTTTTATTTTATAAGTTATAACTGGTGCTTTGAAGCCTCTGCCATATAATGTTTCAAGATGGCCGATTCGCATGATAAATTCTTTCAAAATATAGCAAATTCCAAAAGCATATACATTTTCTGCAAAATAAAAAAATATTTGTAATTATAAACAATTTCACTTGCCATCTATGATAAGATTTTGCGACGTAATCTCACGAATATCTATATCGGAGGTATCACCACACCATGCCGTTTTCTCGAAATCGTTCACTTGAACACATTATATTTCAGAGGCCTCCCTTGTCAAACTTCCCACAATCCCCTGTGAACCTCATTATCTGCAGAAAAGTCATGTAAGACTAATGAGGGGGCGCTAGTTTAAGAGATCAAAAAGGCCTCTGTGGAGGAGAGTGGAACTACTTTGTACCTGTAAAGGCCGGTTTACACTGCACAACTTTTGCTTACAACTGTCGCATGCAACTCGCTTACAACTCGAATTGTACAGTGTAAATTAACCCTACAACTCGCTACGGTAGTTCGATACAACACGAAAAAAGTTTTAGCCTTTTGAAATGATGCTTTAAAAGCGTTTTCTCTCAAAACCGAAGACTGTTTTATATACTTTCGAATTGAAAGTTTGCTATAATTGAGAAAGGTCTTTGCTGGTTTTAGTTTTAGTTTAGCTTTGATGGTTTTAGTTTTATTTAGAGTTTTTAAAACAGTCTTGCATGCTTTTGTAGCCTAAACCTGCCTTTGGCTTCGGCTTCGCCTTCCGTTTGTAGCCTAAGTTAGTGTGATGATACCAAATCGTGTTGGTACAGGTCGAGTGTGGCTATTTGCCTCAGCTTTGGCTTTAGTGTTATTCAGGGGCGTAGGAGGGGGAGGGGGGCACTGGCGGCACCTGCCCCCAACTTTTAAAGTGATGAGAAAAAGTGCCATTTTTGCCTGGCTGACAATAACATTTGTATGCCCTTCTGAAAGATACGAGATTTTGGCTGAATGACTGTTGGCAAGAAATTTTGTGAGCTCCCCGTATTTCACTACAATTCACTACATTTAAGGCTTTTAGATGGGGTTCTCTTGCCCCTTAATTGCGATATTCACATTAATACGAATAGCCGACATACCTCTGAGTTTTACAAATACTGGAGAAGTGGCTCGGCGTAAAAAAGTGTCGCGTTTGTACTTTTATTGTCAGCAGTCAATCCCTTCACTCCCTATCATACATATTACATGTAGTACACATTTCTGGTGTGGAGTATTTATCTCTGTGGAGTATTGGTGGTGAAAAATTGGACCTTAATTAATTCAAATAGTTTAAACAACAAATAATACATTTTTCTGCTGTATTTTTGTGGAATAATTCTGAGGTAAACAAGTATAATGGTCGGATTATATACAATTAATGTTCTCAACCACAGTACGCAATAAATACACACAGATTTTGGGGTTATGGAAGTGTGGGACAATTGCTCAATTATTATATTGTTGGTATATCTGCATGCGAGTGCTGGGTACTGAGCGGCTCCCAGGGCATATACTCATTGAAAAGCTGGATCTTGGGGAAAGTCCATAAGGACAAACACTGATTAACAGCTTGGTCTAAATCTACCCAAGACAAACACTTTTACCGCGCGAATTTCGAACTGGATCCTGAGCCGACTAGCACAAACACTCCATTTTGAAGCTGTGTCCTAGCGTGCACTGCAGGACATATGGTCTGAGGTGGACCCTGGAAACTAATGATCAGGGGAATATCACTTATAAAACTGATCGATCTTGCCCAGTACATATACTCATAAGCAGAAATAAAAGTGATTTTGTGAATAGGACGTGGCTTTAAGCCACATTTCGCAAAGACAACGCGAGGTCTATGGTAAAATTGCGACCTCATACCAAAGCAATTGCCTCGAACACTTCATCATTTATTTCACTGGTTGCACGAATTAACATTGCTATGTGAGCATTTATCATGATTATGTTTGCAGCCGTTTAATTGAAATTGTTATGTTCATGTCACTTTAATGTCATAAAGTTAGACATCAGGCCACTGTTTCGATGATTCAGGTATAACTGCAGAGCGGGATTGTACCAGGAGGCAAGTTCAGACTTTCAGTTTCTTCCATGCTGCAACTGACGAGGAGCACAGTTACTGGCCGTAGTTAATTCCGAATACCATCTCTTTGTCTGGCTGGAAGGTTGGAGCAAGGGGTGGTTGGTGGGTGACTGTTTTAAGCGGTCCTCACTCGTCAGAATCCAAGCGAAAATGATAGGCAGACAGAGCTAACTCGAATATCTCCGGATGGTTTTAACTATAGTTTCATTGTTGCTTTGAATAGATCAACAGTAGTTTGGACAATAGTTGATAAACGATACTGGGGGCAGGGTTCCGATAGGTTTGACACGATATCATTTAGTATGAGTTACTGTATGATAACTTTCTAGTCTAGTGCGTTAGGCATCGTCCATTAACAATAATATGTACTCGTAAAATTATACGATTATCATTTGCAAAAAATACTTTAGGAGACACAAAAACGAGTATGTAAAACATTTGTAAAATGCAAGACTTCCAGTTCTACCATCTACAGTAAACTATAAATATTAAAGACAGTTAAGAAACAAAAAGCCTTGATTTATACAACGTTCACATAAAAACAAGATGGCTTGCAATTTTAAAAACATGAAAGCATGATTGTTAAAACCAAGTAAAAAAACCATATAACAAATATTTATGTACAACATAACGGACTTAAAAGACAAAAATACTTGTTGCAAAACTCGTTGCTAAAAATACGTTATACTCAACAATTTTAACTGGAAATAATTTTTTTTCTCGTGAATATGAACTGCAAAATTTTTTGGTTTTATACCAATCCAATTGCCCCTTGAAATATTGTTTTTACCAATATACTTCAAGTTTTTTTGTCCTCTCCTAGCCGCAATAACTTGTCAAACTTGCAAATATGTTTCTCAAAAGTTGGTGAAGCGTCCTGCAAACATTAAATAAGCTTTCAAAAACCCCAAAATTTACAGCGAAAACTAAAAGACAAAACAAAATTTTGCAAAAAACAGAAGGGGGGGGGGTATGGTGTGAAAGATGAGCCTGCTTCACAATTGAGCCCAGTCAGTGGCAATTGCAAATACCTTTTAAGCTGAGGAACCATATGGCGTGGATATGACATCAGCACTGGCAGAGTTCAAAATCCGACACGTTTTTGGCGACACTCCCATTACTGAAGCAAGTTTAGAAGCCGCTCCTCCAGGGAGTATAGTATAGCTCAGTGAGACATACCGGAAGTTTTCCGAACCGGAAATATCGTATCCTTTTGTTGCTAGGTTACCAAACCAAAACTAATTTACCACTAATAATTCAAGCTTTCATATTTATGTTGTTTATATTTATAAGATACACACACAACTCTTTGTATCAGTTTTGAGGGTCAAAATGCACTGGAAAAAACGCATTAAAAAATTAAAAGCAAACTGGCTAAATGAGGCAAGATCCAGTACACCAAAGCTTAGTACATTTGGTTTCGTGAAAACATTGGGAAATTCTTCAACGACTCAGAATTCAAATAATTTGACAACAAACATTGATGCAGAAGATTTCAGCTCGCATTCACACGAATCAGAAAGCCCTGCTCCTGAAACTATGAATGATGCATCCACTGAGAATTTGAACCTTGATCCAGAAGATTCCAGCCTACATTTACATGAATTAGACATCCCTGATACCGGTACTATTGAAAATAAGGAAAACTACCTGACCCACCATTTACACAGCATCAGTCTACTTTTGTCGAAAAGTTAGCATCAAACTTAGCTTGCCCCAAGAAATGATACAATCACTTGAGCCAACTATAGTGGACCACGATTCTGAGACTGATATTTCTGAACCTCCATTTGACATCACGTTAGCAAGTCCTATCACTCCCCAATCTACCTCAGAGTACAGAGTACCTCTGTTAAGCAGATCAGCAGCAGTGGAAAAAATAGACAGTGTCCATGGTCCATTTTTTCAAAGTATAGCTGGATAACATACTGTTCCACGTGAGGTACTATTGCCTGTTTTTTCTTTAAAACAGCTGGCGAAAACTGGCTAAATTTGTTCAGCTACTACAATGAGGATGCTTTCTCTTCGGGGAACTTTAGCAATTGGAAAAAATGCCGAGAAAAGCTTGATAAGCATCAAAATTCCCATTACCACCAAGAGTGCGTTGAGAAATGTTTGCTTTTGAAGAACGCAAACATGAACGTTGGTACCAGGCAGGAAAAACAATGTAAAAACGAGAAAGAATGTGACCAGTTTCTTTTTCTAAAACAGCTGAGTAGTCCAAAGTATCTTGTGCGTCAAGGTCTTGCTATCCGTGAGCATGAATCAGTGGAAAGAAATTTAATTCAAATGCTCAAGACGAGAGCGGAAGATGTCCCCGAGTTAAATCAGTGGTTTGAAGATAGACGATACATCAGTCCAGCTATCATTAATGAACTTATCGAAATGATGGGCAACGCCGTTTTGGGTTCAATCTTGCAAAATATTAGAAGAAATTCAGGATTATTCGGACTGACTGCGGATGAATCTCGTGACACCAGTAACAAAGAACAACTAACATGCATACTTCGATGGGTGGCTTTGCCAGATTTGACAACCCACGAAGACTTTCTCGGAATGTATCTGATCAGAAACCTGAAGCTGAAACAATAACAGCCGCGTTGAAAGATAATTTGTTGAGATGTAATCTCAGGTTAAATGAATGTCCATGGCAAACTTATGGTAGAGCATTAACAATGAGTGGCCATTTTAGTGGGGTTGCGGCTCGAATAAAGGCTGAAAACTGAGTTAGACCTTAAAATCGTGTACACAAGTGAAGACATCGGTGATTCTGTGAGTTTTGTGCAGGATTTGGCAGTCTTTATTTGACACTCACCACTACGAATGTCAAACTTGATCCTGATGAACCTGTTGATAGTCTTCATCTTATATAGCCCAACTCGATGGACTGTGAAAATGAAGTCGATCGCAGCAGTGGAGAATAATTACCAGGCATTACATTCTACGTTGCTGAGTATTTCGAAAACGGCAAGTGAACGGGAAAAGCGTGAAAAAGCAGCGGAACTTGCAAAGAAGATGATCGAGCTTAAGAACTTTTTCGGTTTGCATTTTGCAATAAATATTTTCTGCGTTTGTGAACAGCTCGCGAATACAGTACAAACCAATTAAAGGAATCCTTGCATGGACCCTGATGGTTGGAGTGAGTGCCTTAAAGGACAACTTGCAGCTTCTGAGAGATTCTTACGATATATTTTTTTTATCAAACACAAGAAAAAGGAGATGCCGTTGGCATGGTAGAGGAGGCAGTTCTTTCCTGTCCAAAAAAGGTTCCTCGTCGCCTGCAGGATGGTGATGCTGTGGAACACCAGCATGATTCGGCAAAATCAATGTATCGAGCCCAGTACTACGAGGCATTTGACGATGCTCCTCTTTAGCATCTAGAAGATGTTATCCTGAATGCAGCTAACAGGGTGCCATGTGATATAAGCGATATATTAGTTTCAAGGAAACATGCGACAACGGAATCGATTTTGATAAAGTTACCACTGAGCTTAGATTTCTTCCTGGTATAATCAAGCAATGTTTACCAGAGGTTAAACGTGTGACAACAGTGGATACCGTGATTTTAGCAGTAATCCAAGGCCAAAATGGTACATTTGTCGTGCCGAATATCGTTTGTCTACCTGCTGGCACCGATGAGGGCAGCAACAGCTGAAAGATCACAGAAAAGATACAATAACCTACTTATGCTAAATATTCACAAAGAAAGAATAGATAGTGTTGAATTTAAAGAAATTGCTAAGGCGGGAGAAAAATGACAGAAGAAAGAGATTTTTTGGCAAATTCTAAGAGTCGGTTACACACATATGAGCTACAAACATGGATCTTGAACTAATATATAGTCCTGATTTTATATAGCTATATTAAAATTTACAACATTTTCTTGTTAATGGTTTATATTTAAGTTTTTAAACTAGTTTATAACGTAGAATTAAATAGAATGGCATACAACATATACAGGCACCATGTGGACACAATTAGATTACTATTTAAATTTATATTACAGTGTTTTATGGAAATTTGCAACGACAATTGCGTTGTAAAGCCATCGTAAATGAATTTACTTGAAGGTGCCCGTTTTTATGAAAAGGTGCCCTGAAAGCCAGAGCCACCCCCCCCCCCAACTTTAACTTGCTTCTTTTGCCCCTGAATGTGCATATGGTGTAAATGCTGCAAACCAGTAACTATATCTTTGGCGCACTTAGACATGACGTCTGCAAACGAATTAAATTCTAATTCATCATCGACAAAGTGAAAATCTTCTAAAGTGCAGACGCTGTTTTCAACACCAAATTGCCGAAAGTCGAAACTAGCGTATTCCATCATGATAGCTCTAGATGATAGCTCTATTTAAAAGCGTCGCCCCTTTGAAACAAAGTGCTTTCTCATCATACGACTCGTCTTTAACTTTTTTCACTACGACTTTTTCATGTCTTTTTCGTTGTTTCTCTTTTTTGACGCCAAAACTTCCACTGCCGATCTTTTTCGTTTTTTCAAAGTCCTCCCACTCGAAATTGAGAAGGTTTGTGCTTCTTTTTCTAGCTTTCTAAGCTTTGGAACTTTGAAGCTTCCTGCCATAGTTGCTAAGCAAACAGAAAGACTCGTGCTCTATTTCTGTGGTAAAATGCTGTTTGCAAGAACACATGTGGATTAGCAATAGCCAATCATAGGCTGTTAAATTTGTTCTAAATTTGTAGAATACTTAAGTGCTTGCACATATTAAAAAGTGGATCAGAGAAACAACTTGCTCGAAAAGTCTTACGATTATAAATTAACTTGTCTAATGATTATATGGATTAACTTGAAAGTGGAGTTTCAGGGGTGATCTTTCTGATGTGAAATTCACACTACGCTGTCAAATCTTCTGCAATCAAAGTGGAAATTTAACGTTGGAAAACTACAAGTTTTAAATGATTTCTTATCAATATTTGAAGGAGGGAGCTATAAGAGCGACTGTCTGTAAAAATCAAACAAAATCAGAAATATGTGGCAAGGTTCAAATTTTTTGTTGTAATTTTGGATTTAAGTTAACTATGGTAAGGTATGGAACGTCATGTGGTTAGTTTTTGAAAATACTTTTTTGTTGGTGATATAAACGGCAAAAACTTTAATGCCGTGAGGACCGATTTTCGCAATTGCAAAATGGCTGACATTGCGCGTCATGTTGACATAGTCTGGGTAGCCAAACTTTGAATTCAACCGGCTTAATGATACTTTATGTGCAAAGTATATCTCTTTATTGTTCATTGACAGCATTTTTATGACAATTTATTTTCAGGATATTTTTTACAGAACAAAAAGGGGAAGGTACTGATTTTTAATGCTTGTCGGTACATCCAAAGAAATGCCATATTTTTACATGTGCCATTCTTTCAAATTTTATGAAATTTTGCAAGATAACTGCAAGTAAATTGCTCTTTTTAGAAATGCATTTTTTATTTTGGGCAGATAAATTCACGCGCTTTGAGAAAGACTTGATTATGACCTAATTTTAGCTCATTAATTAAATATGCAGATATTTGCCTTCTTTAGCGGTTGCGTGACTGAAAATGTACGTCTTGAACTAAACTCGCTTGAAAGGTCATTTTTCTTCGTCTTTAGTCGTAGAATTTTAAACCCTCCCAAAAAAGTACTCACCTCTTTTAGTTAGTCCACTTTTGAGGTTGTCAGGGATGTAAAATTGACAAACGTGCATGCGCTTGTTTACATCCCGGTTACATACAAATCTGGCCGTTTAACTTCAGTTCGTGTTTCCTTTAAAACAATTATTCTTCATTATTAATATACTATGCAGCCTGCTACAGTAGACAGATTTTATCACAAGCTGACAAGATTCTTTCAACTTCAATGCGGACAATCTCGTATATAATTTGTATATTATTTTATTCTATTATCCGAATGTAAGTGACAACAAGGCGGTCGCCGCTAAAATATACTTGTGGCGTACAAATTGAAATTTCTATTTACTGTTGTTATCATTGGTAGAAATTATGTAGTGTTCGCATACAGATATATCAACAGTGGAGCTATTTTTACGATTAGAGGTTATATACTAAAATTAGCTGCATTTTTACTTTATATTTACAATATATTTATCAATTCCAAACTTTTTGCCCAGATTTTGACTGTTACTGTATACTTGTTGTCTCGCAGTTATGGCTGAGATTAATACTAGTATGTAATACTGGCATTCCCGCATGCAGACTGCAGCAATTTAACCAGTGGCATAACGTTATGTCAGATTGTCAGGCGGCTCCTGGGTAAAAAATTGTAAAGACTGGTAATTGTTTATTACCATAACAACAGTAAATAGAAATTTCAACTTGCACGTCACAAGTATATTTTAGCGGCGACCGTTAATTCTTGTTGTCGATCACTTACATGCACTGGGATGATAAAGTAATATAATACAATTAAAAGGGCTTTAATGTAGAAATGGCGTTATCTGGATGCTCTTTTGGTCCCATAATGGGCACGGATTGTTCCGTTGATTGGAGAGATCAAAAAAATCATTTGATATTATTCCTCTGACTGAATGTCAGAAAGAAATTTCTAACCATGAGTCAACTTGGAGTTTCTCTGGAGTTGAAAGTGAAGAGGACTTGATTCCAGCTCGAGCCGGTATTTTTTATGTATAATTCACGAGGTCAGAGTCCTTTAAACATCTGCTCGTACCACCGTTCAGAACTTGATTTGCAGTAAGTTGTTAACGGCACATTCTGCTGGTTGTCCTCAGTAAATCGACAGGCTTGCTGCAGCTTGTTGACAACCTATAGTCTATACCAAGCAGGCAACACTTCTATGCCATTTTGCTATTTACATAATTAGATCATATACACTTTAAAAAATATATAACTATCCTTTAATTGTCGTAGTTTGTCTTGCAAATACTTAGCTTATTATTATGCATCTCAGCAACTATGCTCGCACTCACGCACGCAAGCACGGGACTGATAGGCAGTCGCGTGCGTGCGAGCATAGTTGCTGAGATGGATAATAATAAGCTAAGCATTTGCAAGACAAACTGCGACAATTAAAAGATATTTCATTATTTTCAAAAGTGTACAGACAGCAGTAGTTGGGCGACCTATGATTTAATCATTGAAATAAGAATCCATAGAAATTTGAGTTGGAAACAACAAGGAATGTAACAACAGGCCAGGGAATGTAAACAAGCACACGTTTCCCAATTTTAAAATGCTGATAACATCAAAAGTGGACTAACCGAATGAGGCAAATACTTTTCCTATTTTTTAACAATTTTATAAGCTAAAGACGAACAAAATAACCTTTCAAGCGGGTTTAGTTCAAGCGGTTTTTAGTCACGCAATTGCTAAATGCAAATATCTGCATAATTATTTAATGAGCTAAAATTAGGTCACAATCAAGTCTTTCTCAAAGCGCGCTAATTTATTTGCCCAAAATAAAAACTACATTCCCAGAAAGAGCAATTTCCCAGTAGTTATCGTGCAAATTTTCATAAAATTTGAAAGAATGGCACATGGGTAAATATAGCGCTTCTTTAGATGTACCGACAAACATTAAAAATCAGTACCTTCCCCTTTTTTTCTGTAAAAAACATGTCGTGAAAATAAATTGTCATAAAAATGCTCTTTAAGGACAATAAAGAGATATACTTTGTGCAAAAAGTATTATTAAGCCGTTTGAAATCAACGATTGCCTACCCGGACCATGTAAACATGACGCGTAATTTCAGCCATTTTCAATTGCGAAAATCAGTCCTCACCCCTGAATATTTTTTTGCCATTTTATCGCCAACAAAAAAGTATTTTTAAAAACTAACCACATGACGTTTCATACCTTACCATAGCTAACTTAAAATGAAAATTAGAGCGCAATCTGAAATTTGAACCTTGCCACGGTATGTTTGATTTTTGTAGACAGTCGCTCTTAAATACTAAGTCACTTTCCTCAATAATTTCTCACAAATACTTTAAAACCTAGAATCTACCAACGAAAAATTTGACATTGTAAACCGCGCCTTAGCTACCTTGTATATAGTAGCTCAAATCTAACCGTTGTTTAGAAAAGAATGATCAACAAACTATTTGGAATTAAAATGACCTATTTCCCATTTGAGAACCGCAAAGCATTCCCGTTTTCCCGATTCCCCGTTCCCCCGTTCCCCCTTTTAAAGATAGCCCGTAGCAATTGTAGAATTCTTCGTTTGGCGCTCGGAATATGCTCGGATTACCGTCGGTAACTACACTATGTTGCAGTTAAATAAAGTTCAATAAGAACCGACAATGCAAAATCTAAATATTTCGAAATATATGGCGTTTTATCAATGCTATTGCTGTTCTGAATGGACGAAAACAAGAATGTAAGCAAATATTGAACAAAGCGTTGCATATTTTAAACTCATATCACAACTCGACCCTCTGTGCGACAACCGGACACCCCACTGAGCGAAAGCGACTGGCTCGTTAAAATGAAGTACTATCAGAGCATAACACATAGTGTGCGGGCTCAAAATATAATTTTTTTTCGACGAAATGTTAAGAAGAAAAAACTTAGAAAAGACAATTAACAGAGTGACTTTATGACTACTTTATTATGAAAAATTTATACATATACTGGCAAAAATAAAACTGCAAGTATTATTTATTATGTAATAGTGTTGTATAACTTTAAAGTCAGGTTCACAGAGTAAAAATACTAAATCGAAACACAGGCTTGTATCCATCTGCCGGCAGATTCTACAACTCGAGTCGTATATGAGCTGATAGCCGACGAGGTGCGTAGCACCAAAAATATTCCCAGTGCACTTATATAATGTTACTAAACTATAGTCAGTTTAGCAATTTAAGCAACTTGAGCTTATAGTTATACCGTATAAAACAATACTTATTGTTATTTTAAAAGAATGTTTCGACAAATTTTGCCGAAAGCTTCAAATTCTTAAATAAATTAATATAACTGTTTTGGGCGAAGAAAGCACTTGTCGACCTCAAAATTGAGCACAATTTTTGTTATTATAGCAATTCAAAACTGGTCTCTAATACTTTTTCAAGAGTCTATTGCTATAAATAGATTGAAACCGTCACTTAACCATGGAACTACTGTAAAGCTTCTAAAGATCTATTAATTTCTAACTAATCATATCTTGTTACTTCACTGTAAATTGTACGTATACGTAATATCATCATCATTCATTTCCTGATGATGACTATATAGTTTAGTCGAAACGTCGAAATAAATTTTCAATATGTTATCGATCTTCGGAGTATCTATTGTTTTGTATTTTTTGTATTTCATCAGAATACGACAAAGATCTGGCAAAATTAATCCCAAAATGCGTTAAGGCATGTTCGTGAATTGCAAAATGGCGGAGAACGTTGTCCTTTGAGCGCGAGTACAAAAAAATAAAATTGAATTAAGAACCGCTCATTGACAGCCGTCATTTTGTTTTAAAATTTCCGACAGCTGTCGTAAAATTTTTGTAAACAGTAAGTCACGACAATTATGACCAAAATGGAAACCAGGCGTATGACAGGTCTTCTTTTCCAGATTATCAGGACATACACTAAGAACAAGCAAAGCTACCCCTTTGACAACTAAAATGTGCTAGGTGGATGATGCTCAAATTTGGCTGTGGCAAATTTTTTTCTAGTAAAGGTCTAAACAATACTCACCCAGCCAAATTTTGCGAAAATTACCTTAATAGCTGCAAGTGCGCGATTAATTAGCGTTTAAATAATTATGCTGTTAACTATCATTTTAATTTTCATGGTTTCCATTGCGAAAATATCGCTCCAGAACACGGCGCTCGTGTAGTCCTGTCGGCAAAATTGCATGTATATTTTCCCAGTTCAGGTTGACGGCTGGATTAATTAGTTAGGAGAGACAGCATTGACATCGTTCAGCTGAATCAACCACACCATTATGTCGGCAAAATTAGGGTTGACAACCCCCTTCCCCATTTTGATGACTCGTTATAGTAGTATGGATAATTTGTACGTACGACTCAATATGAAATTTCATACGGAGGAAAATTATCTTGTTTCGTTGCAAGAAAAATGGTGCACTCCACATACTCCAGAGATCAGCCCCGCGACACATATTATCTGATACACACGTGACTTCAAGAATTCGGCAAATCGAAACTAGAAACGTTCTGCAAGCAGAGATGTGAGCTTCGTCTTCGCTAAGAAACTGCTTCATGCTTGGATAAAAAGGTGAGTTGTACTCCAGTTATCAATCAATATAACTTTACCCTGCACAATATTGTGAAAATATAAAATCGGGAAATATCTGATTCTGAAATGCATACAATCGCATGTACATTTGTTACACTGTATGCATCCAGTCGGGTTGTAGTATGCATGAAGCACTTCTCGTTTGATTCGATACACTTCTGTCGATTTCACAAACATTCAGGTTTGAAATATCGTGATTTTTTGTGTTCTCGCTGGGAAATATATTGTGATCGATTGGATTTAACTCAAATAGCCTCTCCCATACACCATTTTATGTGCGAATTGGCTACTAGTACTGGAACAGCGCGTCGAGTTTAATTTGCTATTCGTACAGCAGTCGGAATTGTTTTTTCAATTGTTGGGGAAATATTACCATGAACGTTATTTTCGTTCTTAACATCGACCTTCTAGTCCTGTGCATACTATATGGACGTGGCACTATTAGTAAATATTTTCATGTTTTCGCACGCGAGCGAGCACAGGCGCCCTCGCGTCTCGCGCGGAAAGACACGCGGGGCGAGATGAAGCTCCACACTGTCAACCTCGTTGACGCTGTTTAACACAATCACCAATTCTTCTCTAGTAATATTTCTAAATTCGAAAAAGCTTGTTCAAGGGCTCACCTAAGTAGGGGTAAACATCTGATGGTGGTATATTTTCAGAAAAAGTTATTGCAACACCAGTAATCTTATCGCGGTTAATTATAAGTAAAGTAAGTAAAAACTTTATTCCACTACGCTAACCCCTACAGCAGAAGCTGGTTTCCAAGAGGGGCGTAGGTAACACAAATTGTTACCATTAAATGCAAATTCATTACCAAATTACATCACAATAGTTATATATTATCAATTACAAACTACATAAAATTACTGAATGGCCAGGTGTTGCACACTTGAATTAAAGTGACTGAGAGATTGTATATTTTTCTGCTCGTCCGAGAGGCCATTCCACAATTTTGCTCCTCTGTAACTAAAACGTTTTTTAAGATATTCAGTCTTAGGTTTAGGTTTAGGCAGATACAGTAGAGCTTTGTGGTGGGGCCTCTTAAGTTATAATTCTGAGATGAAAGAGTCTTTTGAAAGATATCGATTAATTTTTTAGGCGCTAAACCATGGGTTATGTTGTACATGAGGCTTGCAATAAATTGAGTTCTACGTTCTTTTAGAGTTTTGGAATTTAATTCATTTAAAGCAAGTTCAGATTGACCATGTTCATTTTTACGTCCAGTTATTACTCTAGTAGCCCTATTTTGCAATTTCTGGAGACGATCAGAAAGAGTAACACCAATCGTATCCCAGACCTCGCAACAATAATCAAAGTGTCGTAGAATGAGTGCATTATAACCACAAATTAATGTATTTCGGTCCACGCATGATTTAAGCTTTCTGATCGCTCCGATTCCGGATGAAACTTTTTTAGCAATTTTATCAATATGTTTATCCCATGATAAAAATTCATCAATGCAGACTCCAAGTCCTTTTGTTTCTCTCACTCTTTTAATTGGCACGTCACCAACAGATACATTTGGAACAGCAGATACATTATTAATGTTATGTCGGGATCCAATCAGTAGATATTCAGTTTTAATGAGATTTAACAATAGTTTGTTTGCAGAGGGCCATTGTTAGCGTTAGGCTAGGTCATGATTGATGGTGACTTGTAATTCAGAAATTGATTTACCAGATGCAGTTAATGTCGTATCATCTGCAAACATTCTTGCAGACGAATACTGCAAACTAAGTTTCTTGTACGTTTGCATGGTGAATACAATATACTTGTTATGCTTTGTGGAAACACCACGTAAATAATAAATTTACGATAATAAATTTACGTGGTGTTTCCGCAAAGCTTAACAAGTATACTGCAAACTGTTTGGCGAGTTATTTATATAGATTAGGAACAGAAGCGGTCTAAGAATCGATCCTTGAGGGACTCCGCAAGTGATCAATTTTTAGCTGGAAAATGTACCGTTGACAAAGCACATTTGAATTCTGTTCGTTAAATACGATTTTCAAAGACTTAAAGCTGACTTTTCTAAGCCATAAAGATCAAGTTTCTTCAATCATATATGGTGATCTATAGTATCGAAATATGCCTTTTGTAAGTCGAGGAATACTGCTATATTGAAGAAACCACGATCCATGTTAACGAATCGAACCACTCATTTGTGCTATCTAAAAGGACTGATGCTGTCGAGTGAAACTGCCTAAAACCATATTGATGATGGGATATAGAGATTACTTCATGGTTGGTGAGTGCGTGCGATTTTTATTCACGAGTTGTGAAAGATCGTTAAACGAACGAGTGAGCGCAGCGAACGAGTGAGTTTAGCGATCCTTCACATCGAGTGAATAATAAAAATCGTACAAACGAGCCAACCATGAAGTAAATTTGTTTATTATATGAGTGTAAAGATGAGTACAGAGATACCAAATATTTGATATACTGACGGACAACAAAATACAAGCAAAATATAAAAACAAAAGTTCTCACCATTTAACGATTTGTTTTCGTGCCGAAAATGCAACCATAAGGTTTATTTCATGTTAATGAAACCACAAATGTATTTCATCATGATCTTTCGAGATTTTGTGCGGACAAAATATCATAAATCTCTCTCCTCAGTAAGTTGACAAAATCGGACTCCATGTTTACATTAGCCTGCGAACAGGTGTTCAATTTTTTGGGTAAGAAAATGTCAGCCAATCAAAAGGCTCATACGACTTTTTTCACATGTGAAAAATATAGTATGCAGTGAAATACGAATTTTATTTCAGCCGAATACTACACGCAAATCTCTATATTTATATAATAAAACAAGTTATTCCGAACAAAATAGTCATACAGTTGTTCATACAATATTCTTTCGAAAACTTTACTTAGAGCAGGGAGAATAGGTATAGGGCGATAATTATTTAACAAGTTACGAGAGCCTTTCTTGAGTAAGGGTACGACTCTCGCTTGTTTCCATTCCGAAGGAAAAGACTCATTGCTAATTGCCCTATTGAAAATCTTTGTCAAAGAATTTGCAACAACTGGAGAAGCTACACGAATAATTTTTGCTGGAATTTTGTTAATTCCAGTAGATTTACGAGGATTTAAGGATAAAAGCAACCTTTGAACTGTAGACTCAGACTTGAAAATTTAGCTTACTTGTTGCTTTAGCAATATAGTCCATTAAATTTCTATCACTCTTATCAACAGTTTTGGCAATATCTGGACCAACATTCATAAAATAATCATTAAAGCATTCTGCTAATTCTGTTGGATCAGATATCTCTTCATTTTGAGTTTTAACAGCGTTTATTTCCTGACACATTTGTTTCCGATTTAAGATTTAATTTATAGTTTTCCAAGCTGCTTTCGGGTCATGCTTGACTTTTTCAAATTGTGCTTTATAATAAAATGCTTTCGCTTTACGCAATGCTCCAGTTACGGGAGATAATTTGTATGCTTCCAGTGGCTTTCTGATTTATTTTTTGCTGCAAAAAGTTTAAGACGATTACGTTTTCTAATTTGCTGTTTAACTGTATTTGTTAACCAAGGGACACTTGGTTTATTTTTCACTCTTTTTTTCTCTAATTGGGGCATGTTTGTTGAGAACTGCTGTAAAAAGTGTTTTGCATATTTCACACATTTTATCAACGCAGGAATTGGCTATCTAGCAGCTCCGTTTCCTGACTTCGCAAATCAGCTTGAAAATTTTCGACATTAAAATGTTTTAAGTTTCGGAATTCAACTTTCTTATGGCATTTGCGTTTAGAATGGTTAATAATTTTACGAACAACGACGATCATATAATGGTTAATCAAGGTAATCGGCACTACTCTAGTTGTAATCAACCTCTCTGGAGTAGAGGTGAGACAAACGTCTAATGAAGAAGATGAATTCATTGTCTTACGAGTGGGTGTATTAATTGTTTGTGTTAATTGATATTGTTCCATTATTGAAATTAAGTTCTTAGTGGCGTTATTTGAAATGTCCAGCATGTTGGCAATTAAATCGAGACATTGATCAGTCAATAAGATCCTTATTTCATCAATATGCTTGGGTAGACTAGTTATATTAAATATGCCTATTTTAAAGCCCTTACCATTAGGAATATTTGATGCACACTTACCAACACATGGCTAGTTTTATTTCACTTTTGATTATTAGATAATTGTATAATTCTTACTAAGAGTGGCGCTACTCTTTTTATTCAGATGTAGCCCACGCCTATTTAGACACGTATAATCTGCATTACTATTATCCATGTAAGTCCAATTGTTTTTATCACAAACGCGCGTAAGAATATTATTAACATTCTTTATGTTATGGTGAATAGCAGCTTTTTCTTTCCTAATAGTTATGCCAGATATGCATGCTTTAGTATGTGGTGAATTGTTCTTAATTTGTGTACCTAGGTTTAGGATTCCGGCTGCAGCTACTTCCTCTGTCTTTTTATCGTCTTTAATACCATTAGTACCCACATGCAATATAATTGTATCTGGCTTTTTGCGAATTAGAGGTTTTAAATAGTCTTTCATGTCTTCTGCTGTACTTCCCAAAAAAGATCTTACTGACACGCGTTGCTTAGTGTTGGACAATTCCCAACCATGTACATGTTGAAGGATAGAATCGCCAGCAATAAATACAAGTTTATCAGACTCGCCTTCTCGAGACGTAGAGACTCCATTTTTGTCTGTACGATTTGCGTCCTTAAAACTTGCTTTATTCTTGACCATATTGAATGATTTGGTTGATTGATTATTCCTTTCTTTTTCATTATGTTTACTAAAATCTACAACATTTTCCAATTTGGTTTCCAAATCCAAAATATTACACGAGCGATTATCTAAATTCTTTTTCAAAGCAATGGTCAAGTTGAACAGCGAAGTTTTCTTTAATTTGTTGAAGCACCATTTTTGTTTCATCAACATGTTGAACACTTGTCCAGTGCAGTTCGACTATCCTAACAATCACTCTACTATCACTCGATTTTTGCGAAATACAATACACACAACCATTACTAACCCTTTTAAATTGCTTCAACCATCCATATTTATACTGACTAGACAGGAACACATACGTACTTTTGTCCTACAAATTTCTTTGCGTAAATGCAAGACTTTCACTGCCCTTTTTGTTCCAATTTTGCGGTCCTTAATCTGCTTTGGTTAACCTATTCATATCAGTTACGCTAGGTGTTACTATTACCACGCAAAATTTTATATCCTATCAAAATTACGTTGTTGATAATGTTCATATATATTTTTACTAACATATTTTTACTGACGCAAGCACACCCATTTTACCATGCCAACTTCAAAAACCAAAGTAATTTTCATTTGTATGCATGATGTCGTAATAAAGTGCGCTTTTGCAGTCGCTCGTGTTTAAGTGAGCCGAATTAGGTTGAGTAGAGGCAATAGACAAAATAAACAAAATGCAGCATGACAATAAAGCTATGTATCTATTTTCCATTGCTGCCAATTTCCAACTTTGGATTATTCACATGGTTGGATGCCATTGTTCTCGTTTGCGGAAGACTACATTAGGACCAAAGTAACCAGGCATACGAGTAATGATTACGAGTTATTCACTCATGTCCATACTTCTCAATGCGTAGTTAGTTTTGTTCTACGCCACGCTGCCGCACGCTAATATAATAGTATGTGAGTGATCTTAATGTGAATTGGATATAAACAAACGTCACCCAAATTTGTTATCTATATGCAAATAATAACTTTCGAGTATGCAAATTGTGATTAATCACCTCTTTTAATCACTTGCACTTGATCACACATAGCAACAAATATAAAAGACAAGTGAGGTACACGGGTTATATTTATTTCAATAAATATAAATTAGGTAAATTTACACTAAACAACATATAAAAACAGTGCACAAGTTTAAACAGACTTACAGTATTGGGGCGTTCTAAGCTCAGCGGTTGATGATTAAATTGATGCAACAATCGATTGAATCGTATAGTCCGACTAATTCTATTCGATCTAAGTTAAGAAATACAGTAAATACAAATTACTACACACAAACAATTTTAACTTACTTCTGTGAGGCGAACACCGAACGTGATTTGTATAACTGGTAAATTAGGTCATTTTAACTGAATACAACTTTTCTGGTTAGCGTAAACCTTTCTGCTTTGCATGCTACATGCACTTCTGTCCGATTCAGAGTACTAATAACTTAACTGTCAATCAAATGTAAATTTCGAAAGTTAATATTAACCTTATATTATTATTATTGAGTGCGTTTCCTCAGCGGAGCAAGTATTTTACAGCGCAATAAACTCGTTCGAGTTTAAGTAAAGTCAGTTGAGATATAGTCAATCGAAAGCCGTATTTTCGAACAACGTCTACGAAGGCCACAGGTTTGTATCATTATTTACTAATTAAGTGCAGTTATTCATTGAAAATATCAGGATGAACTCCTGTTTGATCCATCGTGCACAACAAAATCAGGCACAGCGTTTCCTAGTTGTTCCCAAGTCTTCTAATCTACTAAATTTTTAACATAGAAGTTTGTACGTCAATCTTATAAAGCAGCCCTTTCTTTCTTTAAATAGTCAACTCTTTTTCTAACCTCTGCCAGACGCTTGTTTAACTCATGTAACTGCAATAAGCCCTCTTCCATTAAATTGGTAACCTAAAACTACAGAAGTACATCTACGCTGAGCAATGTAAAGCGATCAAAATTTGAAAAAATGAGTCCTGTCTTCGCAACAAAATCTTTAGGAACACGCTACTCGCCTCGATAGCGAAATCCTGATACCTGTGGGCAAACACAAACAAAAGCACGCGGTTGAAATTGTGACGAAATTGTTGAAAAGACGGACGAAGTTGTTAATTACATCCATAATATAATGTTTCCCCAATGAAACACAGCGAAATAAGGAAATATGACTTCAATTGTGTTGAAAGTTCTTACATAAGTATCTGCCTTTGATAATTACATTACGGCAATGAAAATTACGTCATATTATCGGCGCATGTGCCGTTTATCAGACATTCAGACATACAGCCAGCATAGTAACATTGTGGTTAGCCGCTGACGCGGCGGGCGGCTACCCACAAAAACGTGAGAGACGACAGAGTTTTAAGCAGGCATGCACGCCTTTTTATTTTTAGTATTTATTCAATTCAGGCATAGGCATAGTATTTATTATGGCATATGACATTATTTATAAACTGATAACTCATTGTGTATTTGTGTCACCAGAGCTAGGTGTACATGCAGACATGACACGACGTCTCATTTTACAATAACAAGTTACAAGTATATACAAACGTATTTTTACTGACAGCTGATTAGTCGAGCTATTCAGATATTATAAAATGGCAACGCTCTCATTGGAAAGAAAGTAAATCTTGTTATATTTTATTATAGTAAATCGTAGTGGTGGTCGTGGTGGTGGTCGTGGTAGTGGTCGTGGTGGTGGTCGTGGTGGTGGTGGTCGTGGTGGTGGTCATCTAGCATATCCTACAATATTGTTCCTTTTGTTATTTTTTTAAAAAACTTTTTTCGCATGATTTGCCGCCATCATTGTAAAGCAATTCGATTGGCTGAAACCGTAAGGGTGGGAAGATATTACTTCCAGCATTAAAAAATTTAGGATTTCTAATGTGCTTATAGAAAATGGGATTTCCTCACACCTTGCTTTATGCATCTATTTAAAGCGCCAATTAGGAACACATGTTAATTGCGTAGGCTGTTCTCATTTTAAAAAGGAACACGAATTGAAACGGAACAAATTGTTCCGACTTCAATTTGATCGTTCCTTATACTTAATTGTTCCTCAAATAGGAACGCTATCACAAATATTGCAATTAGGAACAACAAATATCTTCCCTATTGTGGTTCCTTATTTAGGAACAAAAGGTTCCGCTCTGCGAAACAGGAACGAATAATAATGCTATAAAGTATTATTGGTTTATTGCTAATCAGCTTACTGAAAGGGAACAACAAAGGGTATTGTTCCCTTTACATTATGTTCCGTTTTATTGTTCCCTTTGCAGCATGACATTAACACAGGGCAATGTAATCTATATGGATGAGTGGATTTTGCAAGCTAATAATTACGCTATGTTCACTATAAAATGCAAAAGATTTTGCTCGCGTAGCATTTGCTCTTTGTATATGCATGTTGTCACGAAGGAAAACACAAGTAAATTGGAAATCTGTCGATGGGGCATTTGCAAAGCCGAGACGTTTGCACTTGGTGAAAGGTAGCGATGGGCTAGATCATTGTCCTTTAACGGGCTGTGAACACGCAGGATTTTCAAGTCAAAGAGGCTGTCGCAAACATGTAAAAACAAAGCATACTTGGTATTACTATTTTGACGAGAAACCCACCGTATGCACTTCGCCATGTGCAAACGACGAAAGTAACGCCAATAAAGGCTCTAAAACAGTACCCTGCTGCTCGACAGACAATGACTTCGCTCGTTCATTCTCCCAGTGGCTTCAAAGCAGTTGCGGCGGCGGAAAATCTCGTAAACAGTCTGACATTTCAGTAACGAGAGCTTTAAAGTTTATAAAGTTTTGTTGCGATGAAAATGGCGAAGGGGAAGAAGATGTGCTCCGTGCGCCGAATCTAATCGACTACGCCTTGGGATGTCCTGAGCTGTTGACAAAATTCGTGGACAGTCTAAAAGACAAGTGGGGTATTGGACAATCGGGGCAAATATGCTATGTTGCAAGTATTTCAGATTTACTAGATTTTCGAAAATTCAACCGTCCTCCTGCCTCGGTGCTTCAGAACTTTGCCGTTACAGAAGTGTATGTGAAGAGAGCGGGGAAGTACCTAGCAAAGGACATGCGATCTAACTGGACGAGCGAGTTAGACATAGAAACACTGGAATCGCGTAGAAGTTGGGCGAGCTTGTCCGAAGTTCAATCCGTTATTCCATTCCACATGGAACGTTACGAATCCGTATTACAAAATTGCATGACATGTCCTTCTTCAGTCAGACCCGGTGATGTTACCTTTGCCACTCGATTTGTCGCAGCTTACCTGTTCCTGAAAGTGAAAGGCTGTCGTCCCATGACGTACCAGCATCTAACCTTGCGAATGTTTGAAAGCGCAAAGAGAAACGATGGAATGGTCGATCAGAAAATTTTCAAAACAGCTAAAAGGTACGGTTTTGACAGTGTGTATTTTGACGAATGCAGCATGGATATGATAGAAAAATATATAAAGTACATCAGACCCCTTCTCACACCCACTTGCGAGTACGTGTTGGTCAATCGTAACGGAAAACAATTTCAGAAACTTACAGAACTGTTTAGTGTGTTGGTGTTCGAAGCAATCGGGAAATACATTCACCCAACCAGGTACAGACAGATCATCGAAACTCAAAGTTGTGAAGTTCTTCTACCAAGCGAACAGAAATGGATATCTGAAGACCAGAAACACAGCTCCAACGTTGCTCGTGTGCATTATCAAAAGAAACGTTCGCGGGAAGTGGCCATGAGAGGACGCTGGTGCATGCAAAAGCTACTTGAAGAAAGCAAGAGCATTGAGAATGATTGCGACAGTGTTGATCAGTCACCACCAATAGAAAACCCAGTAAGTCCAACGAACTTAACAGAGAAATTACCGACACGTCGGGCGGGTATCCGTTTTACATCTGAGGAAGACAACTACCTTAGACTTGGGATGAAAAAATTCGGTTTGAGTTGGTCAAAGATTCTGCGTGATCCAGATTTTCATTTCAATTCATGTCGTGTTCCAAATACTTTAAGAAAGCGAGCAGAAGCTTTAAAATTAGTGTGAAGGCATTGATGTCATTTTTAATAACCAAAATAAACAGTTACAAAAATAAATGTAACATGTTATATGTAATGCTAGAATCGACTGTGTAAACTTACGTATACATTGCGTACGAATTACAATGTTTAAGAATCATGGACGTGTGATTGTAACGTTGTACTTGCCCCACTTTAAAGGTCAACCTTTACTTGTTCAAAACTTATGTCAATGATGCCAGTTATTGTTTATGTTTGAAACAAGAAAGGTTTATCTTTGAAATTATAGAATTTATTATATTATTCAACAAGAAAACTCGTCTAAAACAGTTCAGTTTATTTTCAACTGTGTCCGATGCATATGCAGGCTTGCGTTGAACGATTTCTTTTCTTTTTAATATAAATAAGGCATATTCTATGGTAGTGAACTGACATGTCTTCGAAATATATCTAATTTAGTGGAGTTGCTTGTACCCTATGTAGAATAAAAGGTGTGATATATTTTAATCTTATGAATAACCCAAATTACAAATCAAAAAACTTAAGAATACAAACCATGATAGCTGCATACAGAGAGTGTCGTTGTAATTTACTTTGTCTCTAACTGGACTGGCTACCTAATAGAAATCCTAGTAAAATCCACCGCTTACCTTATATAAAACGACCGCCTACCAACATACGGTACCGTTTTCTCTCTATTTAGCCCCCGGGGTTGGCTTATTCATTTCAGAACCTTTTGAGGGGGGGCTTATTGGAGAGGGGGGGCTTAATTGAAAAGGATGGCTTATTTATTCATCCAAAAAACCAGGGTCATGGCTTTATATTATACCCCAAAGGTCGAAATGTGGAGAGAGCACTGGCTTTCTCACTCACTGGGACTGTATCTACTTCACCAAATTTAGCTAAAGCGCGAGCCCGAAGGGCGAGTAATGATTGTCGCGCTACGCGCTCCCTCTTTAACTAAATTTGGTGAAGTAGATACAGTCCCAGTGAGTGAGAAACCCAGTGCTCTCTCGACATTTCGACCTTTAGGGTATCCTATAAAGCCATGACCAAAAAACCAGCGATGGAGATGTTTCGTTGTAATTTACTTTGTCTCAAACTGGACCGGCTACCTAATAGAAATCCTAATAAAATCGACCGGCTACCAACTTATATGGTAGCCGTTCTTGAAATTTTTCTAAGTGTCGTTGTGACTTACTCTAATAGAAATCCTAATAAACTCGACCAGCTACCATGATAAAACGACCGGCTACCAATACATAGTAGCCGGTCTTGAATTTTTTCTAAGTGTCGTTGTGATTTACCTTGCCTCAAACTCCACCGGCTACCGGCTACCTAATATAAATCCTAGTAAAATCGACCGGCTACCATAATAAAACGACCGGCTACCAACATATAGTTGCCGGTCTTGAAATTTTTCTAAGTGTCGTTGTGATTTACTTTGCCTCAAACTCCACCGGCTACCGGCTACCTAATATAAATCCTAGTAAAATCGACCGGCTACTGACCGGCTACCATAATAAAACGACCGGCTACCAATATATAGTAGCCGGTCTTGAAATTTTTCTAAGTGTCTTTGTGATTTACTTTGCCTCAAACTCCACCGGCTACCGGCTACCTAATACAAATCCTAGTAAAATCGACCGGCTACCATAATAAAACGACCGGCTACCATAATAAAACGACCGGCTACCAACATATAGTAGCCGGTCTTGAAATTTTTCTAAGTGTCGTTGTGATTTACTCTAATAGAAATCCTAGTAAAATCGACTGGCTACCTTATATGAAACGACCGGCTACCAATATATAGTAGCCGGTCTTGAAATTTTTCTAAGTGTCGTTCTGATTTTTACTTTGTCTCAAACTCCACCGGCTACCGGCTACCTAATACAAATCCTAGTAAAATCGACCGGCTACTGACCGGCTACCTTATATAAAACGACCGGCTACCAATATATAGTAGCCGGTCTTGAAATTTTTCTAAGTGTCGTTCTGATTTTTACTTTGTCTCAAACTCCACCGGCTACCGGCTACCTATAATACAAATCCTAGTAAAATCGACCGGCTACTGACCGGCTACCTTATATAAAACGACCGGCTACCAATATATAGTAGCCGGTCTTGAAATTTTTCCAAGTGTCGTTGTGATTTACTTTGTCTCAAACTTCACCGGCTACCGGCTACCTAATACAAATCCTAGTAAAATCGACCGGCTACTGACCGGCTACCTTATATAAAACGACCGGCTACCAATATATAGTAGCCGGTCTTGAAATTTTTCTAAGTGTCGTTCTGATTTTTACTTTGTCTCAAACTCCACCGGCTACCGGCTACCTAATACAAATCCTAGTAAAATCGACCGGCTACTGACCGGCTACCTTATATAAAACGACCGGCTACCAATATATAGTAGCCGGTCTTGAAATTTGTCTAAGTGTCGTTGTGATTTACTCGATTTAATAGAAATCCTAACAAAATCGACGGGCTACCATGTAAAGTCTCTCATCTAAGTCTCTAATAATTTTACTTCGAAAAAATACCAGTTACCGATGTGAACTCCAAGTGAAATGGACAGACGAAATTACTTTGCTATATATTCAATGGATCTGGAAGTAAATCACAACGACACTTCGAAAATTTCAACGACCGGCTACTATATGTTAGGAGTGTCAAGAGTGCAAATATCTAAGAACATTTATACATAATTATATATAGATATATTACGTTTCACCTTTACCAAGACTTGTCGTTGTGATCATAATTTGTTCCTTCAAAGCTAAATGCAGTTGGACAAGCGTCAGCTCGCAAATGCTCTCGTTAACCAAGCAAGGCTTTCGTTCTCAAGACAGCTACGGACTAACACCCATCTAGATTCTTTTAAGATCAATGAAGATCAATAACTTGCTCGATCACTCAAGATCAATAACTTGCTCGATCACTCAAGATCAATAACTTCATGTGAAGTCCTTTCCAATATTCGATATTTCAAAATTTAAGTTCTCCTCGTTAACTTTTGTGGCTTTCTCTCGCCTAAGCCCATGTTGGCTCCTTTTATATTCGAGGCTTATAGTAATTTACATATACATAATTATTTAAATCTACCTATTTTAGGTAACAGGTAGCCGGTCGTTTTATACAATAGTAGCCGGTCGTTTTATACAATAGTAGCCAGTCGATTTTACTAGGATTTCTATTAGAGTAAATCACAACGACACTTAGAAAAATTTCAACACCGGCTACTATATGTTGGTAGCCGGTCGTTTTATTATGGTAGCCGGTCGATTTTACTAGAATTTGTATTAGGTAGCCGGTAGCCGGTGGAGTTTGAGGCAAAGTAAATCACAACGACACTTAGAAAAATTTCAAGACCGGCTACTATATATTGGTAGCCGGTCGTTTTATATAAGGTAGCCGGTCAGTAGCCGGTCGATTTTACTAGGATTTGTATTAGGTAGCCGGTAGCCGGTGGAGTATGAGACAAAGTAAATCACAACGACACTTAGAAAAATTTCAAGACCGGCTACTATATATTGGTAGCCGGTCGTTTTATATAAGGTAGCCGGTCAGTAGCCGGTCGATTTTACTAGGATCTATATTAGGTAGCCGGTAGCCGGTGGAGTATGAGGCAAAGTAAATCACAACGACACTTAGAAAAATTTCAAGACCGGCTACTATATATTGGTAGCCGGTCGTTTTATATAAGGTAGCCGGTCAGTAGCCGGTCGATTTTACTAGGATCTATATTAGGTAGCCGGTAGCCGGTGGAGTATGAGGCAAAGTAAATCACAACGACACTTAGAAAAATTTCAAGACCGGCTACTATATGTTGGTAGCCGGTCGTTTTATTATGGTAGCCGGTCGATTTTATTAGGATTTCTATTAGGTTGCCAGTTAATTTTTAGGTATTTTTTTCAAACTGAATGAGAAGGACACTAAGAGAAAACCCCAATGTAAGCAGATATCGTAATTCTTAATGGTAACTTCTTTTTTTTTTCATTTGCTATTTTAAATTTCATTTTTTTCATTTGCTATTTTAAATTTTTTTTCCTGTGGTTATGCGATTCCAATATTCTACATATCCTGTGTCTTAAACGTTCCAACAAAGTCTGTAGCAACCGCGTAGCAACTGCGTTAAACCTTCAAATTTTAGCCATTTCTAAGACGTTAAACATGTACAATCACTGCAGACTGTTCTTGAATCGTACAGACCCAAAGCTCGTGTTAAAGAATTAATGAATGTTCTGAACTTTTTCAAGGCAAAAAATCTTGTTCTTGTCATGCCTATAATTGGCTTGAAGTCAGTGTTCAAATGACGACTAACGGAACTTTTGTTTTTAAAGAAGACAGAAACTTCAAACAATGAATATTTAGTTAAAACAATGATGAATTAACTGAAATGTTAGTGTATAATTTTGGTATTAAGTACATTTCTCGCCGTTGCTATATGTTACGTTGGCTGATTATAGGACTTGGTTGAAGGCCGTACACAGACAGTCATACATACATACATATGCATATGCACACACACACACAACAACAACAAATCACGGAACTCCTCATTGGTAGATTCCATACAATATTTTCACACTGTGAAATGTTCAGCTAGCACATATGGAGAATGGAAAAGTAATGAAAAAATATATATATACAAACATCATCAGCTGGTTAGGGTTATGGAATGCGACCAAATGTAACAGCTCTCATGGCTATCGAACGTATTACCGCACGATAATGGTGAACGAAAGAATCACTGTTTGTAACGACGAGTGATTTAAACAAGTCTGTTTTGCAACTGAAAGCAATTTTCTTGCTTATATTTATGAAGCTTTGATCACCAGGTAAGATGATTATTGATATATGCACTTTAACGTTTTCAGTTGCATGAACGTTAGTATGAAAATGGTAAGGTCTTTTTGAAATCTCTATATTTACTTTATATAGCAGAAACATACACAAGCACACATGAAGTTTAGACATGGAAACATTTCAAATGCTATGGGAATATTTTTACCCCATTCTTACTGGCGTAAAAGAAGACATGTCTACCACGGCCTCCACTTCTTAATTTTGGTCCAGTATGACTGGCTACTTAACGGAGGTCGTGCTGGGTCACCGTCCGCATCAAGTTCCTCCTCTTCTTCGACTGGCTGCTGCACCTCCCCTGCTTTTTGCTCTGAAGCTGCGACGGCGTTGGCAAATGGGCATCGATCAAACATGACGCGAACATTTGCTTTTCTCCGCAGTGCGTCCAAATGTCCTCTGCATTGTGGGTAGAAGGCAGCGAATTCCACTATGTTGAAGACATGTCGACATTGCCCTAACATCAACAGGAATGCGTCGATTTCTGGATCGGCATCTTGCCAGAATTTCTTCTCCGACAACGTGCGACGCAGTCGAGCCTTTCGAAGCCGTTCCTGATAGGAGTAGACTAGCCCCTTGCTCAATTCTTTATAAAACGAGTGTTTTACCAATTGTGCAACTTTCTTGTGGTAACGTTCCGTATTAATTTGCCAACCTCGTTGTGGAGTTTCAATAGGATAGTCCGGAAAGGTCTTGCTGCTGAACTTCACGAACTGTACTGGCAGATACAACGACCGCATCTTCGCGCGCATCAACAAATGACGGTGTCGCGTCGCTTGAATTGGAAGCGCTCTCTTCGGCGTGGGCGAAAGAAGTGGACGGCTGTGATGAAATGGCCAACGTTTTCGTTTGGCCCTGTCGACTGGTGGACGTGTGGGCTGATTGAATTCCTGCAAGTGTGGCCGAGGAATGAGCTGGCAGAGTGGCTGGTCGGGTGGCTGATGGAGCAGAGTCACTTGCTGATGAAAAGGCTGGTGAAGCAGGCTGTCCACTGGGTGGCGACGTATTTGGTTGCCTCGCACCTGTTGCAGCGACGTCGTGTTGACTTTCGTCACTTATTGATGGACTGCAGTTCGCCGAACGTCGCACAACTGAATCGGAGACGATTTGGCTGTCTTCCTCGTCATCCGTGGACGCCGGGGATGTTCGTCGCCGTCGTTGTCTTCTTCTGCGAAACCTTTGTGCTCGACGCTCTTGCGCAAACCTGTCGTGGATGATTCGTAAAAGGTCGCTGTCGTTGTCCGTATGCTCGTCATTGCGAAGGTCTGCCGCGCCAATCCGACGAAGATGGTCCACTCGAAAAAGAGACTTGCCTTGATTGCCACTTACGGTTAGGTCTTGTGGGTCCGATTGCTCGTACCACAATTCTTCCGATGCAATAAGTTGGTGGTTTTGTGCCAATTCTTCTGCTATCCAAGCGATACAGTGCATGGCATTGTCGTACACCCACTTATCCGTGCCTGTTGTTGTTGATGGTAGCGACTTGGTTCTGAAGATTTGGATACGCCTTCCGACGTTTTCATCCTCCTCCCCAAAGTCTGGAACATTGTTCGATGTTATGTAATATGGGCTGTTGTTTAATACTTGCCGAGGTTCGCCGTGCTTAACTGCTGTAACTATCCAGCCCCCTTGAAGGATTGTCTTGGCAAGGTGCGACGTCATCAATTGCGAAGACCACTCATCCACTATCACCAACTGAGTGTCGTCTTTAATCATTGCCGCCGAGAATTGCCGTTCGTTGGTAATGGACGCAATGAACTCTGAAGGCACGACGCGATGGAAAACATTAGCCCAGCTCGTTTTCCCGGAGTCCCTTGGCCCAACGACAACAAGTTTCCTCACTTTGTGCGGCATTCTGGACGCGAGCAAACATTGGTAGAATTTATTCAAGAAGTTTACTCTTGTGACGGGGTCTTCAAAGGAATTCAAAATTGCGTCTCGGAAGTGGCCTGGCTCAGGTGGAGTTGAACAATCGTAGGGAACGAAGGCTCTTGGGGAGATCTTTCCGCGCATACAAGGGACAAGTGGGCAAGGTATAAAGCGACGCTGAATGACGGAAAAGCAAAAGCCGTTTGACACTTCGATGAGGTCATTGTTGAATTTCAGCTGCTCGATAATCTCGCATGCTGGATGACCAAGAAATTTTTGAAGCACTTGAAAATGCTTTATCTCACCGTCTCTCAAACAATCGTTGGCAAGTAATTTATGCAGATAGCTGCTGACATCCATCATGCGAACGTATGTAAAGGCCGCACCATCGGGCCTTGCATACACCTGGGAACGATAAATGGCGTGACTGCATAGTTCCATTGCCTTGGCGATCTTTCTTATCAAAACTGCAACTTCGTTGCTCGTCGTTTCTGCTGCAGCTGCCGAACTTTGGTCACGTGATGCGTCCATGACTAATACAAGTCCATCGGAGCGAAGTTTGTTGCATGCTCGTTCTAAAATATCACTAAATTCCCTTTCGTTGACAACGACCAGTATAGAAGGCACCATGGGGAATCGGCTAGGGTTGATTTCGTCGTCTGAATCCTCGTCGCAGCTATCTTCCGCGTGACGGTAACAGTAAACATTCGAGATATCCAACATTTCCTGGATCGTCCGATTGTTGTGGTCTTTAACGACCTGAAACAGTTGTTTGGCCGCCTTCTCCACCTGGTTGACGCTTCTTACCCGAATTGGTGAAATTTCCGCATCCATGTCGTGGTCGTGCATGGCCGCAAACAAGAGATTTTCGTTACATGCAACCGTTTCACGATAGACGATGAAATATGCGATGGCCGGATAACTTTCCCCTGCGCGCTGTGCTCGCGACGACCTTGCATTTGATGCGACGCAGGAAATGGACGAAAAGAAATATTGCACGCCATTTATTTTGGATAGTAGGTCGTCCAACTCCAATCGCTTTGAAGCAATTTGGTACTGTGCCAATTGGATGTCCTCAGCACAAACACGCCAGATTGCTCTGCAAGAGACGGCTTTGCAATCGTTGGAGATCTGAAAGAAGTTGTGTGTTTTGTCTTTAGTTTTTAACAATTTTAACTTGTACATATATATTATACTCATTTAATTCATATTTTTAACTTGTACATACACGGCCATCTGAAAATCAACCTTTTTATTTTCCATATAATTTTTATGATCGTTTCAGTTTAGTTAGGGCGAGGTTGAGATATTACCGTGTTTAAATATTTGTAAATAATAATAATAATAATAATAATAAGGGTCCGCTTGAATTTTTATCAATAATAATAAAATCATTAAAAATATGCTCGCAACACCACCTGAAAGCGGCAAACCCAAAACATGCAATAAACAATAGGCGTTTTGAAGCCAACTTACCGTTGTAAGAATGTTTGCACGTAGTGAATCCTGTAAACGTTTGGAGTCGAGCTCTTTACGTGGCCGAACAGTGGCCATGATTGCAAAATGGCTTTTGGTGAAAAATTTACACAAAAAAATTGAAAGCGAACTATTTGAAGCGAACTTTTAGCAAGAAGCAATCGTTCTAGTTATAGCAGCAATAATCATGCATCGGAACAGATTTATATACTTTGGTCGTGGTGGTGGTCGTGGTGGTCGTCGTGGTGGTAGATGTGGTGGTGGTGGTGGTAGTGGTGTGGTGGTGGTCGTGGTGGTGGTCGTGGTGGTGGTCGTGGTGGTGGTCGTGGTTGTGGTCGTGGTGGTGGTCGTGGTGGTCGTCGTGGTGGTAGATGTGGTGGTGGTGGTGGTAGTGGTGTGGTGGTGGTCGTGGTTGTGGTCGTGGTGGTGGACGTGGTGGTGGTGGTGGTGGTGGTGGGGGTGGTGGTGGTAGTGGTGGTAGTGGTGGTAGTGGTAGTGCCGATAGTGGTGGTAGTAGTGGTAGTAGTGGTGGTAGTGGTGGTAGTGGTGGTAGTGGTGGTAGTGGTAGTAGTTGTAGTGGTGGTAGTAGTGGTAGTAGTGGTAGTAATGGTAGTAGTAGTAGTGGTAGTGGTAGTAGTGGTAGTGGTGGTAGTGGTGGTAGTAGTGGTAGTGGTAGTGGTAGTGGTAGTGGTAGTGGTAGTGGTAGTGGTAGTGGTAGTGGTAGTGGTAGTGGTAGTGGTAGTGGTAGTGGTAGTGGTAGTGGTAGTGGTAGTGGTAGTGGTAGTGGTAGTGGTAGTGGTAGTGGTAGTGGTAGTGGTAGTGGTAGTGGTAGTGGTAGTGGTAGTGGTAGTGGTAGTGGTAGTGGTAGTGGTAGTGGTAGTGGTAGTGGTAGTGGTAGTGGTAGTGGTAGTAGTAGTGGTAGTAGTAGTAGTAGTAGTAGTAGTAGTAGTAGTAGTAGTAGTAGTAGTAGTAGTAGTAGTAGTAGTAGTAGTAGTAGTAGTAGTAGTAGTAGTAGTAGTAGCAGTAAAAACTTTATTTAAAAATCACACGCTAGCCTAGTCAACTACATAGCTGGTTTCCACTAGGGGCGTGTGTACATACATATAGCAAGTTATATTTGCATTACATTACATTCTATACTAACGTTACACAACACAAATAAAGCAAATTGGAATACGACATGCTTAGATAATAAATATTAAAAGTAAATCAACCATTTATGAGCGCAAAGATGAGTTTTAAATATTGTAAATGTAGCTGAACCACGCACATCTGCTGATAAAGAATTCCAAACTTTTGCTCCATCATAAGAAAAATTTTTTTTTAACTTTTCAGTTTTGGGTTGAGGCAGCTGCAGCGAGGTAGAAGATCCTGAGGTTATACTGAGTAATATTTCTCTTATGTTCAAGCAGTTTCTCAAGCAGACTCAGAGCCAATTCATTTAGAGCTTTGTACATTGTTTTTGCTTTTGTTTTGGCTCGTCGAGTCACAAGATTTTCCCACCGTAATGCATTTATTGCCTCTGGTCCAGGAATATCATTACTAAAGTTCATAATTACCCTTGCAGCTCTATTTTACCCTCGCAGCTCATGTATTAAGTTTTTTTCTGTATTTGTCGTTATATTTTCAATTTCTATCGAAGTTTTGAATGTATGTATTTATATTTGATTGATAATATCTGATAAAGTTGCCAACTTTGGGATAATTATATATTAAATAGATAGACAGTCGCGTGCGTGCATGCCACTGCGTGCGAGCATAAAGACAGTTGTGTGCGTGCGTGCCACTGCGTGCAAGCATAGTTGGGCGACCTATGTTTATATATACAAGAGTTTGCAGAAACAGCTAGCGGAGTTTATACGAGATACTGCTTTGCATGTAAACTGATTAACAATAGTAACGTTTTTGGGAAACAAGGATATAAGAATTGGAAACACACATCCAATAAAGTCCATGCCACGAAAAAAGTGCATTGCACTTAGAGGCTATGATTCAGGTTCTCCAACTCAGTGATGCTGGCTGCAGAGTTGATACGGAACAAGTAAAGTAGAGCAATGCAGAACGCGATTATTGGCGTGCTGTACTTGAACGGATAGTAGAAACTATCCGTTACCTATCTGAGCGCAGTCTACCATTTCGTGGCTCAAACGAAATTATTGGATCACCCAGAAACGGTAACTACTTGGTACAGTGGAGCTGCTGGCCATATTCGATCCATTTCTTGCACAGCACATCAAACGTAACGCCAACAAGGGACGGGGGTCACACTTCCTATCTGTCGAAGACAATTTGCGATGAATTTTTCCATTTGTTAGCAAATCACGTACGCGAGTATATCGTTAAGGAAGTAAAGTCAGCCAAATTTCTGTGGACTCGTCCTGATATTTCCCATGTTGACCAACTCACCTGCATTCTTCCGTACGTTCTACCATCAGGTCTTGTTGACGATATTTAACTTTTCTTTGATGCAGTATCATACTGGAAAAGAACTAGCAGAAAGTTTGCTTGAGTTTTTGAAAGCCCATGAAATCGCTATTGCCGATTGCCGGGGTCAGTCTTACGATAATGCGAGCAATATGAGCGGAAAGTATAATGGCATGCAGGCCATTATTCGGCAACAATGTAATCTGGCTAAGTATGTACCCTGCGCCGCACATTAATTCCCTCATTCTAGTTGGTCAGATTGCAGTAGTTTGTTGCACGCTAGCTATTGGATTCTTCAGGTTCCTTCAAGGACTATACTCCTTTTTTTCTGCTTCACCACATCGTTCGAAAGTTCTGACAGAACAACTGTCAAGTGAGGGCCTGTCAACAGTCAAACGCATGTTAGATACTTGCTGGTCAGCACGCGCAGACGCCACAAAGGCTCTAGTCGAGGGCTATGAAGAAAACAACGACGCATTGGTAGAAATGGCAGGCAACGAAGAGGAGAAAGCCGAAACCCGAGAGGAAGCCCGTGGACTTGCAGCCAAAATAAACAAACTCGAAACAGGCATTCTGGCAACTCTGTTGCATCACATCCTGCATCGTTTTCACGCGAACAGTCAAGCCCTACAAACAGCCGACCAAGATCTCAACTCCGCAGTTGCAATCTATGAATCACTCGTTGATTTTATTGGCAAGTAGCGTGCATGATTTGAAGAGTTTGAAGTTGAGGGTAAAAAGCTCAGGTCAATGCGACCGTACGTTTCTTGTCATAATCGGCATAATTGACGCTTAGTTGCGGAAACGACTGGGCGGATACACCGGAATTGCAGCAAGGTTTGGTTTTCTACGAAAGCTCAAGGACCTTTCAGTTGAAGAAGTGGTCGAAAGTGCGAATATTCTCTAAGAGGAATATCCGACAGATCTAGAAGCCAGTTCACGGAATTCTGAATTTGGACCAGAAGGGGGGGGGGGGGGGGAATTGTAGTCTGTAGGGTTCCCGCGATGAGAAAATGCCACGGGCTCCACGAAAGATTAACCCGGCCCTGTGCACATCGAACAAATGTTCGCCAGTGTTTCGTCCCTTTTTTTATTATTATACACGTTGTAGCAAACAGGACGTAGCATTTGCAGAATTCTTCGTTTGGATTGCCGTCGGTAATACACTATACGTTGTAGTTAAATGAAGTACAATAAAATCCGACAATGCAAAATCTAAATATTTCGAAATATTATGGCGTTTTATTAATGGTATTGCTGTTCTAATGAGACGAAAATAAGACTGTAACCAAATATTTAAAAAAACTTTGCATATTCTGAACACATTTCAAATAATTTTCATAAACGAAATGTTATCCGGTATTTTTCCTGATGATTGGAAATAGAGTTTCGCCGGTTTTCAAATCAGGTGACAAAGAAAAAATGCGAATCCATCAGCGAATGAAAATATCCTTACTACTGCACGAAATAAAAACATTAATTATTTGTTTTATATGATACAAGACTATTGTTTTTTTAAAACCAATTTATTAGATATTTAAAACAACACGGATTTGAGTCGTATTTTAGTGTTTAGATTATTTCGCATTCATCTCAAGACCAAAACCAGCCTGAAGTAAACTACGAAAACCGTACGAAGAGCTTTTTGACGGAGGGGAATTGTGAGAGTGCAACAGAAAAAACTATTGCACTCCTAGGAGTGCAATGGAACGCTTTCCATTGCACTCTTGGAAAATAGAACTTTTTATATAATATCACGTGACCATAATCAACCAACTAAACGACCAGAATTTAATATATATATAAAAAAGGCTATTCTACATCTTCGGCCTTGTTAAATGCTACCATTTCATGGTTGGTGAACATGGACCGTGGTTTCATAAATGGCGTAATCTTTGCTGATCTGAAAAAAGCCTTTGACACAGTCGATCACGATATACTTGTTAAAAAGCTTGAATTATATGGAATCAAAGATAGTACATTGTGGTGGTTTATATCCTACTTGAGCAACCGCACTCCAGCATGTAAAATAGGCACCACATATGCACTCAATCACCTAAAAAAATATGTTCATACGGGAGTACTACAGGGACCAAATCTGGGTCCATTATTATTCTTAATTTATATAAACAATCTGCCAAATTGTTTCGGCAATTCGGTATACCTGCACTTCATGCAGTTATACTAACATCACCGTAACTTGTTCTTGTATGAAAGATATAGAGAAGAAAATGAAAAAAGAATTAGACTCATTACACAATAGGTTGCTAGCAAATAAACTTTCACTGAACATCAGTAAAACCGAGTATATGATCGTTGGGTCCCGACAAAGAATATCAAAAATGCTTTTTGATCCTCAAGTTGCGATTCAGATAAAATTAAGCAAGTATATAACCACTAGCAGAACACTAGGTACAATTGTTGATGAAAATATTAAGTACATGGAAAACTCATGTCAACAATATTTGCAGTACTGTTTCAATAAGACTAGGTATACTAAGGAAAGCGAAAATTGTTATCAGCACTTAATGCCTAAAGAGTCTTTACGATAGCTTAGTATTACCACATTTTGATCACTGTCCTTTAGTTTGGGATAATTGCTCAGACAGTTTAAAATATCGTTTACGCGACCGTTACGACGCGTCTGCTACGATTACTAGAAATAAGCTTGGCTGGGAGGACCTACAAACTCGAAGAAACAAGCAAATGTTATCGCTTTTCGATAGAATAATTGATGGAGGGTCGAATCCCCAGCTATCTTAACTTTTTTCTTTGCTGAATCGAGACTCCTACTATTTAAGAAGTAATAACTGTGCTTTGTCTTTACCTAAACCTAATACTAATTTGATGAAAAGCAGCTTCAATTATCGGGGGGCTATTGTCTGAAATTCACAGCCTTTACAAATAAGACAGAGAATTGCGTAAACTAATTATATAGTAGTTTAAAATAGAAGTTATAGTGTGAGATATAGTTTGTAATTGATTGTAATATTCTGTGTATTATCGAAGTAAGATGTAATAGTTAATGATGTAACATAGTATTGTTGTATTTAGTTCATTATTGTTAATATTTTCGCACGGCCCTTAATAATAATAACAATTTGTTAGATTGAATAGGCTACCGTGTATAAACTTACGGTTTTTAAATAGAAAAAACATATCACAACTCGACCACCTGTGCCACAACCAGAAAGCCCACAAAGCGGAAACGATTGGCTCACTAAAATGAAGTACTACCAGAGCATACCACATAGTCGCGGGCTCAAAATATAATTTTTTTTTCGACGAAAAGTTAAAAAGAAAACACTTAGAAAAGAGCATAAAAAGAATGACTTTATGACTACTTTATTATGAAAAATGTATAGATATACTGGAAAAATTAAGACTGCAAGTATTATTTATTATGTATTAGTGTTGTTTAACTGTTGTTAAAGTCAGGTTCACAGAGTAAAAAATACTAGATCAAAACACAGGTTTATAGGCCTATAATCTATCTGCCGGCAGAACAATCAACAGATTTCCTACAAATTTAAGTCGTATATTTAACAGTTATTCTACGAACTCGATACGAGCTGATAGCCGGCGAGGTGCGTAGCACCAAAAGATATTCCCAGTGCAGTTATATATTACTAAAATACAGTCAGTTTAGCAATGTAAACAACTTGAGCTTATACCGTATAAAACACTACTTATCGTTATTTAAAAAGAATGTTTTGACAAATTTTGCGAAAATCTTCAAATTCTTAAAAAATATAAATGTTTCGGGCGAATAAAGCGCTTGTCGACCTTAAAATTAGCAGAATTATTGTTATTGTAGCAATTCAAAACATAATCTTTTCCAGCTTTCGGGAGACTTATTCAGTATTAATTCGTAATAACTGTATTTTGTACTTGTTTCGGTGACATTTAAGTCAAGTACTAACCTTCAAAAACTTTATCTAGGTTTATGTGTTGTACTTAGCCAAGAAAGGCTGACAAAATCCTCAAAGCAGGATTTTTTGTAATCGAAAAACAGCTAAAAAATTCAGCCGCCATTTTGGTTTCTCTACTATTAGGATAATGCACAAAGTCGAGGGAAAATGAACAAAACTCGTTATTTCCTGAGGGAGCAGACATTAAGTGCTTTGTTATGTAGGAACAAGCATATTTTACACATATTAAAGATTCTATTTTATGTTGAGAACGTTTTACAATGTAACTATGGTTAGAAAATTACTAATAACCAATTAGCCTTCGCATGCATCACAACAATATTTAAAAAAAATCTTATTAGCATGAATGTCACTTTTTATAATAGCTAATAATCACATTGGCTCCAGCAGAAGCCCAAGCATGAAATTTTACAGGTTCTTCGCTACGAGAGGCAAATTCTGAGCCAACACAGGTGACTGTGGCCAACGTGAACTTTCGGCACAAAGTGTTTCTTCTACTTCGTTTTGAGCTTTGTTTACCAATACAATTTCACTAGAAATGCTGGCCTCTAAGTCATTATAGCAAGCACTGCTGAGTGTTTCCGAAATTTGTCTTAGTTTTACCTCTGAGAGTCATCGAGAGTACGAGCGAATGCTGCTTTCAGATTTATGCCCAGAGACACACGCTCGTCAAGTAACGACACGGCTGTCGTCCTAATATGTATAATGATTTGTGTATGTTTGTGACAGCTCTAATAATTTCTTTGGAAATCCGTGTCATTAAAGTACCTAAATGTTTTTGCCGACAGGAACTTTACAGCACCAGACTTCGTCAGTTCAAAACAAGCCTAGTGCGAAAGGTATGGTTGGTTACAGTCAAGTGGGTTATGGTTTTTATAGCATTGCCGTAAATATCGAATGTATTATTAAAGGGAAATAGCAACAGAAATTTTTATGGTCTCATTTGAAAGAGACTCTAAAAATAATATATAGAAGTCTTTTACAAAATTTTTGTATCTATTTTACTTTTGGAGATATTGTCACCTGAATAATCATACTGTCCGCCATCTTGGATTAATTTTTAACCTCATTAACAATTTTTTGGTGACGTCACAGCAGGGATAAGCCATTTAAAGCTTCTCATAAATACTTACCATCAATAAAATATGTGTGAAACCTTTTCAGTCCGTGCTGAAATCCGAAACACTTGCAATGTGTGTGGTTAATGAAGAATATTAATCATTGTGTCGTAAGAAAAAAAAAATGTGTGACCCCAGTTGTGACGTATCATGCATATCTACAAATATCCAAGATGGCGGACAACTAAAGATTTCAAGTCAAAATATCTCACCAAATAAGGCAGATATAAAAATTCTGTAATAGACTTCTATATATTGTTTTGGAGTCTCTTTCAAATAAGACAATAAAAAATTTTGTTGCCATTTCCCTTTAACACCAATCTTTTTCAGTCAAACAGTTGAAGCCATAAACATTGCATATTTTGGGCAAATTTAACGTCATTTTAGACCATATGTATGGCAACGATAGATGGCAGTAACCGCTAGCCAGACTCAATTTTGGGCCTGCGGCAGTTTTCACCTCTCCCCTTCCCTCCCCCCGCCTTCACTGGATAAAAAGTAAGGATATAAAGAGGTTTCCTAGTTTCATTGGTCATATAGTTAGTTGACCATACTGTGCATGCGCAACGTCCTGCCTAGCACCGTGAAAGTCTTTATTGGGGAAACAATAGAGAAATCGGAATTTTCGTCATCAAAACAGTGATCTTAACGGGACCAACGGGGCGTTTTCTGTTTCGTGTTGAGTGATTGCTGAAACATACTTGAACTGAAAGAAAGATTTCCCTGCATTTATAGTAGATTTTCCCTTGGACATGCAAAGGAAACAAACAACCTGAAGTTTTATTATATAGATGCTGATATTTCCGCAAGGTTTTTTTCGTGTAAAAGCCACTTCACAATTTGTTTTTAACGAAAGTCAACTTTTTGAGGTTTTGGAAAAGAAAGGCTTCGTATTAAAAATTGAAATTAAAATATAATTTTGTAGAAACACCACGTAAGTCTATTATCGCAGAGCTTTCCATCCGTTAGCTCAGATTTTCATCAGTGCTAATAATAATGTGACTAATAGAAATACACACGTCCCTAAATTCACTGATGAAGATCAGAGGTTACGGATCGAAAGCTCTGCGATAATAAACTTACGGGGTGTTTCCACAAAATTATGTTTTAATTTGAAAATCACCATGCAAATATACAAGGAAGTTAGGCTTCGTATTATTCGCTTATTTCAAGGAAAAATTAAGAATTGCTGGTTTATTTAGGGCTTCCACCTGGCTTTCGCGCAACTTACTGCGATTTAAGTCAAGCTGGTAGCTGACACACGATTCAAGACACAATTGACTCACGCGGGACTGTATCTACGAATACATATTTTATTGTATATTTTGTACAGATATTTACACGTACACTTGTTTCAGTGCTGTTCAACAATCGACTATCCTAACAATAGCTCCACTCTCACTCCATCTTTGCAGAACACATTACACACAACCATTACTAGCCCTTATACATTGCTTCAAGCCATCCATCGTATTTATACTAACTGGACAGAAACACATTTGTCCCACAAATTTCTTTCCGTAAATGCTTTCACTGCCTTTTTTGCTCCAATTTGCGGTCCTTAATCTGCTTTGGTTAACCTAATCCTATCCGTTTCTTTGGTCGTTACTATTGCCATGCAAAATTTTATATCCTATCAAAAGTACGTTGTTGGTAATGTTCATTTTACTAACATATTTTTTGCTGACACAACACTATACATTAAACACAGAATGTGTACGCATTTTACGACGCTGATTTCATTTTACTATACCAACTTCAAAAAGCAAAGTAATTTTCATCTGTTTGCACGATGTCGTAATAAAGTGCGCTTCTACAGTCGCTCGATGTTTAAGTGAGCCGAATTTAGGTTGAGTAGAGGCAATAGACAAAATAAACAAAATTCAGCATAACAATAAAGCTATGTATCTATTTTCCATTGCCACCCGATTGCCAACTTTGGATTATTCACATGGTAATTGGATGCCATTGTTCTCGTTTGCGGAAGAGTACATTAGGACCAAAGTAACCAGGCATACGAGTAATATTACGAGTTATTCACTCGTGTTCATACTTCTAATGCGTCGTTACTTTTGCAAGCTAATATAATAGTAACTAGGCATGTGAGTGATCTGAAAATGCGAATTGGCTATGAACAAACGTTAGCCAAATTGGCTATCTATATGCAGACAATAACTTTCGAGTATGCAAATTGTGTTAATCACCTCTTTTAATTACTTGCACTTGACCACACATAGCAACGAATATAAAAGACAAGTGAGATACACACATTATTTACTTCAATAAATATAGTTAAATTTACATTAAGCAACACATAAAAACAGTGCACAAGTTCAAACAGACCTATTTTACAGCGCAATAAACTCATTCGAAAACAGCAGAACAAAGAGCAATCAATCGAAAGCCGTATTTTCGAACAACGTCTACGAAGCTAACAGGTTTGTATCCATTATTAACTAATTAGGTGCAGCGATTCATTCATAAGATGAACTCCTGTTTGATCCATCGTACATAACAAAATCAGGCACAGCGTTTCCTGGTTGTTTCCAAGTCTTCTAATTTCTTAATAAGGTCACATCATGTATCGTCTACCAAATTTTTTAACATCCAGGTTTGTACGTCAATCCTATAAAGCAGTCCTCTTTTTCTTTAAACATTCAACTCTTTTTCTAACCTCTGCCACACGCTTGTTTAACTCACGTATCCGCAATAAGTTCTCTTCCATTAAATTGGTAATCTAAAACCAATCTACGCTAAGGTTATCTCGACAATTATACAACAATATAAACTGTGTAGCGATCAAAATTTGAAAAAAAATGATCCTGTGTTCGCAACACAATCTTTTTGAACGCGCTACTCGCCTCGATATCGAAATCATAATACTAGAAGAGACGCGTTTAATATTTTTATCGGGACGCAAAGTCTATTGTGAACGTAGTAACCGGAGTTCCATCCGCAGTGGATATTTTGATTTTGACTTTAGGCTGTATATTATTTCCAGTAGCTTTTCGTCTGTGATGAGGTCAAACTGTGTTCCAACAAGATTGCGATAAAAATATTAATATCCCCACACCGCAGCCAGTGTTTCTTTATCTGTCTGCGAGTACCGGAATTCCGCCGGAGTTAGGAAAAAAATAGCATGCGCTATGCACAAATCGTGACCATTTTCTTGTGCTCGAGACAGGTCAGGACTTTCATAGACCATCAATTTTGTTGGGCATTTTGGATCGTAAACTCCAAAGCAATAGTATTTTTTTTATTTTGACGATACACACGTGTCAATATCGCGGAAGGTCATACATCGAGCACCAGCCTAGATAAAGGTTTGCAAAATTTTGCTGGCTTTATGAACGAGTCTGTACGGATACAATCAATATTTTTTAATGATACTAAATATTAGTGCAAGATATCTGATAAACTGAGGCTGTCGTGGACGGGAGATTTCGAATCGTTGAAGTGTTTTATTGCGAAGTGTATTAAATTTGACGGCACTTGGAAATCTTCAGGTGGTGAACGAAAATCATGCACTGATGGTAAAACGACAATAACATGGCGGAAAAGAAACAAATCCATTCAAGTATGTGGTACTGAAACTGAATCTATCAAACGATCGTTCTGCTATGTTTAGATGGGCAATCATTAAATCATGAACTCTGAAGAGCCCTTGGTAAATAATTGTTCATGTAATTGCATGAATACTGCTACTGAGCTTGAAGGAGTGAAAGTTGATGCAGTTATTGCCGAGTGGGAAATAAAATCGACTATTGCCCAAAATTCACTAGCTATCGAAAATTTACAAACACAGTTGAACAACTTAGCTGGTCTTCATCTTGTTGTGGGCCTTAAGCGTGATGAGCCTAACTTAAATGTTGTGAAAACTGTTTGTGATGAATACAAGCTGACTTCAGGAAATTATAATACTAACGAAAATGAAGGCATTTTTTATACCGAACTAGAATTCTATAAAAACAAAGCTGAAGTTTTTGAGCAGAAATATCATAAAATTAAGACGATTCTTGAGTTAAAACAAAATACAAAAACAAATGCAAATGAATTAGCTGATCAAACCGCATTTGATAGCAATCCAAATCAAAATAAACATTATATGCATAGTTCCCATTGTCCAGACAGCACGGCAAAAACAATAGATGACCTTAACAATAGTGTAATTATCTTGAATGACGCAACTTCTTTTGAATTAAATGACAGCAACATAAAGGAGGTTCAAAATTCATGCAAAGATTTAAATGCTGATGATGCTTTATCAACTGATAGACGTAATTATGACAGGAGTTATTCTATTCAGACAAATAACTATTTGCATCAATCTTCTCCCAATAACAGACAACCTATACCAAGTCGTATTACTCAAAGAACGCAGTCGAAGAAAAATGTTAGAGCACCGTTCTGGAAAAATATAAATCGGAATGAAAATCGTAAAAATAAGATGGCAACGTTACGTATTAAGTGTCAAACTGGAGAGGATTTTTGAACCCAAACGCGATGGAGAGACAGAATGAAATTTTTCCAATATTTTTCTTAGACAATATCGCTGAAAAAAGATGTCGTTATATGAATAATTTAGTACAGATTAAAACCAGTAAATTCAATGACACAAAACAAACACAAGGAAAACTTCCTAGTTAAATGCTCGCTCTCTCTTATCAAAAGTTGATGAGTTAACAGGACTCATTTACACCAAACCTGTTGATATTATAGCGGTCATCGATTCCTGGTTACACAATGCAATTGAGAACAGAATATTACAATTAAATGACTACAATTTATTTCGTAAAGATCGAATAACTGGTCGTGGAGGTGGGGTATGCATCTATGTTAAAAAAGACATTCCCCGCGCGCGTTGGTCAAAATTTGAAAATGACAGATTCGAATGCTTGTGTCTATGTCTACGATCTTAACGTCTCCCTAGACTTTTTTCTGGAGTTGGGATCACTGTTATGTACCATCCACAGTGTCTCCCTGTAAAGAAACATGATGATTTGAATGAATGTTTAATTAATACTGTCGACTTAATTCGAAACAAATATCCAGATCATGGCTTGGTCATTGCCGCTGATTTCAACGATTTCGAAACAGGAACACTGCTGACCATTCTAAATGTAAAGCAAATTGTTGATAAACCTACAAGACGTGCAGCAATATTAGATCTCATCATTACTAACTTGCACCAATTATATCAAAGTCCCTATATTCTTGCCCCGTTGGGTTCAAGTGATCATGATAATTATTGTCTTTTGGTACCCATCTAACGATAAAACAAATGAAGAAAAACGTCAAGCCAAATCAACTAAGAATTTAGTACGTCGGTATCCAGGATCAGGGATCAATGCTTTCGGTAGATGGGCTTTCACGCACGATTGGTATAGAGATGTAAAACTCAATCCTACTGCTGATAGTCTAGCACTCTCTTTCACGGAAGATTTAAATGAAGCTATTTACAGAATGTTACCACATAAAAAAGTATCTTTACATTGGAATGATAAACTTTGGATTACTCCGGCTATTAAACAACTCATTGCTGATCGACAAAAGGCCTTCCATTCCCAAAACATTCCAGTGTGGCAATCACTGAAATATAAAGTTCAACATGAAATCAAACATAGGAAAGCAACGTACTATAAATCCGAAGTAAAGCATTTGAGGGAGAGTAACGCTCGGAAATGGTGGAAAATTGTGAATAATATGGCTGGAAAACCAGGTAAAAGCAGTTCTTTTAATTTCAAATGTGACAGAATAATTTTAGACCAGACAGAAGTGGTCAATAACTTAAATATGTTCTATACATCAGTTAATAATGAGGTACCAACTTTTGATATTACAAAGCTTCCGTCCTTCCTCCCCGCTGCTGAGCCTCCCCGAAGCTACAACCACACGAAGTATGTAAAAAACTATTGTCAATCAGAGTTTTGAAATCAAGCGGCCCAGATAATATTCCCTCTCAAATCTTAAGGGAATTTGCTTATAAACTTGCAGAGCCTATTACAAAAATTTTTAACATATCGCTTGAAATTGGATCCAGTCCCTAAAATTTGGAAGGATTCTGATATTATTCCCATTTCGAAGAAACAGAAGCCTACTTGTGAGGAAGAGACAAGACCTATTTCACTTACATTCTGTCTATGTATGGTCTTGAAAGATTTTGTGGTCTCCTGGATGATAAGTGATATAGAGATAAGATTGACCCAAGACAATTTGGATGTCTAAAGGGAACATCGACGACTAATTGTCTCTTAGACTTGATTGAAACTTGGTTGTCCTTTTTGGATGGTCACAGTAGACACCTACGGATATGTTTTCTGGATTTTGCAAAGACATTTGACCGAATTGGACACAGCGTTGCGGTAACTAAACTTCTCTATTTGGGGGTTCGACGATCATTAATTCCATGGATTATTAGTTTTCTTGCAAATCGCCGACATAGGGTTCAAATGCCAGAGCTTGTTTCAGATTGGTTACCTAGCTCTTTTGGTGTACCACAAGGAACTAAGCTTGGACCAATTTTATTCTTGGTGATGATAAACGATCTTAATTCTATATCAAATGGAACTGATATGTGGAAATTTGCTGACGATGTATCCACCTCGGAGGGGTTAATAAAGGAAAGTAATTCTAACATGCAGTCTAGTCTTGACTCAATTATTTCTTGCTCCCTACAGAATCATATTAACTTAACCCTAAAAAAACTGAGGAAATGCGCATTAGTTTTCAACAGGATAATCCTGATTTGTCATCATTACTGATAGGTGAGCAAATGATAGAAACTGTTCGGTCTCACAAAGTTCTTGGGTTTACTATCCAGAGCAATTTCAAATGGAATGAACATAATTATTAGGTCAATTGTAACAAAAGCATCTAAACGCCTGTATATCATCCGTATTTTAAGTCGAAATGGTGTTCCTGTTAAAGATTTAATAGAGATATATTTCGCATTCATACGCGTAGTGTTAGAGTATTGTTGTCCTGTTTGGCATAATGCGCTGCCATTGTATCTGACTGAACAGTTAGAACGAGTCCAGAAACGTGCGTTTAGAATGATTCTGCCAGAATACACCTATAATGACGCTTTAACCTTTTTGAAATGCCCTTGACTAGTTGAGACAGGAGAAAAGCTCTGCCTTAAAACGTTAGAAAACATTCCGGAAAGAAGTCCCCTATTTAACCATACCCCGGCACCAAGAGTTACTTGTTATGATTACAATTTAAGAAAATCTAACGCATTAACCATGATCAAATGCAGAACGGAAAAGTAACGCCGCAGTTTCTTCCCGAGTACTATGACTTTATTTAATAATAGCAGCATCAAGACTTTAATTTTAATTCCATATCAACTGTAGCTGTTTCCTTCTTGTAATTGTTTCAAAGTGCCACTGCAACGAAAAAATCTTTGATCCAATTTTAAACAAAACATAACAATATTTCTATACGAGCTTTAATGGCGTTTTCAGTTTCTCGAAATCTTGTTTCGTTTTAGAGATATTAAGGTTTTTTGAAACATGCAAATTAGGTGTTTCTGACGTCATCTACTCACGAATAATAAATTACATTTATTAAATGGCGAATATCTCTGTAAATAGAGGCAGAAATTTTTCACACTTTGCATGACTATAACAATTTGGTAGCTTCACACCACTATTCCTATTGTGATGTCGCAACATAAATGGTTTTGGAATAAAAGCTTTTAAACTGTAAAATAAATATCTTAATTTTCATTTTTCTTTACACTGTATAACTTAAATTCAATAAATGCGATCTAAATGTACATACAACCATTGTATTATGTGCAGTGAAGTAAATATCGTTTAATAGAAGAGAAATAAGAAATTTTTGTTTTTCAAATACAAGACATTTGCATCGGAACGATCTCCATGGCAACAGCATAGTGTGAGCAGTAGTGTGCGTTTACCTAATCACTACACTCGTGCAAATTTGGAAAAGGTTCTGGCCATTACATCCAAAGATACTCATTATTTTAGATATATAGTTTATTACTCGTGAGTAAATGACGTCAAGAGACATCTATTATTTGCGATGGTAGATATTTTTAAACATGAATAGTGATAATAATGATAACCATGATAATGACCATTTTGAAGACTTGGTTGTTAAATCTCCCAATTAAATTAAGCTATGAGAGTGGGGTGGTTTTAAATGCCATTCAGGCCAATTAAAGAAACTACGAAGATGGCTGACATCAGTTGACGTTTTTGAAATTCATAATTGCCTCACCTTTTTTAGATCAGCTGATTATATAGGCCATCAGCCATCTTTTGAAAGAATGTTTGCATAGCGACGTTTGATTAAACTTACACCTATCCAGGATTAATGTAAGTTTCTTAATAGCCATAATCAGTTTGAGAGTGTTTTCAAGTTCATGCTGAACTTGGGTTTTTCCAATTGCAATAATATCAAAGAGTTGAGACTACAAAGAGGGGCCTATTCATTCAAAAAAGCGTAAGGTGCTGTCGTCATGATACGTGATGGGCGCCATGTTCCTAGCCAGTGCTCTAAACAGGAGCATTTCTTCCCGGTATTAGTAGGCATTTTTAATATTTCCAGAGGGAACGAGCATGAAATATTCGTCATGGGTGCCATGTTCTTAGCCAGTGCCCTAAACAGAGGAACTGACGCCTCTCCCCCCCCACCGGAAATATTAAAAATTGCTACTAATACGGGGGGGGGGCATGTTTCTGTTTAGGACACTGGCTATGAACATGGCGCCCATGACGTATCATGACAAAAGCACCTTACTCTTTTTTGAATGAAATTGCCCCTTTTTGTAGTCTCTACTCTTTGATGATATCGTCCGCGATATTTCATACCCCCGTTTAAGCCAAGAAGTGCTATCTGTTTTGCATTTTGGAATAGTTCCGAGACACATGACTGACCAAACCTCAGGCATTAGTTTGGTATTCAGACTTAAGATCTATGTCTTGATGTCTCTTTTGCAATATTATAGCTGTTCAGATTTGACTTCCACTACCGCTAACACTACTTTAATCAATCTTTCAGCCAATCAGATGAGCTTGGTCTGCTCAACTAACCAATCAAATTGCTAAAAAATCGAGATAAGGTAGCAGCAGTGGTAGTGGAAGTCAACTCTGAACCTCTCTAATGCCTGATTTGGTCGACGGTAATTTTCGCATAATCTGATTTCATCTAAATTGTGTGGATGCTACAATGGATGATACTCATGACGTAGGTCCGTCATCTTGTTCGATGATATCATGACTTTGCAATTCCTCCAATTCACCTGAAATTTTTATTATTAAATGGAAAGAGACTCTCCGAGGGTGAGTCCATTCCGGGTTTCGCAGTATGCCCTTTAGCTAGCGCCTTTCCCTTGTAGAAACTTCGTAGTAGTATTAGTAGTAAAAACTTTATCTAAAAATCGCACGCTATATAGCCTAATCAACTACATAGCTGGTTTCCACTAGGGACATGTGTACAAACATATAGTTAGATTTACATAACATTACATTCTATACTAATGTTACACAACACAAATAAAACAAATTGTAATAGGACATGCGCAGATAATAAATAGTAAAAGTAGATCAACTATTTGTGAGCGCAAAGACGAGTTTTAAATACTGTAAATGTAGCTGAGCCACGCACATCTGCTGATAAAGAATTCCAAACTCTTGCTCCATCATAAGAAAAACTTTTCTTTAACTTTTCAGTTTTGGGTTGAGGCAACTGCAGCGAGGTAGAAGATCCCCTGAGGCTATACTGAGTAACATTTCTCTTATCTTCAAACAGTTTCTCATGGCGGAGTCGGAGCAAATTTATTTAGAACTTTGTGCATTGTTTTTGCTTTTGTTTTGGCTTGTCGAGTCACAAGATTTTCTCATCCTAATGTATTTAATGCCTCTCGTTCTGGAATATCATTACTATAGTTCATAATTACCCTCGCAGCTCTATTTTGAAGTTTCTGAAGCCTGTTTGAAAGTCCGACACCCATGGTATCCCCATTCCTCACTGCAGTAGCCAAAATGAGGATTAATTAAGGCAATGTAGACACTTATCAGAGTTTCTCGATCAGCAAGGTCACGAATCTTTCTGATAGCTCCCTATTCGTGAAGTAACTTTTTTGGCAACTTTGTCAATATGACTATCCCACGATAATGTATCATTGATTTCAACTCCAAGTACAGTTGCAATACCGACTTGATTTATCCTAACTTGATTAATTTCAAATTTGGCTGTATAACAATGCTGTTTAGTTTTTGAGCTGAGCCAACAAGTATAAATTCTGTTTTAACAACATTAAGACTCAGTTTGTTTGCCAAAAGCCACTCATTTACATATGCAAGATCTCTATTCATGTTCGATTCAATTTCTTGTATGCTTATATACCAACCACTGTTAAATTTGTATCGTCGGCAAACAGCCGGGCAGTAGCATGACTTAAGCACTGAGGAAGGTCATTAATATATATATATAAGGAAAAAGAGTGGGTCCAAAATAGACCGTTTGCGCCGTTTCCGTACGCCTGGTAGTTGACGTCTTGTCACCCAATTGACGTTTTTGTTTACAACCCGATAAATGTGAGCGTATCATTGATGGTTTGCATTTAACGTCATGACGGCCATGTTGGAGGTATAGCACAAAGAATATGTTATTAGTTCTATTGTTGGGTCCAGCCGCCGTGGGGGGCAGACATTGTCCGCCGCATCCCTAGAGATTGATTGCAAACCAAGAATAGACAAAGCATTTCCCGTTATGTCATAAAGTAATTAATTTGCTTAACAGTATACTATGATCAATAGTATCAAATGCCTTCTTAAGATTTAACAAAGCAACCAAATTGAACATTTTATGGTCCATATTAACATACCAGCTATTTGTACTATCAAGCAGAGCCGAAACAGTGGAGTGCATTTTACGAAAACCGAATTGGTGTTCAGTGAACAAGGAATTATCACTGAGATATTGATATATCTGTTCGTACAATATTCTTTCCATTATTTTACTGATAGTGGGCAAGATTGATATTGGCCTGTAATTTTCGATTAAATCCCGAGGCCCTTTCTTGTGGATTGCTACAAGCCGTGGCATTTTCCACTCATCTGGAAAACAGTTTGAAATCAAACCGTGATTGAAAATATGCGTAAGTGATGGAGCAATACTATTTGTGGCAACTTTTAGAATTCGACCAGATATTTTGTCTGGACCAGTGCTTTGCAATTAGATAATCCATTCAGAAGTTTAATTACTCTGCTCACTGAAGCCAACTTAATACGATCGAATTTAGATTTGGCAGGTTTAACGAGCAGTCTAAACGAGGTGTTTGAGTCATCGATGGAACTTGCCAGGTTAGGATCAATATTGGTAAAACATTCATCAAAGCCATTAGCCATTTCTTGCGTAGAAGTGATATTGAAACCATCGATACTTAGCTCATTTATGGTGGTGTCACTAGAAGATCGACCTAATAAGTCATTTTTATTTTGTTGGGCTGTCTTGTTACAATAATATTCGGATTTACCACGTTGTAAAGCAATGTTGACTCGGTTTCTGGATGTTTTGCATGCATCCCAATCAACACTTTGTTTTGTCACCATTGCTTTACGTTTCATTTTATCTCTATCAAATATAAGTGTTTTTTGTATCTGCAGTTATCCACGGGCCACTACACGACCGTTTCCTAAACTGTTGAATTGGAGCATGTTTATCAAAATAGCTCCTTCCAACAAATCCACATCGAATTAGTATCTGTTTTTAACACTTTCCGTTCCCATGGCATGTTCAAAAGGTCCTGGTTAAAGCGCCCTCTGTCAAACCTTTTCATATTTCTAACTTCAAAATTTTTTGCTTTTTAACGAGTATTTAAAACCGGATTTACTTTCCTAACACCATAGAATATATTATGGTCACTAATTCCTGTATGTATTACTCCAGACCGGACAATTTCTTCAGGTGTAGATGTTATATAGTGGTCATTGAGAGTACAGGAATTTGCCGTTATTCGCGTAGGCTCTGTAATAAGTTGTGATAGCTGATATGTTTCAAGTATTTCTTTGCAGTGGCGTCGCCAGCTTCGATAATTGGAGGGGCGAATATTCATATATTTATGTTCACAGACCTTAAAAACAATCGATTTCAAAAGAAATTAATGATGCAAAACATGATACATTTATAAAATATTACAATTTAGGTCTCCCTGAATGTGAAATTCTTTATTTTCGTCACAATCCTTTTAGTAGTTTTTGAAATGCTAGGAAAAACTCTTGTGCGGAGCTTGGTGGACGATAAATGGATGCAACAACAAAGTTTTGGGAAGTTAGCTTTGAAATTTCTATAAAAATTGCTCCCATATCATCAGGAACCAGCAGTAGCGAAGCCAGCCCGACATTTGATCATGCCAATGCAAGTTTTTCTGTGTTTTTGACTGTATAAGGAATGAATTTCTAAAGAAATGAATAATGATAATGATTTAAATTTTCATAGCATGACCAAATTGTTGGGCTGGCTTCGCTACTGGCAACCAGATCATTTCGAATTTTAAATTAATAGTACTACGGAGGTAGACACAAACACCTGTACAGGATTTGTCCTTTCGCACAATATCGTAACCACGAATTTTGACTAGACCATCGGAAATTGACCAATCCAATTTAGTTTCATTTAAAGCAAACAAATCAAATGGCGAAAAAGCTCAGATATGCGCAATTCATCAACATGTTTCGGTAGACTAACTATATTAAGAAGTGCCATTTTAAATCCTCTAGCTAGTTCTTAAACAACTGGGAATTGAGTTCAGGATTACAATAGGAATAAGTTCGCTCAAATTTGCAACCACAAACTCAGACTGTCGTGATTTAGAAATAACAAGCTTAAAGTTGTTTTGCAGCAATAAACTGCCAGAGGGTTCAGATGCAATCCTCTGGCATATAAATGTGCGGTCTTAGAATTTTTGTTAGGCATAAAAATCCAATTTTTCTGATTACACACAGATTTAACCGATTCATTCGTTTCTTTTACTCTGCTTGAAAAGGATATAACATCTGATCTTGAGATAATTCCCGAAATAATGATCTCAGTATCTGGACACTGCTGCTCAATCGACTGTGCAAGATTGATTATTCCATCAGCAACAGACTTAGCATCACCTTTACGCAAGTTATTTGTTCCTATGTGCAGGACAACCTTTTTGGGTTTCTTACGGAGAATTGGTTTCATATAATCCGACATATTTTCGATAGTGGCGCCTGAGAATGATTTGACCGTAACACAGTTAGATCTCCCATCCCTTTACATGTTTGATCATTGAGTCACCGCCAATAACCGTATTAGTTTTTGTTCCTTTGTTACGACCGCTCTTTTTATTAAAAGCTGATTCCTTCAAGCTCGACTTATCGCTAGTCGATTGACTATTTTCTCTGTCTTGCTTAGCAGCTATGTCTTCGTTTTTCTCCAAGTTTTCTTCGTCCACTACTCGCAAAAGAGAATAATTATTTGTTTTTTAAAGGTAGAGGCTGTTGATGACAATTTTTTCTTTGAGAATTTGAGCTTGAAGCCGCGTGCCAAGAGTTAGCTGTTTGATTCACTTGGTTTGATTCATTTGAATTAATCCGGCTGTTAACGTTAGCATGATTAAAAGCTTGATCGTCATCATTTTATAAGCGAACAGCTGTTAGTAAGCTAGCTTTAACGTTTTCGGCAGCTATTAATTTTTTATTTAACTCAGACATGACACACTTTACGTTATCTAACTCTTCTTTGAGTAAGTTATTCTCTCGTTTCAGTGATGTATTTTCCTGAGCTATATATAGTCTGTACTGTTAAGTACAGACCATATAGCTCAGGAAAATACATCCAGCATGAGACCAGCATGTCATGATAAACTGATCGCGAGCTTCTTTTACGGCTTTTTCGCCCTCGCACGTTTCGACTAGCGTACGTAGAAGGGTTATGTAGCTATCTGCCGACTCCCCAGGTTTTGGATGTGTTTGTTTAAAGACTAGCGATCATCGATGAAGTTCTTTTGTGGCTTAAAAACCATCTACGAAAATATGGTCAAATGCTTTTTATGCATGATTTTTTTAGTTTGAGTGTTTTTATTTTAAAATATTATCAAAAAAATGAAAAATCACACTTTACGTCAAACACACGCACGCGATCTTTCAGTAATACTAATACTACTCCATTAACCGTGTAATTTTCTATACTAATCAATACATCGAATATAATTTTTTAGACAATTTATACAGGACAAGTCATCGCTCTGAGACACCCTGTTTCGACAAAATGCCAGTGATTCAACGTGCTAGAAATCTTCCACTGTTGCTGGTCATTTTTCTAACGCTCATATGCGGTACAGTTCTACTTGTTGCCCTTTTCTTCTTGAACAACACTTCGCTACACGTCCAGGTACCTCAGCCAAACATAACAAGTCAGGAAGCGCAGGAGGAGAAGATCGTTCTCCTGTTCTGGTCAAACTTATGGGGGCGCCCTGCAAAAAGAGCAGAAGGCTTTTTGAACAAGGGTGTTGGCGAAGGTCAGTGCCCAGTGGCTTGTGAGGTGACAGCTAATCGAAGTCGAGCCAAGGACGTCCATGCATTCGTTGTGCACGCTCGTGATCCACGCCCACTTCCGCCAAGAAAAAACGTTCCTTGGATTCTAACCAGTTTGGAAAACCCCGTTTACACGCCTGTCTTAACAAAGCCGGAGTACATGTCCCAGTTTCACCTGCTGCGAAGCTACAGGTTAGATTCGGATTTTCCCACGCCACTCTTCAAGAAACCAAATTTGGACCCTCCTATTCCCTTTTCCAATAAAACTGGTGGGATTATGGCGGCCTTTTCAAACTGTGAACGTGTTAGAACCGAGTACTTGAGACAATTGATAAAATACGTCCCAGTAGACTCATACGGTGGCTGTCTGCACAATAAAGATGGGCTAACTCGACGCTACAAGTCAGATTTTAAAGGGATGAAATCGAAACTACAAAGAACATATAAATTTTCTATCACATTCTTCAACCAAGATTGTGATTATTTCGTCGACGACCAAATTCTACACGCACTTAACGCAGGATCTGTTCCAGTCGTAATGAGCACGGATAAGATTTATGAATTTCTTCCGGGAAATCTTAAAAACAGCATCGTTAACGTGAGAGATTTCAAAAGTCCGCAAGAACTAGCCGAGCGTTTGAAATTCTTGATGAATAACGAAACGGAGTATAATAAGTATTTAGAATGGAAAACTAAAGGCCTGGGCTATATTGATGATACAATCATTGGAAAATATTGGAACAGACACTTTCATCACTGGTGTCAAGTATGTCAGAGTATCGCACAGGGGAAATGGCATAAAGAGGGACTAAAAGTTGACATATGCACGCCGAGGAAATATGAAACTTGGGGCATTAAAGGATAGTGGTATGAAAAAAATCTCATTTGAAAGAGCTTTCGAAATAGTTAACAAATCCTTTCAACTTTTTGATATTTCTATTGATTCTTGAGATCTGAAACACATACGAGTTGCTGCCATATTAGTTTTCAACCATATGCATGTTACGTCATAAATGTGATCACGCGATATTTAATTGTTGAAAAGCAGCGATCGGGACAAACCAGGAACTCGTTTTTACGTGTGATTTGATATCATGCATTGAGTAAAAGCGATTGACAACTTTTTTATTGCAAATATTATTACAAGTGTTTTTTAAGCTTGACATTATGTAATGATGTCAAGAATTAATCGAAAAAATCCAAGAGTTATGTAAAAAATTTACAAGGCCTCTAATGATAAGTTGAATGTTCTTTCAAATCGATCAAACTTAATTTTTATTTCCAATGCAGCACGGCAGTAGCCGTGCCAATACAACCGGCCGTTCCAGAAAATGTTGATTTGTTCATTTGCTAAAAAGGAGGAATTCATTTGATATTTAACAATTGGTTCCCGAAGGCGAGGTGATTACAAGCCCATATATATTCACCGAGCTGAAGGCGAGGTGAATATAAGCTTTAATCACCGAGCATAGGGTGACTTATTGTTTTAATATAATTTCAATGGTAATATATGGTAATGGTAATAATCATATAAAATGCAATTCTTTTATGATTATAGAGCGTTTGGAAAATTCGTAAACAAATCTCCGAATACGGCAGTGAAAATTTATAACAAAAATTAATTATTATTCAAACTAAACAATTTAAAACGTTTAACAAAGGGTATTTGTTGTTTATGTTCATGTTAAACATGAAAAATAGTTCGTTGGAAACGTCTGTTGAAAGATTTGGTGATTTTTAAAAATCTACCACTCGATCTTTTACTGTTTTTCGTAAGTTTTAAATCGTGAAAAAGTATTTAATGAACTAGTTGTCGACAACTACCCTTAAAAAAGCTACCCTTAAAAAAACTAAAAATCCAAATTGTTGCTGTTTTGTTCAGATTTACTAGTCAGTCAGGCAATCAAAACCCTCTCAGACATTATTTACTATTGAAATTATACTAAATTCCATTATTTTCCTCAAAAAACAATAAAACATGGTAAATATGCTTGATTTATTTTACTTTGCAGTGAAATGAGTCAAACATAATTGTTTACTATATTTTTTTTATATATTTCACTTGCATGAAATGTGGGTCATTGTGATTAACAATTGATGAGAAATTGACATAGAAAATATCATATCGATGACATTTCGAAAAGGTTTTTTCATGCTCTTAATAATGAGAGATATTTGAATCGGTACCAAAATAGCAACAAAAGTTAGAAAAGCTTAGTGGAACCTCATTTTTCTTATTAGGCTCCATGTAGTTTCGGTTGGCCTAGGAAAAAGTGAAAAATAACAAAATTTACAGAATAGGGCAGGTCATCTCTTAATGCGTTGATCTTATGACATTTTCTCTTGTTCGCTTCAATTGGAAACATTATCTACGAATATAGTTTATAAAGCAAAAAGCATCATTAATACTCGCAACAAACGTACACTAGTCTACTTTCAACCGATGATTTCTACCAGTTAGAGCGAGTGTCGCACGGTGAAACTCGCACTAATTATTTGAAACGTTATTTTTGTTAATCTCTCATGCTTGCCACCATTCGCTGTGCACTTAAGATGGGTTTTGGAACTTTCTTAGCTTTATATCTGATTATCACATAGCAGTCTGGGGGGAAGCGTATTTTAAAAATTCTTAGCCGCTATGTTTTTTTAATTTTAAGAATTTATATAATTATTCATTTATCAATGATGATTTTCCGTGTTTAAATAGAATTGACAAAGGTGACGTTCTCTGATACATGAGAAGTAATAGAAGTTGAATATGACATCAGTAGATAGCCCTACATTCTTTGTTGTTGTTTTTGTCTGTTCTTCAAAAAGTACATGCACTACTTATGAGGTATTTGTGAAAGTGCAAGTAAATTAATGATGAGGAACTCAGTCAGGCGTAACTAGAGCGTTAATCAGGTGGGGTGTGTTATTTATGTATTCGCAATATACAGGAATATTATCATGGACGTATATATATATTATGTCCCCCGCCTCTTAATAATTGTGTAATTATTAAGCTTTCAGAGGAAGTACCTCGTCCACATGACTTCTGGTGTGGGCTTATTTAATTTGCGGGTTTAAAATCTGAGATGACAATTTTTCCTTTGCCGGCGTCCACTAGTGATAGGGTCATGGCTAAAGGGGATGAACGAGAGGTAGGTTTTCAAGATGGCGGATGTTTTTTAGAATTTTTAAAACGAGAACAAATCAACAACCAGACGTTTATAGCATTCCTAAATTGGGATTAGGTTCAGGGTAAGGTTAGGGTGAGCCTTAGGAATGATATAAATGTTAGATTGTTAAGTCGTTCTCGTTTTAAGAATCTTGAAAAACAGCCGCCATTTTGAAAACCTACTTCTCGTCTATCCCCTTTAGCCATGACCCTAGTGCCTAAAGAGCCGCTGGCCTTTTAAATGCCTCAATTAACAGTCCAGTTCGCGAGCATGAAACTGACATTGCAACCAAAGTTGTTTTCGGTTTGTTCAACGAGGTCATCGCAAATTGGTCGTGCAGGAATTGCTTTCCTGCGGCGCCTCTACGACCTAACGCAAGGCGTAAAATGGCCTTCTCATTTTATCAGATTGCGTCCTGAAGTTAAGGCCGATTTATTGGTGTGGCTCACATTTTTATCTTCTTTCAACGGAATTTCTTTTTTCCGCATTGAAGAGTGGTGTAATTCATTTTAGATATAGTTACCACGAACGTCCTTTCTCGTTGCCGATAAAATGTCGTCTGCCCACTTGTTGCCCAATTGCATTACTTCTCGATTATCTCACCCTCCGTGGTAATCATGAAGGTGTTCCATATTTGAAGCAACATGGAACAGCCGTGATGCGTTTGTTGGCCGGCTGTCTGAAGCATTTAACTGGTGCGGTCTCGACTCATCTCGTTATATAAGGTCATAGTTTCCGCATCAGTGCCGCTTCGTACACAGCATTGCAAGAATTGTCTGACTCCTATTTTTCAAATTCGTATTTTTCGTTTGAAGTCGAATGCTTTCCATAAGTGCATTTGAGTTTCCTCTTTTTCTCCATGACTACGCGTTTAATCATTCACATGCCACACATTTCATGAAAACATGAGCAAATTGAAGTTTTACCGTCTGTGCTTCACAACTTTTTGCAGGCTACGTATTTTTAAAATATGCCTGCAAAACCGTCACATAAAGCATATTAATATTAGCTGTATACAGCAAGTTGCTTGTGTCAGTAATGACAAGCTAGCTTTTTTGTAGACGTATTTAATAATGTTCTTCTAGACATATTGTATTATAATCTCTCTTAACTATTTCGAGGAGGTCTAACAGCGCACAAAAATCACGAAATCTTGTGCCGTTTGTTGTTAATTTTTTCATGGCACTCCTTTCTGAGGTCCAGGCTTACAAAGATCACACTCCTTGTTTTCCAAATCCGTTTTTTTTGTGCACTTCATTTTTGCATCTACGTTGCTATAGCCACGTAACGCTATGTAAGCGATACATTTCTGTGTGGCTGGGTGGCGGGCTGTGGGTAGTCAACGAATGTGACGTATTTTGACGCCACAAGATACACTCTAACACTCAAACGGCTTTTACTGTTAACGATGATGTTCCGACATTGCGCCAAAGTAACTTTTGACGTATGCTGTACATAGCAAATCATCGCATGTTTACATCGTGGCACAGATCGTGGGCTGTTCGAATTCGGATTAAAAGCAGTTTCATTCTTTATTTTTCTGGGATTTTGTGAAGGTATATACCCATGGTTTTTGATACATATACTTTCTTAATTTTGATCCATTCTATTCTCATTGCAGAAGCGTGAGATTTGTTTCGCAAAATGCGAATATTTTCACATATAATCATTGAATTCACTGCGTATAATACAAATATGTTGCGTCTCTTGCGGTCGTCACTATGATCGAAATTCAACAAGATAACTTTTGTCAACTTAAAACGTTTCCTAAGGCAGTTCTTCGATTCAATATTGTTAATAATATCTTTTCAAATATTTTAAGACTTCATAAAGAATGCATAGCAATGAATCAACGAAGAAATCTAGTTTGTTTTGATCAAAACACGTTATATTTTGAGACAGAAGTGCGTTAATCTCAGCGTTTTATTTATGTTGAAAGTTTTAGCCTTTACTGAAAGTATTAATACCACCAAATACAAGTGTAAGAAATTCTAATGTGTCAACAATATTGTTCAGCATTGTTATGTTACGAAGCAGTACATTAATAGCATAAAAATAGCCAAATTATATTTACCCAGGCAAGGTGAACACTACATACGTCAGCAGGAAAGATGATAGGCATGTTTGATTTTGCAGGTACATACAAAGGAAATTATAAGTTGGTGTCTTGCGCAAACATGTCAGTTATCTCTTCCGTTAGCGTCACAATATAATTAATGATATTTAAACTGTCAATGTTTGAGAAATTAATTTGAAGCCTTGCGCAAACATGTCAGTAACCTTTTTCCGTTTAGCGTCACTACAGTATAATTAACGATACTAAAACTTTTGGGGCTTTGCCGTCAATCATTTGTACCGGTATTTCGTGCGGTCAGGAAATAAAAAGTGTTACGTCATAAAAAATGTAGTATTGTGAAATTGTAGGAAAGTAAAAGTCAAACATTGAAGTTGAGTTCATATATATATAGAGACATCAGGTTTTACTAAGGAAATCAACGAAATAAGTTTGAACTTTTTTTAAAACAATATTGACGGAGCATACGACCGACTAAGACAGTGCGACAACGCCTTAAATAAATAAAGGAAAAGAGCTGGTGCGAGAGTTCAGAAATCCAAAACCTAGACCTGATTGGCTGAGCCCACATCAGCCTACCATTCTGGCTGGTCACCTGCACAAAAACTCTTACGACCGTTAGTATAAAAGACCGCCCAGCTGAATCTCGAGTAGTAGCTGCAAAGTAGCGAAAGAAGTGAAAACTCTACTCAAACGAACAGACAGAAAAACACAAGACAGACCAACAAACTCAGAAGAAGAAGACGACTATTGAACTGTAGAATTAATACCTGTAAAGATCTCCTACCTTGCGTAGTCTAAATAAAAGGAATATGTAACATTATGTAAGGCTCAACAATATTGTTGTCCCAGGAACATTGTGTAACAACTCACTCTTTTGCGGTATACTATTATATGCATTGCACGATTATTAAATATGTAAGGAGCAGGGATTTTCCTTGACTAGTGATTATAGTGAACTATAAACAGGCATTATTCACAGCTACAGTCCAAATTTATTAATTGGTTTTATATTAATTGTTATAAACTGGCATCTAGAATTTACAAGGGCAGGATATACGGATATATAGTATTAGTATACAAGGCTCGAAATAGTGGACTGCCAATGGCCAAAAGCAGGCCATATTTTAGAGAGGGCAAGCGAAAATAAAACTGGACGGCCAGATTGAAAAAAAAATTGTAAACGAAATTCAGTTGATGAGTTTGATGCCAGTTTATTTCATTTGATTACTATACTGGGAAACGTCAGATACTTATATCCTTATATCAAAATATGTTAGTATATTAGCACTTAAATCCAAGATTACTAAAGTCAAATAATACCAGTTTAGTCTAGAGCAATAAAACTAAAAATAAATCCCAATCATCCTAAACATTCATTTCTACCAAATACGATCTAGAACTCACCTTTTTGGCAGATAAAAAATAAAATGACAGGCTAAATGTTATTTTACCTGCAAAAAAAATATTGGTATGGCAGGTCATATTTTTTTTCTATTTTGAGCCCTGTTAGTATATGGCAATGAACAGTCGATAAGAATGGCCAGTTAGTGCAGAGTAAGAATGGTCACGCAGTAATCGAGAATACTAGTCATCGTCAGTATGTTTGTCTCTTGAAACTGTGCTCAGAGCTTAATGTATATACTGTTCAGAGACATTGTAAAATTGAATATCTGTACAATTAATTTGATTGTTGGCTGTTGGTTAGAACCATGTAGTTTTGTAATATTTATGACAAAACTATTAACTTCGAATTTCACAATGTGCAAATGATTTTTTTATTTAACTTTAAACATACTTTTAAAGCTGTGTGGCTAACTGATTATACTGATATAGTACAGTGATGCAACGTGTTAATAGGGAGTTTAAGATCGACAACGCGGCAACTTCGAAGACGCAGTGTCAATATATAAGTACAGGAAGAAGCTTTTTGGAATTTGATTGTTTTAATGACCATATTTGAAGCTTTTTTTAGTAACTTAAAAATATTTTTGTTGGCCAAAACGATATGCTTTCTGCTATAAGTTGGACTTCCAAAACGCTTCTTACGTCGTAGCATGCTTTCGCGTTGCCCAAGGGACGTGATAATTCTCAGTTTGATGTTCTATTAGCCTTGGCTACGCACTTGAGAATACCCCTGGGAGCACAAATTATTCATGGCTGTTGTCTTCTATAAAATATCTTTTGTTATGAAGCCGCGTCGTCGAGCTGCCGCGTCGTAAATCTTAAGGTCCCTAATCACAACAACGCAGACGCATGTACGCATTCTGCGTACCTATTTTTCTAAGTGAGTCCGTATTATGCACAGTTTAGACTCTTTGATTTACATATATTTTCAGCGGACTCAAGTGTTTTAATTCTTTATTTATACTCGCCGTGGTTTTCATTTCTGCGTCGTCAGTCCAGCATGCCGATTCCGCAGCTCCGACTTCTTATTTAGTTCATGATGATATAAGAAATTTTAGAACAAATATTAGCCAGAGGGGTATGAGATTATTGAAATTCTTCTTTTCTAATGACAATGAAACTTGTTTCCTACTTTTTCAGACCAATGATCCGTGAAAATTCATAATTATTTTCTGGCTGTTAATTTATCAAGCGGAATACACCCGTTTTCAAATTACGCAACCGAGCTAAACTAACAGCTTTACAATGGCATGTCATGCAGTTATATGTCACGAAACTAAAATAGTTTAAGGTTTAAATTTTGTCGTGCAACAAAATGTATTCTTTGTTTGCTTTATAAAGAAGTATTCCGAATGGTTTTAAAGACTTTTTAGTGATAATTATTGCAAAAAAATAGTATGACTTAATATATATTTGTCTAGTACGTTCATCGTTGCTATGTATATAGCAGGTCACAAAATTAAATGGACATTTGCAACCGAAGTTGTTTTCGGTTTGGTCCTGTTATTTTAAAAACGGCCGTAATTATCGGCAAAACAGGAACAGATGGGTAGTTAAAACGCATTTAATAAATATGTTATTCACTTGCAGCTAAGCACTTAGAGACTATGCAATGTCGTTACACGTAATCGTCATTTGAAGAAAAACGTTAAATTTTGGGGGTAAGTTCGAGTCAAATTTTATCACTTTGCTTGCCGCTGAGAAACATAATAACGCGGGACTATATTTCAGATCTGCTTTTGTCGCGGCAGTTGTAAGCTACTGTCATTATTAGCAATGAATAAAATTTTAGGATATTAAGTAAAATTCAAATTTTAAAGTGATCGTGTTAAGAATTGATCTCATTCTGGCCGATGTTTAATATTTTCTAAAGGGTAATGTGCCGATTGGAATTTTCAGTTATATTTTCAGAAAAAAATAGTTAAAGCCTGCTAATAAAGAGCTAAACGTCTCTTGGGACGCATTTAAACGCAAATAAGTTAAGCATACATAAAAGTAGTCATGTTAGGCAAACACTTGCAAGTTAAGCATGCATGCACAAAGCTCATTTCAAGCACATATTTAAAGTTCAATGACTGTGACTGAATGACACAATTTTTGTACAATAAGGACAAGAAAGAAGAACATTGTGGTGAAAGTTGCATTGAAGTGAAAACTTGTGAAGCCCTTTTCGTGACCTCAGAACAAACTTCATTTAAATTCAAAGCGTAAGCAAGGTGAAACAGAAGTAAGATTAAGGGAAAATCATTTCTTTAATGGTTTGAAAACAGCAGAGCAATATTCATGCGCCGTTCACGCCTAGCTTAGCCTATGCTTTTAACACTAATTACAAGCCAGCTGCGTATACAATCCACATACTGTAAAGAATATGTCGCTGCATTTTGAAAACTAGTTTGTAGACATATCTGTTGTTTTTTCTACATACAACTACATCGGGAATATCTCAACGCGCCTCTATAACCTAACGCAAGGCGTAAATCGGCCTTCTCATTTTGTTAAATTCGGTTCTGAAGTTAAGGCCGATTTACGTATATGTGGCTCATATTTTTATTTTCTTTCAACAGAATTTCTTTTTTCCGCAATGAAGAGTGGTGTAATTCATTTTAAATATACTGGTTACCACGAACGTCCTTTAACGTTGCCGATAAAACGTCTGCCCACTTAAGCTTGTTGCCCAACTTCATTACTTCTCGATTATCCTCCCTCCGGGGTAATCATCAAGGTGCTCTATTTTTGGCGCAACAAGGAATAGCCGTGACGCGTTTGCTGGCCGGCTGTCTGAAGCCATTAACTTGTGCAGTCTCGACTCATCTCGTTATAAAGGTCATAGTTTCCGCATCGGGGCCGCTTCGTACGCAGCATTGCCAGAAATTTCTGACTCATATTTTTCAAGTTCGTATTTTTGGTCGTTGGAAGTCGAATGCTTTCCATAAGTGCATTCGAGTTTCCTCTTTTTCTCCATGACTGCGCGTTTAATCATTCTCATGCCACATATTTCACTTGAAACACGGCTAACCACTGGCGGGGTCGTGCTTCATGATTATTCGAGGTGTTGGCAAGAGCAATAAGTCGTGCACGATCCTTCTTTAGTTCTTTCTTTTGCTAGGCGGTTGTGAAGCATTAACAAGAGCGATGCTTTGCGATTGTTTACCCACTTACTGACACTGACTATATGTGTCACACTGACTATGCGGATTCTATTACATGTAAATAAATAAAATGATCAAAGTCTGTCGCAAACGTTTTGCACGGGCGACTGTTTCGTTAGCCTGTTTATCCTTTTCTCACTGAGGACCTGTACTCAGTTAGGCGGTATTTCTAGGTCCAATTAATTTTCCGTTTGAGCTTGAATAACTGGCAAGGGCAGTTTTCGAGATTTCACAAATTCTCTGTTTAGACGTCTCTTGGGACGCATTTAAACGCAATGAAGTTAAGTAGTCATGTCGTTAGGTAAACGCTTGAAAGTTAAGCATACATAAAGCTCATTTCAAGCAAATATTTAAAGTTCACTTACTGGGACTGAATTAAGCAATTTTCGTACAATAAGGACAAGGAATAAGAGCTATTGAGAATAAGTGAGAATAAGTGCAAGTCGCATTTAAGTGAAAAACCTCTGAAGCCATTTTCATGGCCACAGAACACACCTTGCACTCAAAGCATAAGCAAGGTGAAACAGAAGTAAAATTAAGAGAAAATCATTTCTTTACTACTTTAGTGTGTTGAAAACCGTAAAGCAATATTCATGTTTCGCTGATGCCTAACTTAACATGCTTTTTACAGTAATGACACGCCAACTGTTATGATATCAACATAGTGTGAATAATACGTTGCTGCATTTTGTAAATGAGTTTATAGAGGAACAGTATCTAGTGTTCTCTACACATAACTGCATCGGGAATGTCTGATCACAAAAACAAAAGAAAATCTTTTGAGGTTTGTTTTTGGCTAAATGTTGTCATGACGTCTTTTTATCTTTAAATGTCACATTCCGTGTTTACCAAATAATTTTCCTTCTTGCTATCCAAAAGATTCTGCTTTCTGCACATCAGTTTAGATTCTACGTCTGCCTTATTTTACTGCGGACTCCGTGTCATCCCAGCCGATGCGAACGTTAACCCAGTGGGATTGTTATATCAGATTATTGCATCTAATAACACATTATAAACTTTATATTTATATACAGCACACTCCCAGCTTTTTGTATGATGTTTTAGAACAAAATTAATATTAGTTAAAAGGATAATACGATTATTGAAATTCCTCTATATCGATCATAATGAAACTTTTTTCCTACTTTCTCTGACAATTAGTGATCCTTGAAAATTTATAATTGTTTTCGGGCTGTTAATTCATCAAGCAAAATATACTCGTTTTTAAAACTATTCAATCGACGCATATCATGCAGCTATACAATGGCATATCATGCAGTTTTATACTGCACGATTACGAACCTAAAAATGTTTAAAGTTTCAAATTTTGTTGCACGAGACAATTAATGCATTCATTGTTTTCTTTGTAAAAAAATGTTTTGAATGGTTTTAAAGAATTTTTAGTGATAATTATTGCGAAAACTATTTTGACTTATATATATATTGACTTGAATATATATTTGTATAGTACCTTCATCGTTGCTATTTATATAGCAGTTCGCGAGCATTAAACTGGCATTTGTATCCGAGATTGTTTCCGGTTTGTTCGCGTTATTTTGAAAACGTGGCCGTAGTCACATACAACAAAACAGGATCAGATGGATAGTTAAGAACGCATTTAATACAAATGTTGTCCACTTGGAGGTAAGAACTTAGCGTCTACGCAATGTCGTAATACGAGATTGTCATTTGAAGAAAACCGTCGAATTTTGGGGTATGTTAGCTAGATTTAAATTTCACCGCTTTGTTTAACGCCAAGCAACATAATTAGCTACTTTAAACGCGCATGACTCTATTCTGCTTTTGTCCTTGCCGTTGTAAGCTACTTGTTGGCAATGAATAAAATATTGGGATGTCAAGTTAAATTCAAATTTTAACGTATCAACTGGTTATGGTAAAAAACGAACATGTTAATAGTTGATCTCAATGTTCAATGATATTTTCAGAAAAAAAATTGCTAAGGCGTGTTCGGCAAGAGTTAAACGTCTCTTAGGACGTATTTAAACGCAATCAAGTTAAGTAGTCATGTCGTTAGGTAAACACGTACGTTTGAAAGTTAAGCATACATAAAAATTATCAAGCCTCTGAAATTATCAAGCCTCTGAAACAAGTCGTGGCCACTTCTAAGATAGGGTGCATGTGGTTTGATGGGAATCCCACAAATTTTCCCTCTTTCTTGCACAATTTCGAAACATGCCTGGGAAGGAACAATGACAGTGATGAATCAAAGCTGCAATTACTGATTCAGCATTGCAACGATAAAGGCAAGGAAGCAATTAAAGCGTGCGTTAATCTGCCAGTACATGAAGGGCATCGTGTCGCTAAGGAAACCTTAACGGAGAACTTTGGTAAGCCGCATATAATTGCTAGAGCACATATTTCTAAATTGGTAAATCTACTTGATTTGAAAAAGGCTGACGACAGTTCGTTGCTTAAGTTTGCACGAAACCTTGGGTCTACTAGTCGCACACTCGAGAGAATGGGACCAGAATATTTGGGCAACTTGTATCATGTTAATACATTAAAGGAATTGAACAGAAAGGTTGCGAGCAAAATTGGGGAAGAAGCCGGTAAAATTTGTGCTCTCGTGGCAACGCTTTGCGAGTAAATGTGAATTTAAATGTAAATATCTCGGTGGTATTTATCGAAATGAAACAAACGACGCATCATTCGATAGCTGATCACTTTCGCTTTAAAATGATATGCATCATAAATAAAATAAAATTGCATATGCAAAATAATTAGCATTTATCTGCATAAATTAACCCGAACATGACGTCACTTTTTTACCCATAAACCTAAATTGCACGAACAGAATTAAGAAATTGTCACCGCCCTTGAGCAACGTTGTAGGTTCATGAAAAGCGGTATATTGTGGGAAAGTTTCAAAGATTTTGACCAATTGGAAGTTTTTTTTTAAATTTGCACCATATCAAAGCAGAATACGGGCATTTTTGGTATTCGGATTTTTATGCATTGTATATCAGTAAGAAACCTTGGTACTTCAATTATTGTGTTGCAAATAAACAAATTATGTTTATTTTGTATGGTGATGAAGCACAGAAGGAATATATGTTATGTTACAAGATACGTGTTCAGAATTATTCCAAAAGCCAATTCCCACAAGCCACAAAGAGTTGTAAACAAAACAACAATCACCCATTTATTATTATTCAAAGCACAAATAAGATACATAATATATAACTTCTGAAGTTTTGCCAAACCCAGTTACTATTTGTGGTGTAATAGTAGAAAAATATATGCCATAGGAGTATTATAATATAATAGTATGTATGTTGCAGATACCTCATTGGCAATGCATATGATTGATGTGGGACATGCCTTGAAACGGTCCATACCCTATCCTAACTTATCCTACGCCTTATCCTAACTGAACAAACATGCACTGAGCCTTATCCTCACTGAACAAATATGGACAAAGCCTTATCCTAACCGCACAAACATGCACTAAGCACGTGCACTACGATCTGTCATAACGTACCTGGGGAGTGAAAAGTTCCAAAACAATTAAAATTTTGACTAATGTGCAAAAACTTCTGACACTGGGGGGTAGTGCAGTTAGTTGAAACTTTCTTTTCACCTCTAACTTTTTTCTAACACACAAAACAATTTCTCCTAACTCCTTCCTCGGATGCCACCGGCATATGATCAGTCTGAAGCTGGCTATGACCAGGAGCAGACTTCACAGATGCTGGTGGGTCATCATATCCTGGCAAAGGCGATGTCACAACAGCGATGTCAATAAGATGAAAGAACAAAATCTTCCACCACCTATAACATTTTAACCTGACGCTGTGGTTGTAGTCATGAGTAGCAAGTGGCTGGGTGTCTTAACTTTCTCATACTTTCCATTCCTTTTTGTCCTTCGTTCACACTTAACTTCACAATTGCCTGGGTGAATAGTTGAAAGGATTGAAACAGGTTTACTGTCAATCCAATGCAAGGCCAAAACAGGGGCCTTCCTAAACCAACGCACATCACCTCGCTTGCCTGTCATAGCCCAGCCCTTTGCATTTTGTAAGCATGCAGGGAAGCCTTTCCTCTGTAGTTTGGCTGTCCCTACAGCAGCTGTACGTCGCTGAAAAGGTCAATGAGCAATTGCGTAGACGTATAAAAATTGTCTAGATACAAATGATACCCCTGATCTAAGTCCATCGTAGCCAAGCCCATGCTCAAATGTCTCCTTGCCAGCTTCTTAAACCTATATTATAAACATTAAAATCTACAGTGTACCCATAATCCCTGTCTGCCAAAACCCAGAGTTTCAATCCCGACTTAGCTTTCATGTATTGCCTAGTACCCAACCTATGCTTGGACTTCACCATACGTTCATCCGCAGACAATTTTTGGGATGATATGGTTGATACAAAAGCTTGCCCCTTTCTTTGAAAGATGCAAGGAACTCTTCAACCTTCCTCAATTTATTGCCAGGAGTCTTATTGGTGGGGACAACAACATGCAAAAAATCAGAAAGTATCTTCCTTATTCACAATTTATGGTAAATGGTCCTCCAATACTTATCAGTGAGCCCACTCCGCTTTACAAGCCCAAAGTAGATTAGAGCTATGTACTCTTCTATTTCCTTAACAGTGGTCCAAGTCCAGCACCCGTGCCGTTCTACATAGGCCTTACTGTACCCCCTAGTTGCAACATTCACAAGTGCATAGGTGTTAGTACGAGTGACTCACGATAGCACTAACCATACGAGGTGTTATAAATAGATGGAAAATATCTAACTCAGTGTTCATGCCATTACGCAAGACTGGTCCTTCAAAATGGATACCTGATAGGCGGCATGGGGTGAAGTGAGGGAGTATGTTCATATTTTCATCTGGATAATCAAAAGTGAAGTGTAGTTAGTATTCAACTTCTACATCCCCAGTGGTACTTATAGTACTTGAACTTACTATTCTCCCACCAGTCTTGCCCCTCCCAGTACCCCGGGCTCTCCTTCCTCCAGCTCTGCCCCTGGCTCTTATACCACTTGTATTACCACCCCGGGACCTACTAGTGGATGGGCCCTCCCTGGACCTTTTTTTAAGTGGTGGTTCATCCTCGTGACTCTCCCCAGGATCACCATGACTCCCCCCGAAGTCCCCAAGGTTCAGATAAAGCAAACAGTCTAGTCGGTGTTCTGAGTCGCTTTTGGAGGGAACCATTGATTGGAGTGATAGCAGATATAGAAGCGATGTTCCACCAGGTGCTGGTAGACCCACGAGACCGTGATGTTCTCAGATTCCTATGGTGGCCCGTGATCGGATGGCGAGTTGTTCCAGGAACTAGAGAAGTATGGGATGGTAAAACACGTTTTTGGAGCAAAGTCATCTTCTAGCATAGCACATTTTTGCTTAAAGAGGACAGGTGAACTCGAAAGTGATGGAATTATGCTGCAAGCAGTGAAAAAAAAGTGTACGTGGACGACTTGATGAAAAAACTAAGCATCGTAGAGAGAGTAAATACCTTGGTTGGTCAACTTCAAGAATTGCTGGCTTGGGGTGGCTTTCATTTGACGAAGTGGTGCAGTAAGGGTAATTCCGTGTCAAATCATCCAGATGGTGAAAAGGTGTCAGGGATCTGCTTCACGTTTACATAACAGTAAGGTACTGATGAAATAAACAAAAAGTAAAAATTTTGCGTCTTTAGCGTTCAGACTGTAGGGAATGTGACTAGCTAAAAAAAGCTGACATCAGCATTTTTGCTAAAAAAGGGACGTGTCATAGACAGGAAGTCATTTTTCATTTCATCATATTTTCGGCTGCAATGGCCACGAGTTAAGGAAAAGTTAATATTTACCATTTTTAATGACACGGAATCCAAAAATGTTACCAAAAAAATTTGATGATGTAATGCCTAGCATTTATTTGCATACGATTTAAATTGCAATACTTACAGGGCACACTTATGTTTGGTCTGTGATTAGTGCACGTGGCTAACTACTAATGCATTTTATATTCGTGATATCATAAAGGCTGTTCATTCTCGTTCATTTTATCGAGGATAGATGAATTGTTTCTAAAAACTGCCACAGTTGTAGACCTTTCACTAGCTATGTTTTTAATCAAGCATTCAAATCTCTGCCATTGTTAAGGTTTTCTGATTATTTATTTTATTTAAAGTGTCTTAAAAACTTTGAAATGTCTTGCAACCAATTTCTCGGAACACACCACTCAATGTTGTTCACCTACACTGCGTACTAGTGTCCAAAATAGAACTGAGACAGAACCACCAACACAGTCAATGTGCGGCAAGTCAAGAATGGCATCACTGAATGCAAAATTTTCTTGCTTTTGGCTATTGACAAATCTTGATTAGGAAACTTGATGCTATAATAAATCCTCATTCTTAGGAAGAGTTTAAGAAGAAACTGAATTGCAAAATGTGGACCCAGCTCAAATGGGACAGGATTATTTTTCGATGGGATCTGTATTCAATCTTGCTAGAAGAGACTTCAACCCATAGTTTTGATCCTGTCAGTGACTTTTTCGTCTCTCTGAAAGATTTTCAAACCTTGCATAACTTAAATAAATTCTATTCCACAGCACAGATATAAACCAACTGGGAGTTTTACTATATTATTTTTATTGTAATGAGTGAAGTAAATTTAACTGATTCTTTAAATCAAATTCATGCAACTACGTCAAGAATTTTTAAATTATTTTTAATGAGTTTAAATAAATTAGTAAAACCACCTAGCATAAGAAATGGAGCATACTGCAGGGCATATGCCAAAGTGCATGGTGACCGTCTTAATCATTTAACTATGTCTTACTCAAAAATATTTTATTTGACTCATTTGTATTGCTTTCTATAGTATTTGTAAAAATAAATAGACTCTTTGAGGTAGCTGTAATTCAAATCAGCTGCAATCTGTTGCTCAGTAATACCTTAAAACAATGATTTCCAAAAAGATACAGGATTTTATACACTTAGGAACTTAAGGCTCATGTGTGCTAGACCTTATGTTTTGTGTTCGAAGCATTTAGAGCTGTCAAATTTATACAACAGATTGTGGCTACTTCAAAGGCTCTACAGTACTTTTTTGATACATCCTGTTTGCTTATATTTGTAATTTGTCATATATATTGTCACAGTATTTATCATACACACCATTTTCATCTCTTTTGTCATCATATTACAAGTGAAAACACTATAATAAATCGCATAGGTTAAGTTCATAGATTTCAAAGCAATAGTACTTGTCTATTGTGGTCCAAATAGTACAGTGCAAACTATTACTTTTATTGTTGTGGATTTATGTTGGTGATGCACAGGGGATGCAATACATTTTATCCAACTGTAGAGGAATTGAAGGCAGCAGAAAAAATTATTAAACATATCTGTACAAAATTGTAAGCAATACATTAAAAAGTCACATTAATTTATGACAGTATATTGCTACACAGTCAACATAGAGTTTGTAAGGTTCATAAATTCACCTTGTTGAATTCGCAACTAGTTACTTTCAATAAAATATCACACACAGTCTTCTCATCACTCTAAAAACCAGAAAATATGTACAGACGATAAAACAAATCTGCATAGGGCTTAGTCGGAATGTCATGAACTTCAATATAAAAGTTTACAGAATATCAACCCGAGATAAGATTTTCTAAAATTTACTACTCAAGCTATATCACTATCGAAGGTATTCTAACGCGAAAACATTACAACAAGCAGCTAACTTATTGATCAGAACAATGTATAAATTTGGTGTACAGCTATAAATTTGTTTGACTGCAACACTACTCAGGGGCGGATCTAGCCGAAGATCTGACTGTAGCATTTTTGCGGGTCTTCACCAACTAGGGAAGTCCGGGGGCATGCTCCCCCGAAAAATTATTGAAATTTGAACACCGGAAATGCCATTTGCGACGTACTGAACATGGAACTCTGTCGTAAAATTTGAGCTTACTAGGGTCAAATTTTAGACAAATAATGCTTGGAAATGCACGGAAAACAATAACTGAAAATTTTGAAAGAATATACCGTGATTTACTAATGTACAACACAAAGGCAAAATCGCCTTACTTACGTACAACCAGATAGCTGAACATTCATCCGTCTCATTCCAGTCTTAAGAGTTACAGTATTCTATAGAACGTTCTGGCATCTTTATGTTGGCAGCTGTCCATTTAGTGCATATCTACTGGTATCCAACTCAATACTTTCGGTGTTATATTATTTTGTTCCATTGGTCTTAAAGCAGCACCATGATCATCCCTTCTCCTTTTTCATCCGGGCTTGGGACCCGGAACGGCGGAGTTAAGGCCCATCATGCAACCAAGATAATAAAAAGTGTCTCTTGCAACAATATCGCAGCGACAATGAAGAAAGTCGTAGAAATCTTGAACCAGCACCATGAATATCGTCCAACACTACCCGTAACGGCGTTATAGCAATACTTGACACAACTCAAACATTGGCTTTTTGAAAGAGCCGACCTTTTTTTTAAGTTATCTTAAAATAGCAGCATAACGGCGGTTTCAGGGCAGTTAAATGTTCGAAACAATTCGCTTTGAGACTGCAACAGAAGTCAAGTTAAGTAAATGTTCATTTGTAAATCATCTTGAGCACCCGCAGCGGAAGTAAAAATATTTTCTGTAAATTATCCTGCAACAGCAACATACGGATGTTAAGTAATATAAATGTTCATTTGTAACTTATCGTGAGACAACAGCACGAAGAAAGTTAAGAAAATGTTCATTTGTAAATCATCCTGAAACAGCGGCATGAAGGAAGCTTGTTAAATGTCCATTTTGTCTTGTAACTTATCTTGAAGCAGCAACACAAGGATAGTTAAGTAAATGTTTATTTGTAAATCATCTTGAAGCAGCAGCACGAGGAAAGTTAAGTAAATGTTTGGCATTTGTAAATCATCTAGAATGTACTGTGGGATATACCAGAAAGGATTTCTCATGCAAAAAGTATGCGCGTTTAAGCTATAATTGGGGAAAAATATTTCTCTGAGATTAATTTTAATTATCTATAATTTTTACACGTACCTTGTTGTTGAGATCTTTAAAGTTCAAATGCAAACCAAGCAACTTAAATTGTAGAAATGGAAGCTCTCTTGTCTCTACATCGCATTCCGTTATATTGTTTTATATACGATTGGCTGCGATCGACTGGCTAGGAAGATGGTGGCGCTGACCTAAACACGTGCACCCAAAAAATTGGCACGCGTTGCACGCCCAATTGGCCCTTCTGTATATTCTGTGACAATAGCATTTCCGACAACTGCCTTAAATAAAAAAGCTCGACGTCTAAACTTGTATCCGGCTGGTCGAACTTTGATCGCACAATATTCAAAATATTACCGGCTTATCAGTTCTTGTCGAATTTGCCTATTGTGTGAGGCTGTAAAAGGTACCATAAAGGATTTCTCATGCAAAAGCACAAAAAACCGACAAGGTAGCTGAAATGCTTTACGGATGCATGTTGTTTGCTGATCTGTGTACTTAGAATTGGATATAGAGTTCTAATGGCGAAACCAAGAGCAATGTTTACCGATACTACTAATGATGCCAATACAGAGGCACAATCTGGGGTAAACAATTGTTTCTTTGATAAATATATAATGGACAACAGGGAGCGCATGTGCAGCTATTAAAAGTACGAGGTTTGCAAATTTGTTTAGCATGTATGACTCTATTCTCCATGGAATGGAACCAACTAAATTATTAAAGTACATGTACATAGCCACTATAGAATTTTATTCGAGCCTTTGACAGTATCTGATGATAGGCATTGAAGCTGGAGTATACTGTTGCGGATCCAGACATGTGTCGCAATTTAAAGTTTAAAGCACTATAATAGCAACGCTAAATGTTAGTTACTTATTAATTTAGGAATCAATGACCTTGTTATTCGTTATTTTGAATTTCAAATTGCGAGTTGCTATAATGCTACTGATTATTTGATTCGCCTCTGGATCTGTCACTGCATACCCAGGTCTGTAATATGCTATGTTAAAATTGTTCCAGTCGTTTCGCTCCAAAGTCGTTTGTTTCTTTGGTATAATCAGTTACATGTACACAGTTACACACGCACAAATATTATACTCAACATATTTGATGCTATAGGATTTGGTTTTCTCTTCGTAACATCCCCTCGATAACATCTGCTACACTTGAATTGTTTACGAAGACCTAATAATCGTATATGAGACAAACAAAAACCATTTAAATAAACAAATATAAATCATTTGTATTTTAACTGATTTCATTTATAAACGCATGCATTTTGACTAACAATGGTGGGCCATTTTGACTGGCGGAGGCGGAGCCTTTTTGAGTTGGAACCTTTCAAATTTAAGTGGTATAAAACATGTAAAACCGTAAATTAAACGAACTCTGGGGAGAAACAGATCTAGTATCGAATGGCTGTCGGGGGAGAAAGGACTTGGGGCGAGTCAGTTTTGGAGCAAAACGACTTGGGGGCGAAACGACTTGCTTTTGTTAAAATAAAAGGTAAAGGAATTGGATTTCATTTGCTTGTATCAAAGCATTAAAGCTATGAATTCAGTGATCCTGTAAACTTTTTCTCATTTCCCCATTTCCTTTTGCTTTTAGTAGCACATGATATATTGTAATCTACACAGCTTGCCACCACAAAGAAATGGCTTGTGCACAATGAAAAATACATGTCATATATGCGAATAGATAGTATCAGTGGATGCTAAAATAATATAATTTCCATTCATTACTTTACTGCAGTAAAACACGTTAATCTGTATTGGTTTACTTGCTAAAGAGACAAAACTAAACTGCACGCAGCTTTTCAACACACTCTGTAACAGTCGTTGTCAATGGTATATCATAGTCAATACTAAATTATACATAATTGTTATAGTACGTGAATATTTTAACATTTTGAAGCGTTGACCGATGATGAGTAATCTTCCGGTTCTACAATGTTAAAGTTTAACATCCAATGTTGCATGCATCACATTACTTTAGCTATAATTGGTGTTTTGGTTGAGCGTATGATTATATTTTGAATTTTATTATGTACCTTGTTGAAAAGACCTGAATGTGCTTACCAACTTACTATAAGAAAGATATTTCTATTTTTTTTAATAATTTGAGTGATTTTCAAGCAAAAAATTTTATCATTTTTATTAGCTATTTTCAATATTTTCTTGCTTTATTGTTTTAGTACGTGATTAATTTCATTACCATGTTTTAATTTATTCAAATTTCAGAGTACTGTGCTGTATTTTAAGAACTTGATAGGTACTAGAGCTGTAATATTTTGATCATTTTTTTGAGGATCACCCGTCAGTGTGACTTTGTCAACTTTTTGCAAGCAAATGCAGTGCCAATGTTGGCGCTGCAAATGCAGGGCAAAAGTTGGCGCTGCAAATGCAGTACTAAAGTTGACGAGCAAATGTTACCGTTATGTTAGCTAGGAATGACGTTTTAGCAACTATTTTTGTCGTGTTGTAAGAAGTAAATGCTACATGTAGATATAGCAATGACAAAATTGCTTCTTCTTCACAAATATCACGGAATCGTCCAATATTAACATTAAAATTTTTGCTCATCCCAGTTCATGCTATTTTTTGTAAAAAAATAGTTATTTGCCAATGGTTTAATTTTCCTTGCTATGTCCATTTGCGGCAAATAATTCAAAAATATTTACATTTCTACCATCTAGAGCTGATAAGGTTGTCAAAATGCAATGAAATTCTAATTTTTCACAAGTAATTAACAAAATTTTCTGCAAAAACTAGGAAAAATTGTACTATTTTGCCAGAAATTTGGAAAATAGAATATTTCACTTTGCTATACAACGTGTTACCAATATAACCTCCATTTTTTAATACTGGCAGTTACTGAAAGTCCTTCTATAAACATCCCATTCCGTAAAAGCATGATCATGCCGCATTTTAATATTAATTGAAAACTTAATAATTCCCTTATGCTATAGCTACTAATTTTGTATCAGGTATGGATATGATTAAAATTTCTTAAACTTCATATTTATTTGTGTAGCTGCACTGCTGTCTGGACCTAACAAGATTCTGGGTTGAGAATGATCACAAATTGCTGGCAAGGCTTGATTATTGTTGTCGTTTTGCAATGTTTTGTTGTTTTGGGTTTAAATGTTGGTCTTTCGAATGGCTGTACTAGTTCATCATTCACGAGAGTCCCTGGAAATGTCCTTGTTGGATTTGTTATTAGAGAAATAAAAGTATCGTCTTTCTTTGAATGTATAATCAGATGCACAATTGGCGTGAACTGTCTCTCACTAAATTTTCTATCTAATCATGATGGAAGTCTTGTTTGTCAACTGAATAACGTATTGAAAGAAAAAGCTACAAGACATCATCAGTTTGTTGCACATGATGCGGGAGAATACGTCTCATTCACGGTAAGATTTTGCAGAAAACACCACACTTTGTTATCAGCAGAGTTTCCGTGTCCTTAAAAATTGGAGGAGAGTATTGAGTAAAGATTTATAATAAAACGGTTAATCATAATTGACTATAATTATTATTTATTGAAAATAATTGAAAAGTTTTGATTGGTTAAGAGCGATGGATGAAATCGTCATATCCGTTCAGTACGTAGTTGCCCAAATTCGGAGTTAAGACATAACCATAGAACATTGTAAACAAATCTTCGACATTATTGCGTAATATACTCAAATATTAAAATCGTTTACTCATTCTTAGAACGTTACACTAATTAATGCTGCTTATGGCAGCCAAATGCCGGAAACGACAAATAGCTTCTTCACAAGGGAAATGTTCGCCGACCTTAGCGAGCCTGAAATAAAAAAAATGCTGAAAGAAATACACTCAGAAAACACAAAAAAACTCTTCAACAACAAGCAAAGCGGTAAGGCCTCATCCTACGGCTTAGGCAGACAAATAACACAAATCTTAGTTGCCCTAATATCTTCTTATCCTACTCGACTTATTCTATAGTTGTTTAACATTTCTGCACGAAGAAAAAGATCTTAAAAGATACAATGAGCTCCATTTCTCCTTCTTCCTTTATGTTATTTTGTCTAGTCGTGTCCAAGTCTATTTCGAGTTGAAGCTTTTAGTGTTTTACTCTAGCCAGGGTATTGTTGAACTATAAGAACATTGTTGAACTGTGCTACTAAACTTTGGCACTCATATGTCCTTGTCGTCGGTGACGACCATTGTCGATGAATTATTCGCGATAAAAATCCTTTGTGAATTCTCTTCTTAATATGAGTCACCGACCATCGGTGGCATATGAGAAACAGGCTATTAACGGTTCAAGGATTCGTCTACACATGAACAATCCCAAACGGACAAAAACTGTAGAAAATTAAGGCGCGAATGGTGAATTACAGGCGTGTTTAGTGATGATGCTAGTCAACATAAGTCCAGAGACAGTAAAGATCAATCGGGAGAGCATAATAATCTTTCTGAAGTGTGATCATGACTGTGTTCGTAGATTTGCTCATCCGATCTCGTGTCGCATGTAGATATTGTGTTTTTGTTTTCGTTTGTTACATCTTTTCGGGAGAGTTATTTCATGGTGCTCTACAAGAATCAACTGTTTATCTTCTTATTATAAGTCGGTTTGGTTCTGAAAATACCTTATGATTAACTCTGAGGACAAGGAAGAAGCTTATTTGTTCCTTTTATTCTTGTAATTATTTGTTGGTTCTAAAGGGGGGGGGGGGGGGGCGCAGTAACTGGCTTACGCTCTGTGGGATTCCCTGTTATGCAATAAGCTATTAAATAAATAAATAGACAAGAGTGAAGGGTATTATATGTTTCCATTCTTCGAGCAGTCATCAACTATGAGTAAGGTGTGCCACATGCAGTTTGTACCGCGTTTTAACATTCGAGAAATGCGAAATTTAGTCTATTTAGATTTTTGAAGTACTATTTGATAATTAGTACTTTATCGGGTATAAATCCACGTCACATGACCTATCATAATTAATATAATAATTGTATGGATTATTAATGAGCATTGAAATTTAAATAATATCTTTGATAATATTGTATGTCAAAGCACATAAAAAAGCCAAACTTAAATTTAGCATTTCACTTTTAGTATTTTTAAGTAAGTGTTATAGTGTTAATACAGAAACTTTTATTCAGTTGAACATCGAATTGGAGAAATTAGCTCTCTTGGCTATCGCAGAAAACATATAAAGGCATAGTTGACAAACCTGTGATTTAGAAAAAACAGCGAGCAAATTGCTTCAATTTAAGAAACACAAAACATTTTCCGTGTTGATATACAGTTATATCAACACGAGTGGAAGTTGGAAAAACTAGAATAACTGTATATCAATACAGAAAAAATGTTTTATATTTCTTTTATAACATAGCACAAAGAACTTTAATAGAGGAGTGGCGGGAAATTTTCCCTGTTGACATACAGTTATATCAACACGGCAGCTTAGCCAATCAGCGTTCAGAATTTACAAATGCTATATTATAAGTTTATATTAAATATGATTGAAATTTTCCATCAAATTAAAAAGTAAATGTGCGCTGACGCGATCTATTGACGCATAATTTTTTAAATGATTTGTCCACATAGATGAATATGTTAAATGGTCATAAATGATTTGATTAAAATAACATCAGGTATTTAGGTGGTATTCTATATTCCGTTGCTCTTATGCTTAAAGAGGAACTCCGGTCCCAAATAAAGTTAGGTTTAAATAAAATATCGTACCTTTATTAGATTGTTCCTAAAATATTTCCGTCTAAATGCTTATAGTAACGGAGAAATTGCTCTCCAAAGTTCGCACAATATTCAAATTTGGGCGCCATCTTGTTCTTTTCCGTGCAGACACGGGTTTGGTCAGCGCCTCATTTTGTGACGACAGTGAGTGAAATCTGCACGGCAAAGCATATTGTTTTTATACAGAAATACAGCATTATTTAGCTTTTACGATGAATGTCAATCCATTAAAATCGTCAAGTGACCGTTTGTCGGAATCAAGCACTTCCAGCTCATCAGGTGAGAGTTTAGATGAATTCCATACAGATCTTTTACAAGCGGACGCAATCCTTGGCTATCAGTTTGAACCTAGACGAGATTCGTACAGTGTGAGTGACGAGTTTGCTGACATCAACGGGGAAGAACACATGCTGATCGAAGGGGAAACTTCGCTTGTTCGTTTGGGCAACTTAGACTGGTAAATCATAACTTTGTTGGTTGGAATTTTCTTGTTCTTAAATTGTATCAATTTTATTCAAGTCAGTGGCAAAGTCGTTCCTTGTTGACTGTTGTTAGGTGCTCATGTGAACATTGTCAGGTCATGGATAGAGAACAGGAATGCGTCTTTTCTCACGAGATTGAACGATTTGCTAGTAAAAACGACGAGGTTTTTGAATGATTGCACAACTGATAACCCCGGTTTTCATACAGTCTGTTTAGATCAATGGGTGTTGCAAGCTGCTTGGCTTGATTATAAAAAACAGAAGGGAAGTCGAGGTTACGAAGGTCCCAAGCACATGTTGCTTACCGCCAGCTAGTGCGATGGTGTTGGGGAATTCTAGGGAAAGAAATACGAGTTGTCCTTCCATCTTGTGCAGTTAGTTGTATTTGAGCACACTTTCCACTACCAGGCAATGAAGATGACTTTGAATTTGTTGAATTTCGTTTTGCTGATGAATAATTCTATTGTTGTGGGATTACAGTGAGTTATTTCATATGTCTGAAGACTTGTAAATATCTTAAGGCCGAGTTTTTAGTGGCAATTGTGTTTTTCATTTTTTTTCCAGGCAGCCTTGACTTATGGTGTTCAATAGCCTCCTGTTTTCAAGGCTTTGGAGTTGGTGCTATGCATTGAGCTTGTTTAGCTGGATTATATTTTTAAAGCTTCTTGCCATTCTTACATTGCAACACACGGTCTATCATTCCTTCAACAAAGGCAGTGGATTTTGGGGTCCTTATTTCCTTTGTTATCTAGTTCTTCCTTTGCTTTGCACAAACCTGCTTAAATCGTTTCTCGCCTTTATTGACTCCCTGTTTCACTTCTGCTTGGCTTCTGTTGACGTTAGTATTGTGATCGAGAATAGCCAACTGGGTTCAAGCTACTATTCCATTGTAACGAAAGTGCTTTCATTTGGGAACATATTTTGTCATAAGGGAATGGGATGATTCCAGTTGACCAGTAGGATGGAATTCTGTAAGTTTACCAATATCCTTCAAAAGCTTATTGTCGTCACGACTTCTTCTAATGCAACATGTGCCGGAGAACCAGCTTCAAGCCATTTTATGGACTTTTAGTCCTTTTGACTTATTGAAGGATGTCCACACTTTTTGACATTTTGGAAGTCTTCTGAAGTTTTCCATCGATGTTTACCAGTGATATGGTATAATAATGACAGCCATTTTTCCCTTGAGATGTCAGCACTCTCGTCACAGGTTGCTGCACACACCACAAATGGTTTGATACATTCCGTATCCATGGCAATAACTCTTTACAGCCCTTCTTTTTTGCCTTTTTGGTTATTTTTTTGGTTATCCATTTACTTATGTGCCATACATCATATTGGTGGGTAATTTTAGGATAGCTTGACCTCATTTTAGCAGTTATGATTGTGTGGCGGTCTGTTGTCAGGCAACAGATTGGAATTTTCTTTTTGATTATTGAATTCAATGTTCTTTTGCAACCTTCATACTCCATTGCATTTGAGGATGTTACTTCTGTTTACTTGTACAACACTGATTTCAATTATCAAATTAGTTTTTTCATCCATGATGGTATAAGTCCCATATTTTGCTAAATGTTCCGGACTGTCACATCGCCCATCTCCACATATATCCACACTGCCACTTTGCTTCATCTGTTTTAGAGCAACAGTTTAAATTTCTATATAATTATGTATGGTTTACCACTGGGAACAGAGTTGTTGTTTGTGTTGTGTAATAATGTGAAGACTGAATGAATTCCAGGTTAAGGTATTTTGCAAGTCTGCAATGTGTTTGTATGTGCTGCCACTAAATAAAATTGATGCTGGAATCAGCTGATTTCCAGCAGCAGATCCACTGATTATTAGTTGAGACTGCCAGGAAAAGGTATGGCCATTAATACAACTTGCAGCAATAGTTACCATACTTCTCTGACTAAGTTGTGTTGTTGTATCAATAGGGCTACAACAATTTTGACACAGCTTAAATAACTTAAATAACTGACTTTCAAATACTATAAATTTTTTTTACAGTGGAAGGTGTAGTGCCATCGAGAAATTCATCATCTGTTTCAGAGTCGTTGTCAGAAGCTGAAGGACAATATGAGGAACAGCTATCACTCAAACAGCCATTATTATCGGATTCAATTGAAAATGCTTCATGCCCAGATTCCAATATTACCAGTTCATGTTGGTTATCACCACATGTGGATAAAATGATGGACTTGTCGTTAAGGTCTGGTGTGGATGGTGTTGGGCATGATTTTGCAACTTCAAAATGGTCATCAGTTAAGAATTGAGTTTTGGGGCCCAATGAGTAACAGTGATCTTCTAAATGAAAAAATTTGTTGATGTCATCAGCATTCCTAGTGCTTGGTATTCTTTTTGCCAGAACATCTATAGTTTGTGTCCCAATTGTTCTAAACATTGTAACCTGTTCTGAGGAAGTCTGATCCTCCTTGTGCACTTTGAGTTCAGTGTTCTGTACTGTGACTTGTTCAAAATCATTGGAAATATCCATGGTTTCATTTTTATGGGAGTAGCCAGGTGAATTACCAGAAACAAATTCTTCCTTTTCTGTTTCTACAGCCTTGACAATGTTAACCGTACAAATTGATAAAATCAATTAAATAACAATACTTAAATGTATTTTATATGTCAAAACATGTTTATGCTATAAATGTCAGCGCTGTTTACATAATAGTGTCTATCTAATACCTATCTAACTATATCCAAATCAATTGTAAACAATTTTAGAAGCCAAAACTCTTGGGATTGGTAAATAAATAACCCTTGATATTGTGGCTCTAATACACAATACAAATCAAAACCAACCTTCCTTTCTCGATTTTGTATTTGCCTCATACTCGATGGTCTGGCCTTTTTACCGTTGTCCCTTGAACCAAACTTAAAAATTGTCGGTATTGCCGATGATATTAGCGTCTTGACCTTTTTAAAACCAGGTACAATTTCAACACCGGGTTGAAAACAATCTTCTGTGACGTGTGCACTACAGACGAACGTATGGGCACGTGGACGAGGATTCTCTCGAAGTATATTTCGTAGCCAGACGTTTTTTAGTGGACCATTTGGCAATCTATGATAGCTTATACCTGTCTCTTTAGTCTTTTGACTGTAATTTTTACATAAAGGTACAAAACAATGCCGCTTTTTGCGTCTAATCGTTTAACTATAAAGCAATTAAAACTCGCTCCAATGTATTTTTGAATATTTTCTGCAAAAATTTCACTCATTGACGTTACAAATGAGGCGCTGACCAAATCCGCATTTGCACGGAAAAGAGCAAAATGGCGCCCAAATTTGAATATTATGCGAACTTTGGAGAGCAATTTCTCCTTTACTATAATTATTTAGACAGAAATACTTTAGGAACAAGCTAATAAAGGTACGATATTTCATTTAAACCTAACTTCATTTGAGACCGAAGTTCCCCTTTGATTCATTTTGTATAATCAAAGATTGCCTCATTGCATCTTCTTTCTTCCGGCCGAAGGGATAATTTCTATCAACTCTGTTCTTCATCCAAGCTAAACACTTCTTCAATTTTTTTAGGAGAAGAATTTTCTTAAAAGTGTTGAAAAAGGTGATGTTTTGACTCAACAAGTCTTGCTATTTTATCGTCCAAACTATGTATATCCATCCGCTATTAGAAATTTCTGGTTCTTGAATATTTTTCTTATTCAGTTATTGGCCAAGATTTTATTCAGACTCACCGAGTGATATCAATAAGATTTTGTTTTGCTTTGAGATAAAAAGTTTAAGCATATTCACTATATATACTTCAAATAGCATTCAGGATGCATCTCAAATCTTTGCTTAGCCACCTAGCGGCTGATTTCACCGCGAAGTAACAGGCTATAGAAATAGGAAGAAAACACAAAATCGGTTTATTTGTTTATAATTTATGAATTATTCATATCTGTATAAAAAATTGGACTCGCCAAAACTTATACAAGAAATGTAAGTTCTAATATATATTTGGGAAAAAAGAAAAATACAGAAATTATAACGACATTTTAATTTTAATCAAAAATTGGATGCTTTTGAAAAAAGTGCCCGACAGTTTTTTTTGTCGTGCTTCGTACATCAGCTGGAGCCAGTTGTTCAAAGCAGGGTTAGCCTTAACCACTGTTTACCAAGGGTTAACCCGCTGTTTTCATTTCTCTGTTTCTACATGCCTGCTAATTTTAAAGCTACAGCAACCATTAAAATTAATATTGATCCAGCCAAGATTTAAAAAGAATAATTTACAAGATTATAAACAAGTTAATTGCTGTAAGTATCATTTCAATTTTACATTTACCTGAGTCAAGCTAACCGGCCTTCAGAACAATTGGCTAGGACAGTAGAAACTTTTTTTTTCTATTATTCAAATATTTAATGTTCAATATTGCAGCAGGAAAATAATTTGAAACGCATTTCTTGATGCTAGTGTAAAAATATCACTTTAGTAATTTAAACGTAATTGCAGTGAAATACGAGAGTACAGACAGTAATATGATAAGCACTGAATCCAGTAGCGCGCAGCCCGCCCACTATGCAAATATTTCCATGTTCATTGACTGCGAAGACAATTAACTTTTAAAGAGATGAATAATGATAATTAACTTGAAATTTGCATTGATTGAATTGTTGGGCAGGCTACGCCACTGACTGAATCAAGCATATCAAAAAATATAACGCATATGATTTGACTAAGGGTAATTCCACGTCAAATCATCCAGACGGGGACACCAAGGTGTCAGGGATTTGCCTCACGTTTACGTCACAGTAAAGTACTCATAAAATAAACATGATGTTAAAATTTTGCGTCTTTAGCGTTCAGACTACAGGGGAAATGTAACCTGCTAAAAAAACGCTGACATCAGCATTTTTGCCAAAAAATGGACGTGTCATAGACAAGAAATCATTTTTCATTTCCTTATATTTTCGACTGCAATGGCCATCAGTTGACGAGAAGTTGATATTTACTGTTTTCAATGACGCAGAATCCAGAAATGTCATCAAAAAAAGAAAGATGTTGTAATGCCAAGCATTTATTTGCATACAATTTAAATTGCAATACTTACAGGACACACTTATGTTTGGTCTGTGATTAATGCACGTGGCCAACTACTAAATTAAATGTACTTCATATCGGCATTATCATAAAAGCCGTTGATTTTCGTTCATTTTAATCGAGGATGGATGACTTGTTTTACAAAACTGCCACAGCTGTAGAACTTTGAATTGCTGTGCTACCAATTTTGCGCAGAGATTCCTAAAGGCCAGCCTCAAAGTATCCGTCAGTCCAAGACATTGTCCCGCGAGCCGTAGAAAAGATTGACGGTTGTCTTGTTACAAGGTGTCAGTTTGTAAACTATGAGTCTAGAAATTAAATCTGCTGACGTAATACTTATATGATCTTATAATATGGGCTAGGAATTTAGTTAGTGTTTAATTGAGATAGCAAACAGTGCATGCATATAACAGAGTATGTCAGAGTACACGAGAGAGAGTTAGTGTTACACTGTTGAAGAGAGAGCATGAAGTCAGATATGTACATGTAAATTGTATAGCCTAAAAGTTTAATACCTAAATAAAAGTTCGGGGTCTATACGATCTATTTATATTGGCAATCCCTCATAACTTGCTAAAATGTCCAACCGATTGTGAAAGGCACCAAGCATTTTGAAAATAAGTAGTACAGCAATTCAAGGTCTACAGCTGTTGAAGTTTTTTGAAACAATTCATCCATCCTCGAAAAAATGAACGAGAATCAACAGCCTTTATGATATTACAAATGCGAAGTACATTAGTAGTTGGCCACATGCACTAATCACGAACTATTAAACATAAGTGTTTCCTGTAAGTATTGCAATTTAGATTGCATGCAAAAAAATGTTTGGCATTACAACATCCAATTTTTTGGATAACATTTTGGATTCTGCGTCATTGACTGCGTCATATCAACTTTTCGTCAACTCCTCGCCATTGCAGCCGAAAATATAATGAAATGAAAAATGACTTCCTGTCTATGACACGTCCCTTTTTCTGCAAAAATGCTACTGTCAGCTGGTTTTTTAGTCACATTCCCTGTAGCATGAACGCTAAAGACGCGAAATTTTGATATTTTGCTTATTTCATCAGTACCTTTCTGTGATGTAAGCGTGAGGCAAATCCCTGACACCTTGGTTTCACCGCCTTGATGATTTGACATGGAATTATCACCCCTAATTCAAATTTCTCAAATATTGACCATTAATAATGTATGATATATGTTTCCAATTCAGACACACCATGGTATGCGTTTCATCTTAGTTACTTCATGTTCGTACCATCAAAGCTTAGTTTTGAAGATGCAAAGAAATACTGTCGAAAAAAAAGAGGACATCTGGCCTCCACTTCAACTGAAGAAGAATATTCTTTTCTACACCAAACATTCATTGAGAACAATCCTGATGGTAAATGCTAGTAAATGTTTACAATTTTATTTCATACTGAAAACATCCAACAAATTTTTGCTCACAATCATGTGAGCATGTTAACCCATGGACAGATTTAATCTTACTTCTTTCCGTCTCTGAAACAACTTTTTCGTTAGGGATACGCCGCAAGAATAGTAAAATTGCAAAGTTTGGTTGGGAAATGTTGTAAAATGTGGAAAATGTAAGCCTGTGAAGACGGCAAATTTTGTATATTTTTGTATTACGCACGTAAAATTGATACCAAAACATCGAGAAAGCGATGAAACAAAAGTATACAAAATTCGCAAATTTTGCAGGGCTATATTTTCCTCATTTTACAACATTTCGCGACCAAACTTTGCAATTTTACTAATTTTAGGATGCTCTTCAAATTTTCCCACTTCAAATTTTTTCAAAATTTTGTCCATAATGCAATCGGTCCATTAAGCAGAAAAGTTTTTCCTACTCGTACAATAGCACTTAGCACTTTCCAGGCAAAACTAACAATACGGCGGCCTGGTATCTAGCCTCCATAAATGTTTGTTAGAATTAGCCAGTGGCTTAATTTGATAAATTGTAAATTTTTGTTCGAGTACAAATGGGTACAATACCAATACAATAATAGAATTATACCAATACAGCACGGGCGTAGCAGCAAAAGATTTAACATCCATATATTATTGCTTTTAGTGAAAGGTGGCACATGGCTTGGTTTAAACGATATCGCTGAAGAAGGGGTGTGGGTCTGGAGTGATGGCTCACCTGTGACCCATACAAAATTTGGTCATGGCCAACCAGACAATTTTTGGAATGAAGATTGCGTTGAGATGAACCCAAAAGGTTTCCTCAATGACCAATCATGTGGTGCTTTGCGACATTTCTTCTGCGAAACAAACTATAACTCTATTAATCCATGAAAAAAGGAGCATTTTTACAAAAAAAATAATAAAATGCCCATAGCATAAGGGTATGATATATGGGCTGCGCAAACACATTACTTTATTTGTTTAAGCAATGTACGCAATTATGGGAACCACTGAATATTTTGATAAGATACAAGCAATAAAGCATTATAATCATTATTTTATTAATGGTATTATTATTATCATTGTTATTATTATCATTAATAATGTTATTATTATTATTAATGGTGTATTAAACATACTATAGCACCAAAGGTGAATTGCAATATGTTAACAATAATGAAATTGTAAAATACAATATTCACTAGGAATATTTAAAGCTAAAAAATATATAAAGCTACAAAAGTTCATTGTCAGCAAATGGACACATTTTAGGAATTATATGGAGAATGATACATGGGTGTGCGGAAAGACCAGATTTATTTCGAGTGTTGAACATGATATCTATGAGAAATATCATGTTCAACACGAGAAATAAATCTGGTATTTCCATGCACCCATGCATTTTTCTGTTTATTATATAAACTACAGGTTTTACAACAATATAAAATGTTCAGAAGCTATGATTGGTGATTGTTTGAAAAGCGATAATTTTCACATGTAAAATTATCATAAATAATCTCACATGTGAGATTATCAGTTTTAGCAATGCCCGAAATCCTTTTCAAAAACTCATTAATAATTCATGAACTAATTTTATTATATAGATACTGATATTTACGCACGATTTTTCTCGTATGAAAAGCCGTTTCGTGATTTGTTCTTAACGAGCGTTATCCAATCAGAATCATGAAACGATTTTTTCACACGTGAAAAAACCGTTTCGTCCAATCAGTGCGAGCCTGTGTTTACATAGCAGTGAATTCGTTCACAGCCGGCAAACTTTTCGGCGAGATTTTTTTCAAGTTGCTGGCTGTGTCTGAAAGTCTATTTTAGATTTAAATTCGACACGTTGGGCAATTTCCCATGTTTACAAAGATTTACAATTTTATAAAAAACCGAAAATATATTTTTGAAAGAGAAATATGCAAGCAAAAGACACGGCAGTTATACCAAAACAAACAGCTAGGTAAGTTGCATTTACATCATATGAACTTTTTGAGATTTTGAAAAGATAGGCTTTCTATTCTTTGCTTATTTGAAAGAAAAATTAAAAACTGCTGGTTTATTAGGGTTTATAGATCTGGCTTCAAAAAGCAAAGTAATTTTCATATACTGTACATACGGCGTCGTACACGATGACGTTTTGCTTTGGGTTTTTGCAAAAGTAAAGTGCTCTTTGCCAGGCGCTTGACGTTTAAGTGAGCCAAATTTAGGTTGGGTGAAGGCAATCTTTTGAATAGAAAATATCAGTTTCTATAAAATAAACAAATTTCATAATGGAAAGTGCTTATGTACGGTATTTACACACTTGTTAATTTGTTTTCGCCAAACTCACTCGCTCGTTGCACTCGCTCGTTCGTTTTGCGAAAACAAATTAACGCGTGTGTAGATACCATACGTCAGCACTTCCCATTAAGAAATCTATATAACCAATATCCAGTGCTAAATAAATCACGTGCATGCCTCTGCATACCTGCTAGAGAACACTTCATTATGAAATAATACAAAAGATATTGTTATGCAAATTATATAAAGATTTTTATGTAAAGATTTTTATATAAATATTTTTATATTAAGATTTGGCTTTGTTATGCAAATGTTTTGAAGCATTTAAAACACTCGTATGTCGTTTTATTGGGTACAAGACCAGTCGCGCTTCGCGCTCATGTCTTTATACCAAATAAAACACTCCTGCTCGTGTTTAAAAAAGTACATAAAGCACTGTACTTTATGTAATAAAAAACTATTTTTGCTTCGTTCGGCTCCACAGTAATGGGAACTGTTTCTCAATCATTCATGTTGGAACTAAGCGGTGGTGAAATGCGGTTAGGTTTTAAATCAGGATCCGGGATCGTTTTAAAAGTTTCTGCACAGGTATCGTGGCTTCTATCGACAAGTCGCTTGCACGGAAGAGGAGGAAGAAGAGCAGTTAGCGAGGATAGATCAAGGCTAGGAAGATCATCATTGACGCTTAGGAAACATGTGTGTAGCATTTGAGCAAGGTCTCTATACCTGACACAGTTACACCGTCACGAACAATTGTGATGTTGTTTAATGTGGGTCTTTCCCCCCCCCTGGCATCTGATTAATGTTGGACCGTCACTTTTAAGGGTCACTATTTTTCAAGTTTTTCTCCTTGTTTTCGTAGTATGTACGTTTTTCTCAGTCTCATCTCGTTTCGTACCTTAACTCGGTAATAACGCCATAGATTTTTGTTGTCAGAGTGGAGAACCTTCTGCCTTAGGTTAACAAGTTTTTTATGCTGGGAGTCATCCACTGTTTGTCCGTGTGGTGAATTTCAACAGTCTGGGTCGGGAATATGCAATCGATAACAGACTTCTTTGGCAAAGGGAGATGCCAGTTTATTCAATCAATTCAATTTAATTTATTCACCATGACATTTATGACAAAATATAGGTAAATCTTTGTTTTTTTAGGGGGGGTATGTCAAATTGAAAGGAAATGGAGCAGTAGCCAGAAGTCCTCAGGAGGTCAAAGCTTTGTGTCACTGTAATTCAAAAATCATAGTTTTTGATAATTCAATAATGAAGCTCTTATGACATGTAATAAGTTATATACTAATCAGATATTCCTTTAATTTTCGACAACATGCATCCATGGAATCTCTAATTCTCGCATTACACATTTCATAGCCGATAAAATAGACTCTGTAGTAACAAAACTGCCATTATGGCACTCATAATTTGCCCCATCCAATAGAATAGATGTAAAATTGCGTAATATATTAATTTTGAATATCAGCAAAGGAAATTCAGCGAAAAAGAGAGATCATCTATGTCGCCTCTCCCCTTCCCTAAGCAAAAACGAAAAATAAATGTTGTCCAGATTATTAGGTGTTACCCAAAATTCTAGAAACAATTTATTTATAGAATGTAGTATCGCATGTGTAGGGCTTTTGTATGATTATGAAGTTCAAAACGGCATGTCAAAAGGACCACATGGCCGAGATCGATAAACGTTTCTATTGGCCGGCTGCATGAATTCTTAATATATGTACCATTTGATCACGTGTCATACTGATGTGTTTGTCCCGCTTTACAAAAATAGGATCATTAAATTTTTTCATCGAGAATTTATAGCTGTCAAAAAATACCTCCAAACAAGCTCCTGTTGACCATATTCACTGCTGCCCCAGGCATCCAAGCGCACGTTATGTTATTGCATACACTATTATATAAATATCCTAAATTGTCCTACAAACGTCACTATCGAAAACAACTTCGGCGGCTAAGCTGCTATTGGCTGGTTGCAACTCGGAAACGCCGAAGAAAAGACTGTTTCAATAGCAGTCAATAATATGAGCTTAGCCTTGCTCAGCCGAAGTTGTTTCCGATAGTGAGGTTTGTATGGCAATTTGAATCTCGCCTATCTACACGAAAAATTTCGATCAAAAAAACTTTTTATTGAACAAATTTACTGAGTATTTCTGAATCGTATTTTTATCCAAAATCTTTCTAGAAATTCATGAGAGATACTCAAGGTCATTTGTATCTAGTTTTTTTCAGTTGCAGTAAATTGTGTTAATTTTTTGTTTGAAGCGAAATTCTAACGTGTGTCAGTTCGATATGATGAGAGAGTTACCAGTCTTAGGTTTATATAATAATGTATGCAATGACGTAACGTGCGCTGGGATGGCTGCGCTGCTGCTCAACGGCAAATCCAATGGGGGTCTAGTCATGTTAAAATTTTCAGTCGGCCAGTGAAAAGTTGTATTAAAGAAACGGTAGCCAGAAAAAACATTCATGCACAACAGAACGTTTAGCGAATACGTATTACTACAGATCCAAGTTTGAAAAGTTTTCTTTTGAGATATACTATATTGGAGTGTCTTGACAAGCCGATGCTCCAATACAACGAAGGAAGTGGATAATATTTTTGACTTTATGCGTGTTGACTAAGGCTCAAATCAATTTTTGTTAGCTGAGAATCAGTAAATTATTTTTGGAAAAATGCTTTACTAAAAAAAGCATGGGCGACGTGCAAAAGTACCAAAAAACAGCCTATAGCTACGACGTTGTACAAACTACTCGTAGAACGTATAAATTGAAGGTTAACTGTTTTGATTCATCATTGTCAGTCTAGTTTCTTTCAATAGTTTTAAACTAACTTTTGCACCTCAAACATATCCACTCTGGAGCTCGTGTGCATGTAATACATAGCTGAATGCGAGAAAATACTTCGACCCATGTTAATTATTTCATGCACTAAAGGAAAGTTTTATGGACCTGGTCGAGTATTTAGTTCACACGACACCAGTCTAATAAATCAATTGCACACTGCATAGATTTGCTTTTTTTGTGAAACTTTTCTCAAAACAACGGATAAATTTGGCCACTTTTTATAGTTCTTTGTATTTGTTATACTTCTCTGTATTTTACCACAGCTCATTCTAGGATACATTTACATTTTAAAATACCTTCAAAGCAACTTCATTGGTTAGATTTTCTTCTTTTCAAATTCACAACCTATGACATTGTTATAAAGTTATTTTGAATTTAAAATTGAGCTGCTATAAATTATTTTGACTTACCCTGGACCCGCCACTGCATAAACAGACTAGTATACCGACAACAAAACGATTGTCCTTACCGGGCAAGTATTTCTCTGTTAGCTCCTCACATATTTTGTATTTTATATAAAACTCTGTTTTTTCAAAAAATATAATGGCTTTCCAATTTCTTGCCAGGTCTTGTAAACTCTCAAGTGCCCCACCCACCCCGGGTTTTGCTTCGCGCTAATTTTTTTTTTGTATTTTAGTTAGCGGATCTGATTGCTTTAAGTTGTGACGTAAGGCAGGCTAGTGTCATCCTGGATAGGTTTTGCACAAAAGCAATGAAAAATGTGAAGAATTTTCACAAAATTCGTGCCTTGTAATGTTGTATTTAGCTGAAAAAATATGTGCAATGTACATAGTGCTTAGATTGCATCCGTAGTCAGGATTGAGTTTTTTCTGTGAATATGTAATGTTTTCTTGTAGGCTTTTTTGTCGTTTAGTTCTTTATGTAGTCAAAACATTGAGATTTTCTTGCCAACCTTTTATAATGTATAGTAATAAACTGTTGCCAAACAATGCTGAACACGCGAATTGAAACGATAGAAGAAGGGGGATAATGTGTCGTCCTGTACTTCATGTAGCACAAAGTATAAGTATTTTAGACAGAAGAACGCAAATATTAAACAATTATTGAACGAGGTCGAGCAGGATAAGAGGAATTATTAAGGCAGAGTTTGTGTTACAGCATCTGCCGAAGCCTTCAGATAACACTAACCGAGGCCTTAATAATTCCTCATATCCTGCGAGAACCGAATTCAATAATTGTTTCACTATTTCTTGAAAATATTTAAACTCGATCTGTTTAAACGCTTGCTTTGTAAGTAAGAAGACACAAGCTGCTAATAATGGAACAGCATGAAATTGTCCGAAAGCTTTAAAGAAAAAAATATTTGGGCAACTACCATGCGGATATGACGATTTAACCTTTAGCTGTTAACCAATCAAATCTCTTAAAATAGTTTCAATAAATAATAATGGCGTTTATTCGAGAAAAAACAAAGACATAGTGGTATTTTGGACTACCTGTGGTGATGTTTGGTAATTGCTCTTTCATTCGAACCACTGATATGTATTAAGACTGGATAGTGCATCGTAATACAAAATACAAATAACATTGAAGCTGGAAACACGTCATATTTAGAGAGTGGCAGCCATGTTGAATGGCCTCACTCAAGAATCGAATTAACGTAGTTTCTTTTAGAAAACTGATTTTTTAGGAAGCTTTTGCCTTAAAACGAGAAACTTTTGTTTCAAAACGAAAACAAAACATCCCGCAGTAAAAATGTATAGCATTTGATGTTCAAGCGGGGCCTTCGAACATGGCCACAAGTCTAAAAATGTGACGTACTTCCGGCTTCAAAACTCAGCAATAAATGCGCAATCCAGCTTTAATACATATCAATGATTCTATAACAAACTTACTTGCAGGGAGTTTGGTTCGGGATTAACGCACCGAGGGGTCTGACAGCTGTTCGAACCTACCGAGCGAAGCGAGGTAGGTTCGGACAGCTGTCAGACCCCGAGGTGCGTTAATCCCGAACCAACCGAACCTGCAAGTAAGTTGGGTTTTTATCCCATACTAGACTTATCTTCTTGTGTTGTTTTCCGATTCTTGCTGAGTCGCCGATGTATTTTGTCAACATTTTCTCTTCTTAAACTTATTGGTCTCTTAATATTTCTTTATCAGGCTCTCTATTGTCTTTAGTTTACAATTTTCCGTTTCTTTTTGCTTGGTTTCTGTGACGTCTTTAGCCCAAAAATGTTCTTTAAAGTGTAGGTTTAATAATCAGCTAAATTTTATTCGCCATTGTTGTTGAGCAGTTTGAGGCGGACGGCAGCGTAAGCAGCAGGCAGGTAAGTTCGGGTTTTTGTAACCAATCAGAAAGCCGGTTTTATCGATAAAGAGAAAAGCGGGTAAGTTCGGAAAAAGCAGGTTAGTTCGGAAAAAACTTACCTGCTGAGAACCAATCAGAAGCCCGCTTTCATGACACATATGGGATAAGAACATTACACCAGATATATTGTACTTTAGGGTAATTACTAGTCAAACTAGTAAATAATCATTCTTAGATTAGCTGTATGTTTTGAATTTAGTGGAGTGTCGGACTGTGAGTTATTACTCCGCCTGCCCGTAGGGCGTGGCGGAGTTATAAATTCGCCTCGCTCAATTTTTCTGTGTTTTTTTTTTCGGTGTCGAAAGTTGGGTTGCCGACTCATGGGTGATACCGCTGTGCAATGCCGTCTGAGCCCATGCCACCACGTCTTTTAAACTCAATTTCCAGCAGAATATGTCTCCAAAACACACAATTTAACATGGATACTATAGCATCTAAGCAGCAAGAAGGTTTTACGTTCAAAAATTCTCATCCAAAGTGTTTTATAACAACAAATTCCATCGCGAGGCTTTCGCCAGGCGCGGTGAATCGCGGGGAAGTTTTCAGAGCGTGTTTCCGTAATTTTCAGCTGTGTTTCCACTTAAATTTCTACGCATCGATCAAACTCATTTTCTACACAAAACACACTTCTTAACACGAAGATAGTAAACAGAAAGGGAGCAGTATATTCTTTATGCAAAACGTTTCACCCGAAATGTTTTAAAACGACAAATTTTGATGGTTCCGTCAAGGAGTGGGTCTTAATGTGTTCCAAATTTCCTGCCAAATTCCGAATTTTAATATGCAACAGACAATGTTTTGGTTGTGGCAAACTTGAAATCAAGTATGTGAGAATACTCTGCTTTTGAAAATTGTAATGTTTGGACAGAAGAATGTTCATCGAAAGACGTGTAATGAGATGGCATTTGCTGGAAAGTAAAGGTACGTTGATATTTCCAGTAAAATTGCGTGTTCACACCAGAAATATTCAATAGCTTGAGTTGTGTGGCTCGAGAGCCAGACTCAAGACAATTCAACAGAAGCTCCTACCCCTGAACTTTATATTGTGTCAAGAGGAGAGTCTCGATTTTTCTGAATGATTACTAGTAGTGAAAAGCAAAATGATAAAGATTTTGTTAAAGAGGTAGAAACTTTCACTGTGTATCTCTAATGCACATGTCATTATTGTCATAGAGGTATTGCAAGAGTGAAGAGTCAAAATATTACCTAGCCCTCTCTGGCATACCCTTGCAAGTTGTTTTTTCTTCAAGTGTACAACTGCCCTGTGGTTGGCAAGGAAAGTGTGGCATTGACAATGGCAGTCAAAGATAACTACAGTTAGTACGAATGTTGACCAGTCGAGACCAGATTCTGACATTTTGATCCACAAATTGACCCATATATTTCATGAATATTAGGCTGCATATAGATCTGCTCAGCTCAGATTTAAATTAACCCATCTTAGATCACATGATCTGAAATGGCTTATTGACCATTCAACAATCATGTGGTCTGAAATGGGTTAATTTATATGGAGGCTGAGGAGGTCTATTTATGGAATGTGACAATGTGTTCATAGCAGAAGGCAACACTAATGCTAAGAGGGAACACAATACCTGGCCTGTGGGAGAAACTTATTAAGTACAAATGTCTGGCACCTGCACAAAAAAGGCTTGGCGGGAGGGGTTGGAGAATGATAATATTAATTAGGAAAACAAATTTACCTATTTGTCGTTTTAATTTTTTATAATGGCATTTCTCAATGTTTTTATTGTAGTTTCTACCTGCACTGAGATGTTCATCTTTCACATGTAAATAATTCAATGATTTGCTGGTGGGTTCAGGACCCATTCAAAAGAAGGTGCTGCCCCTGAACATAGTATGTACTGGTGAAGAAGAAACTTAAAACATTTTGGTTTTGCTCTGCATGACAACTCATGGTTACTAGAAAAGGGTCATCTCAAGTGATATTTTTCATTGTAACGTATGAGTATCCAGTGTTACAGAGAGGTCTGTGTCACATTAACCTAATACTGTGACTAAAGCAAACTAATTTAAATGTTTCACTTCTCACATGCCAAAAATGCAGCAAAAACATGCATGTATGGAATTTGATGTGTCCAGTTACTTCAGTACTCAAAAAATATGTCTAAAACATGATAAACATGGTAATCACTAGTATTTTGTAGAAAATGCAAGCAAACAGTAGCTTGGAATAACATTTTTCAAACACAATAGCATTGTTTCAGTCCCATATGATATGAACTTAACTGTCGCAGGCCTCTGGCTCTATGTACATTCATTTTGCTAATATATTGTTGTAAATAATATATTGTTGTAAATAGTTGTCTATATTTTGTTGAGGGCCTACTACGAAAATTTTAACACATTGCCCATTCGTAAATTACAATTTAGGTACGTAGCAAATCAGAATCATAGCGTGGAAGCAATTTATTTTAGAAATGTATAATTTGCATAGCCCTTAAAGGACCGTTGAACAATCCTGTTGTACAGTTTAAGTCAGCGACCTATTTACTCCACGAAAGTACACCTATTTTCTTTTCGGCAGGCGGAGTGAACGCCTCAGCAGGCGTCTTGTTTAGAATAAATTCTTTGTTGCTCTTCCGGTAATTAACGTATTGAACAAAACACAATTTTGACCGTTTACTATGTATATAGGTAGACGTCAACGCGCCAACAAGAAGGTCTTATTATGTGTGTGATAATGATTTGAAATTTTGTAAGACATAGGCGACACAGATACAGCTGCTTAACTTTAATATTATAAACACATTGATGCAAAAGTATGCATACGACCGTTGAGACCGCACTAATGCGCCTTCCTATTTCAGACAATGGTCTCGTAAATAAATAGACCGGTATAATACATAAATTGTCGTTTTTTAAAAACTTAAATTTACAATGAATAATCAAGAATCAAGGGTACGGGGCCAAGGTGGTTTTACTCGAGTGCGGTCAAAAAGCCCCAAACGAAAGAGATCCCAAAAAAAATCTGCAACTCGTCGTCCCAGCAGTGGTTAAAATAACACTGATATCACAAAAAAATCCACTAAAACTCAAATATTTAATAACTTAAACATGATAAAATGCTCCTTTTCGTGCATTTTATACTACATTGTACTGGATTTTATCTAAAGCTCATCTTTTGAACTGCCAATGGCTTGTTCTTGCCAGTTATCCTCATTGTCTATGTTATTATCGTGACTGTTAGAACCTTCATGATTGTCATTATCATTATTTTGACTATCAATATTATTGTCATGATGATAATCATGATTGTGATCATTATCTTGATCAATATCATCATCATCATCATCATCTTCAGGACCCCCATCACCATCCAATCCAGCTCTCTCTCTGTACTCTATGTATGGTTTAAGAACGGTATCAAGATTTTCTTGCACTTCCATTGCTGTTGCCATGCTCTCATGTTTCGACATGAAGCCCTTGAACAGCTACAGGGAGAGGAAGAGGAGGTTGTTTACATTCACATGCTAGAAACACGAGGGTGAGTTTGCAACCGACAATCTACCATTTCAGGTACATTACATACACATTGAAGAATTATACAATCCCTGAGCATAACGAATGCATAAAAATAAAATAAAATTATAGCTTTGCTCCATTGTTAAACTCCTTAGAGTTGGAAGTTGGAATTATAAACCAGGCTGTCCTTGTTTTAACGACATCTCGCTCACATAGTGTCGATGTAATATTAAAATAGCATTCATATGGGCAATGGCTCGACCTGGGGAAATCCTGTCAGAACGAAGGAAGATCTTGCTTTTATCGGCCTCATATGAATGCATGAAGTGGGTCACCCTGGCTGGAAATGATGAGACTGATTATGCGCATGATTCTTCCGTTAGCTTCCAAAGCGGACAATTCCCCCTATTGTCACTTTCAGCGTTCTGGAAAAATGCTGATCACTTCATTTCGTAACGGTCAGGAATTCATTTGATCAATTCCGTAATATTTTTGAGAAGTCCTTCAAAAAATTCACAGTTTCCTGTCAAAATGTAAAACTTCCTGTTAAAATGTGCCAATCAAAATTGAATGAGCCAATCAAATTCAGTCCTATCGGTAAGACTGCATTTAATTGGCTCGTTCAATTGAGTCAATCAAACTAAATCCTACCGGTATGACTCTATTTAAGTGGCTCATTCAACTTAATTGATCGACGCATTTTAACAGGAAGTTGTGATCGAATGAATTTCTCAACGTTTTCATATAAACTGATTCGAATTTTTCGGAATGCTTCCATTGCCACGGCTATAGCTGCACCAGCCCGCCTCATGAACGCCACTGCGAATTTTCCTGACAAAGCGGCCGGTTAACCTTTCCAGCCCGGCTCAGATAGCATAAGTACAGAATATATACTACTTCACCTTTACAGCAAATATTTCGGTCCCTCCAAAATGCTTTATGAAAGTAAAGAGCAAAGAAAGAAATTAAAAAAAAGTCGCGTGAAAATTAGAATGTAAGCATTGCATGTCTTGCACATACAAAATCAATAAGCGATTTAAGACAAATACTCCGATGAGGTATAAGCTCTCTTCTCTATTGAAACGATAAAGTAAAATTAAAATCTCGAAACGTCGAATTTTACTTTATTATTTCAGGTAGTGAAGGAAACTTGCCTTTTGTGTACTAGATTGGTTTCAGTGGGTACATACCTCTTGATAAGCTTTAACGAACTTGTCTAAAATGACGACACTATCCTGCTTGAGTAGAGTATCAATGAGTAACCTGGAAATAACAACATGCTTATCAAGCGACATATACTGAAGCATGCTTACCATATTATTGCACAGATGACGTCATAGGATTATGTGATATACAATACTTTAGCAAAATGTGTAATTCTTGGGTTTCCTCTACGCAAAACTTGAATCGAATATTTGTTCAGTGTACAGAGCGGTACTGAAAATATGCTGTAGGGTATTTTTCATATCCTAACTGGTCAACACAGGGTGTACAAAAAATGTCTCCTGTCAAACTCATGGCAAAAGCGTTCCATAATGGCGGCTGATTTGTTTTAAAAAATGTGTATGGTAACCTGTATTATGGATTTATAATGTGTAAAAATAGGTATCATAGTTTAATTAAAACTATAGTTCGGCTGTATCGGTGCGTGAAAAATTCAGTCCAATTTCATTTTTGTCCAAAATTGCACATTTACTCAAGATACGAATATACAGTATGCCTATACTCGGAATTGTTATGCGTTTCTTATATGATACCCATTAATATTTGTGCCAGTTGTTCGAAAGGCATGTTCGTAAATATGACAGCATACGCGTGGTCGTATGTATACATACGCGTAATTCCTATTAGTATATGACACGCGTATATATTTGATACGCGTATTGGTTTGATACGCGTATGATACGCGTATTATACGCGTATCATACGCGTATCGTATGTTAAGATATACGCGAGCGGTACTGTATTTCAGTGTTTAGTCTCAAAATTTTAGCCGAAGTATTTTTTTTGCTCGCAATGCTCGAGTGAATCGAAGTCATCATCCCTTGGAAATTGATTATATCAGGAAAACAAGATGCACGAGAATACGCGTATGCATCAATCTTGTTAAGTTTTATTCTTCATTTCTTAATATGGGTTGCATGCAACAGTTTACACGCGGAGAAAGAACGCGGTGCGAACTTTGTACATCGAAACAGGAAGTCTATGGAAGACAACAGAAGCCTTTGTCAGACGATTCCATAATAGGCATTTTCCAGCGAGAAGAAAAATTTGGAAAAAACTCGGGACAAGCCATAACTGCAGCAAAGGTAATTCTGTAAAACCCAAATCAGCCAGAACATGCACAACCGAATATTGATGCAGCTCAGCGCGAACTTAAAGATAACCCAGAAGCAAGTGCACGCCGAAACAATAAATTTCACAAATTGCAAAGTAACGTTTGAATGGAACTACCAAACAAGATTTACAAATTTCATCCGTTTCGATGTTGGTTGAATTACGCATCAATATTCGGTTGTGTTCTGGCTGATTTGGGTCTTCCCGAGTTACCCCTGTTGTGGACAGAATAAGGGCCACCCTAGTTAACCTTTGAAGTTCGTGTCCCCACGCATGTCGTATTATGCATGTTCATTATGCAGGGTCTGGCCGGTCATTTGCCTTTTCTACTCAATAAAAACGCTAATTGGCTGATCCGCCATTATTCTGGCCAGTGCTAAGTGGCCTTACTGTTGATTTTGGTATCTTAACAAATTTCTTCTGGTTAGAGATTGACTATTAGAGAAACGTCTCACAAAGGCGTCCTCGCTAGAGTTCCTGTTTTGTACAAAAGTTCGTACCACGTTTTCTCCTTGTGTGTAAATTGCTGTGCATGCAACTATAATTAAAGAACGAAGAATATTGGTTGCAATATTTAAGTATGGCGTCATATTACCGCCAATATTCATGTGCTTCATCATGCAGCATTGAAGTAATATCCAACATTGAACATGCACATTATTCAACATATTTTCGTAATTGAAGTTAAACTGAACATCGAACAACCATAACATTTGGGCATTGAAGTAAATTCCGACATTGAACAAGGATATTATTTCGCCGTTGAAGTAAAATTGGACATTGAACATCTACATTATTCGACACCCTTAAGAACTTCAATGTTCCAAATCTGTTGAATATTGGCGGCGATTAACCTATGCGTGAAATCTCCGCCAGTATTAATTAGCTTAATTAGCCAAGAATGAACACAACCCCCCCCCCGCCTATCCGAATCGCGAATCTAGCAAATATGGAGGCTGAATCGTCGGAAGCAGTTGAAGCAGTTTCTAATGCTGATCTAGTTAATGCTTTAAACATTGTTGAGGGTTTAATACGTAGGATAGATTCTTTGAATGACCCAGACTGTGTTGAGGGTATATCTTTGAGGCTAGATGTACTGAAAAGGTATTTTGTCAATATTGGTATTGACGATAATACGTTGCAGTTGGTTGATAGGGCTTATTAAGTACGGTAATACACCAATGTGAGCAGCGTTTTAAAGCCTCGATACGGAGTACAGGTCCAGTGAAAGTATATACTGGTAAACGAGGCAAACCAGCTTTTGACATAAATGAAGAACGACTAAACTTTTTGCTGGAACAGGGTTTTAAGGTTGGTGAAATCAGTCACATGCTCGGGGTTGGCAAAAGGACGTTGGAACCTAGAATGCATTTATTTGGGTTAAGTGTTACGGGTAAATGATGCACCCTTTGTGATAAAAAACATCAAAGTGTATGAATGTTTGTACAAAGTGTCAGGCTGTTGACATTGTTTTGTTTTGTAGCTACTTATAGCACTATTAGTGATGAGCAGCTTGATGAACTGGTTAGGGAAGCACAATCTAGAAATCCCAATACTGGTATTCGCTTAACAAAGGGGTTTTTTATGGGTAAAGGACATCGCATGCAACATTACAGGATAAGGGAATCACCCATAAGGACTGATCCTGCTGGTATGATGGATTGTTGGGCACAAACTGTGAGGTGGAGAACATATCAAGTTCACAGTCCTCTCAGTTTGTGGCATATTGATGGCAACCACAAATTAATAAAGTACAATATTTAAAATGTGTTATTATGATGCCATAAAAACAAACCTTGTATGTACAACAGAATCATTGGAACAAGCTATTTTTTTTATTTTATTAAGCTTTGCCACAAGGCCAGGGTCACCACAACAGCATGTACCAATTACTGTGGGGCTGTAATGCCTAGAAATGTTGATTTCAGTGAGAGAGGAAAACTGGGAGTACCTGGAGAAAAACGGCAAAACACAGGAGAGATCAACAAGGGGAAATCAACATGAAACTCCACACTGGACTTGGTTTCAGTGGTGACAGGCCCAACATGCAAGCCAATTGCAGTCCTGCACCACTTGTGCTTCCCAGTCTTAACCAGAGTTATATAAACAGCACGATTACACTGTCTTTAGTATCTTTCAACACAGTATGTCTCTTTTGATGAATTTACATAATGGGCTACTGCGAGTACTACTTCACAGTGTGTGCTTTATTTTTTATTAGGTGGAGGGTTGTTATTCATGGGGGGATTGATGGTTTCTCGCATATACCAGTGTACCTTGTTGCATCAAACAACACATTTTAAATATTGTACCTTATTAATTTGTAGTTGCCATCAATATGCCACAAACTAAGAGGACTGTGAACTTGATACAACTCCTCACAGTTTGTGCCCAATGATCCATCATACCAGCAGGATCAGTCCTTATGAGTGATTCCCTTATCCTGTAATGTTGCACGCGATGTCCTTCACCCATAACAAAGCCCTTTGTTAAGCGTATTGGGATTTCTAGACTGTGCTTCCCTAACCAGTTCATCAAGCTGCTCATCACTAATAGTGCTATAAGTAGCTACAAAACAAAACAATGTCAACAGCCTGACACTTTGTACAAACATTCATACACTTTGATGTTTTTATCACAAAGGGTGCATCATTTACCCGTAACACTTAACCAAAATGAATGCATTCTAGGTTCCAACGTCCTTTTGCCAACCCCGAGCATGTGACTGATTTCACCAACCTTAAAACCCTGTTCCCGCAAAAAGGTTAGTTGTTCTTCATTTATGTCAAAAGCTGGTTTGCCTCTTTTCTTAGTATATTCTTTCACTGGACCTGTACTCCGTATCGAGGCTTTAAAACGCTGCTCACATTGGTGTATTACCGTACTTGATAAGCCCTATTGACCAACTGCAACGTATTATCGTCAATACCAATATTGACAAAATACCTTTTCAGTACATCTAGCCTCAAAGATATACCCTCAACACAGTCTGGGTCATTCAAAGAATCTATCCTACGTAATAAATCCTCAACAATGTTTAAAGCATTAACTAGATCAGCATTAGAAACTGCTTCAACTGCTTCCGACGATTCAGCCTCCATATTTGATAGATTCGCGATTCGGATACGCCGGGAGGGTTGTGTTCATTCTTAGCTAATTAATACTGGCGGAGATTTCACGCATAGGTTAATCGCTGCCAATATTCAACAGATTTGGAACATTGAAGTTCTTAAGGGTGTCGAATAATGTAGATGTTCAATGTCCGATTTTACTTCAACGGCGAAATAATATCCTTGTTCAATGTCGGAATTTACTTCAATGCCCAAATGTTATGGTTGTTCGATGTTCAGTTTAACTTCAATTACGAAAATATGTTGAATACTGTGCATGTTCAATGTTGGATATTACTTCAATGCTGGCATGATGAAGAACATGAATATTGGCGGTAATATGACGGCAAATTTAAGAATATTAATTAACAAGCTTGATGCATACGCGTATTCTCGTGCATGAACATTTCCTGGCATAATCAACTTCCAAGGGACGATGCTTCAATTTAGTCCGTATTCTGGCGGTGATTTTCGTTCATTTTCGCTGCCATGGTTTGGGGAATACTTTTTCTCTGCATGAATCTATAGATTTTTATATGCTGAATTCGAATTCATTTGTTTTCACCCCCAGAAACCCGCAGTTTTTTTGTAATTTACGATCAAACATCGATACTTTTCACTTAAATTTCCGCCATTTTCCTGTGGAAACTTCATGTTATTCACAGTTGTTGTACTAGTTCAAGTCTCTAGGCAGGGGGGTTTAACACGGCTACATGTATTTTTGTATTGTTTTGATCATCGAGTTGAAACTTAGTCAATTGAAATTATACCACTAAAGGAGAAAAATAGACTAAAAGACTGGAAGTTTCATCTTTTGAAAATGCTGGCATATATCTATTTAAATTACAATGAAATATCTTCTCTATTTGCAAAAATTCTTTATTTAAAATATCATTGGTCTGGTATTCGTGATTATTAATAGTAAGTCACGCCTGGCATTTTTGAATGCGAAATCGCTAGTTCGCCTGTACGCAAATCCAGCGGCTATTCCACAAAAAATATCCAATAACTTCAGCTTACACCAAGTATGCGCGTTGTTGATTCAAAATGGCGAACAAATTTTATTTGCACGAAATCGCAAATTACAACAAGACAAGAGAAGCACAATACTATGGCAAGGAAAATGAAGGGATTTACGTTTTTAAGAAAGTATTGTACAAATGTTACAGCAGGAGAATTTTCCATACCACGTTTTCTTCTCTCTAAAGGCTTCGATTATGTATTGGAGAGAGTGGACAGTCACAAATGCAGTGAGTGGCTGAATGCTAGCAAATTTTGCCAAGATCGTCTTGTCTTGTCACAGTACACAATTGGAAACTTTGTTTGCAAGTTTTTACCCGTCAGGAAGTAATCACAAGAAATATGAAAACAATATGCTATCTTGTAATACATTAGCTACTAAACTAGTACAAGAATGAATTTGTATCAAACAGTATTATGGTCATAGCAATAAACAATATAAAAGCAGAAAGATTTTATGAAAGACGTTCTCATCGTGTAAGTTTCAACAGTTTTGTCATACAACAACTGATGCTTGGTTAGTTAGGGTGTACATTATTAATTTATTATAGTTTATTATATAATGTACAGTTCTTTATAAGGATTTCGGGCACTGATAAAACTGATAATCTCACATGTGAGATTATTTATGATAATTTCACGTGAAAATTATCGCTTTTCAAACAATTACCAATCATAGCTTCTGGACATTTTATATTAGTGGAAAACCTGTAGTTTATAATAATAAACAGAAAATTACATGGGTGCTTGGAAATACCAGATTTATTTCTCGTGTTGAACATGATATTTCTCACTCGTTCACTGTGCTTACTCGTGAGATATCATGTTCAACACTCGAAATAAATCTGGTATCTCCGCGCGCTCATGTATTATTCTCTATATCATTGGTGTGAATTAGACCAGCAAAAGATTAAAAGCAAAATTGTTTTTTATTTTATGTAGTTAATTACTGTAATTTACACAATAGTTACAGGCTTTGTAAATTTGAAATTAAATACTGAATAAATTGTCTTAAATTCATATATTGTCATAGTTTGCTTCGGACTCAATGGTTCAAACAGTTAGTATCCAAAGGCTTCCCTTGACAAGTAAAAGTAATAGCCTGTTATGTATAATTCAGTTATGTGTAATGAAGTAGTGGGACATGTTCAGTATTACCCACTATGAAACTAATTTTACTTGCCAAGGGAAATTTGTTGCTCAATGGCTTAGGCAAACTATAAAAAAGTTAACTAATTTGACCAATTACACCCTAATACAATGTGACACATAGGTTCATTAATCATCTGATGTGCAAAACCCTGACCAGTTCCTGTGAAAACTTATAACTTGTTTGTATAATAACCTTATATAGGTGGGTAATAATATAGTTAAAATCTACCAAATATCTGCTTGGGGGAGAGCACACTATGTCTGCACTAATTATGATTTATGACTTGTCATGTCAGCTGATACAGGCAGGTGGAAACAATCTAAATAACACAAGCAGAATGTTGATTTGGTCAGATGATAAATGTTATAGCATATATGTCACCAACCTATCAAATATATCATGTTTCAGGTGTTTTGTTCAACCCACTAAAATTTGGCAAAGACAAGATGATTAGAAATCAGAACTTTAATCATATATTTTGAAAAGAAATTTGCTGTGCACAATTTTTCTTATAATTCTGGAATTACTAATTTGGCTCACATAGCACAATGATATAAGAAATTGTATAAATAGCAGAAAAATATGATTAAATACCAATATATACAATGGTGCAGGCATAGCTGAATTCAAATATATTCTGTACTATGTCAAGCTTTATACAAAATCACCTTTAATTGCTTACTATTAAACAGTCCTTTCAAATGCAGATGTCTAAAACAGGTGTACTATTAATAATAACTCTCAATAACTATATAGCCCATATTGTTCACTATTAAAAAAATCTCTCCTGGCAATCATCAACCATCAATTTCTCTTTGCTAATAATCATCTATCAATTTATAATAAATTCATTACTCTGGGTTGGGCCATGTAGTACTTATAGCTTGCCTGTCAAGTGGATTAGTGCAAAATATTATAGCCCTATAAATCACTAGCATAGCACAAACATATCATAGCCAACTACATCTATTTTCATTTTCTTTCAGAAAGTTGTTAATTTTAGTCTGGCAGAAATTCTTAATGATCATTGACCTGGGCCATATCATTGAGCTTGGTGTAGTGGTTATACTAAAACCCAATGTGGCATATGAACACTATATATATATATATATATATATATATATATATATATATATATATATATATATATATATATATATATATATATATATATATATATATATATATATATATATATATATTCATATATATATAATTATATGCACAAAATATAGCATTATATATATTAAATCTACCTTTAGATAGCAGATTTTCTGAACTGTAAACAAACTTAGGCACTTTAACAGGCGAAAATAAATTCATCAACACAAAAATATATGTGAGTTCTTTGATGAATAATATATTGTGATATGTTGACTTGAAATTTTATGGAAAGACAATAAATCAGAAACGTTATCACAAGGAATACAAAATTTATAACACGTTTCCTACCTTTTAGAGCAATCGCTTAGGTTTTTGAGTTGTATTTTTTGCTTTTTGATCCTTCTCTTTAACCGTGAACGTGCCGAACCTTTTCTTGCGCCTTTATTCACAGATCAAAATTCGCCAAAATTCATGCCTTTGTAAAAGCCATTTTTTATGTTTTACTAACATTTCTCGAAAAACAAAAAACATACAAACTTTTATAGATATCTTAACTTGTATAGGCAACAAAAATTAAATGAAAAGAAGCCGGAACGAAAGAGCCTATACAAGCCGAAGTTGTCACATTTTTACAACATTGTAGAAAAAGTCGCCATTGCGCGAAATGCCTCGAACAAGAAGCCTTCCCGTAGGAAAACATTGCATGTAACCATGGCAATATTGATATCATTTTGATCCTCGAAAAACCCTCTATCTCCCTATTATCATCATACAACCCCCCAGGAAAACGCGCACGAGGAATAACTCGATGAATTTAAAGAATTTTTCTAGAATTAAATTCGCTACCAAGCTCTCGAATTTTGACGCGCGGTGGCAAAAAAATTGTTACACTTTAAACTAGCGTTTTCGCATGCAAAAATGCCAGGCGTGAGTTGTTTATTTATGCGACTGAGCGAGTTCACGAATTGTGGATATTTTCTGAACGTTCTGATATGCAATCTGTGAAAATTTGGCTTTATTTTCTTTATATGCTGTCTGTCATCATTTTTTCTTAATACTTTTTGTAGCAATTTATTAGCATAAATGAACATTGATAATCATTACATTCTAAGTAAATACAGTATATTGTACTAATATTGCATTGCATATAAAAAAACCCGATAATATATCATCATCTTACTCAAGATACAAATTTGTTGTCAGTACAAAAGATATTCAGGGCGTAAAATTTGTTATACTTTTTGATTTATTGCTGTTAACTGGGAAGCAGTTACAAAGTAGAGAACTATTCATGTGTATGTTATATTTTTCACAGTCCTTTGATTGTTTAGTTAACAGTAAAACCAAAATAAAGGTCAATACAAATTACTTTATTTATGAATTGGTACATAGTTTGACCTTGTTAATTTAATTTCTGGTGTACAAGAATTTTTTGTGTTGAATAAAAGATAACTGTCTTGTAGATAGTTCTCTCCAACAAATGATACTTAGAATATAATATTTAAAAAAAAACAACAGACAATTACCACTGAAGTGGCCTACAACATGGCAATTGTATTAAGATCTCTGAGAGCTGTAAATGTAGCATATTATGGTGTTGAAAGCAAAAGTGCAGCTTTAGTAATTGATCTGTTTGACATTGCACACACACTTGCAGTAGAAATTTCTGGTATCTAAAGGAAGGGTTGTCCCCTTCAAATGGCATGACTTTGTCTTTGTATTGCTTGTATTCAAAATAAAACTCTCATTTTAGTCCTTGTATAAGTAGAATTAATGCTACAAAAATTGATGCTAATAAAAATTGAAAACTGCTCCTACACCACATAATATTCAGAAAAGAAATATGACCAAGAGCATATAAGGCAAATAAAGTCATATGGTTTGCATAGCAGAATGTTCAGCCTTGATGATTTAGGCTAATACCTACAAATTCTCTCACATAAATAAACAACATACCTAAACTATATTACAAGGATGAATGGCATGAGCTGAATGATGAAATTATCAAGCCCATGTGGCCATGTGATATTTGAAATAGAAGAATCTTGCATTGCCAAACACTGCCAAGCAGATGATAGTTTGTTGTAGCTTGAATCGAGGTTTCAATAGATATATGCCAACATTTTCAAAAGCTAACGCTTTCCGTGTTTTTACATATACTTTGTCGTTTAATAGTATAATTTCGATTGACTACGCTTTGAAATCAATAATCAAAACAATACAAAAATACAAGTAGCCGTGTTAACCCCCCTGTTAAGAGACTTGAACTAGTACAACAACTGTGAATAACATGAAGTTTCCACAGGAAAATGGCGGAAATTTAAGTGAAAAGTATCGATGTTTGATCGCAAATTACAAAAAAACTGCGGGTTTCTGGAGGTGACAACAAGCGAATTCGAATTCAGCATATAAAAATCTATAGATCCATGCGGAGAAACAGTATTCCCCAAACCATGGCAGCGAAAATCATTTTCTAAGCGACTTTTCGGTGCCCAGAATACGGACTAATTCACTCGGGCGTTGTGCGAAAAAAAAAGAATACTTAGGCCAAAATATTGGGAATAAATACTAGGATATCTGAATTGAATTGTTATTTCTATTGTAAGTGTAAATGTGCAATTTTGGACTAGTATGAAATTCGAATAATAATCTTGCACACGCCGATAGCTGAAATAGTGGCAACTGAAGTATCATATTTTTACACACAGTAAATGCTACCACACACATTTTATAAAAGACGTAAGTTGCCCTTACGGGACACAGTGTATAATGAACATGAGACGCTTTGCAGCGAGTGGCATGTTTTTGTGTGTTGGAGAACCTGTAGCCCATGACAACAAGTCATTGTTTAAAATTTAGTTGACTATAGTTGCCAAATATACTATGCCAAATATGTATTTTGTCTCACCTGATATCTTCCTCTCTAACATGTGAATATTCATAAGTGTATGTATTTGATGGTTCATAACGTTCAATTATTAAACATATTTGTCGCAAATCATCCTTATTCAATGACTCAATATCTTCTTCCGTGATCGAAGTGTGACCATTTTTCGACAGGATATTAAATACCTTAAAAATAATTTCAAATACTTTACAATAGAACATTAGCTTTCTATACTTCCTCTATTTACGGTGAAATTTATAACGGAATAGCTATCTGGACAAGAACATCTCCAAGCACCAAGTTGGCAAATGACGGTATCCCTGGAGTATGAAAAGGGCAACGTTGCAACATGTCTGATGAAGAGTAGACTCGAGTGTCAAAATTTTAGGTTGTGAATGCACTTCAAGCGGGCTTCATAACATATTTAAAACATAACCAGAGTAGCCGCGGGCGTGCATGAGTACACATTGTCGCCGTGAAAAAAAAACGTCATATTTTAATTTCTTTAATAAATGTGATAAAACATGCATAGACTAATGAATGCGGCCAACCAAAGGGGAAATTCACTCTTGCACAAGGGCATCCACACACAACAAATCAATTTATCAGTTGCCAATAATTAGGATTTTTCCGTTTCTGGAAACTTAGATAGAATTTGTTCCCGGGGGCTCCTATAACGTTCCATACCACCATAGAACTAGAAGATTCAAGCATAAGGATTTCAAGGTCAAATTTTGCCCCGGAGCCTAAAAAAACTTCGAGCAGTCATGCATGGCATGAGTCAACTGTCAATAATAAGAGTGCACACTTAGTCAAATATCTTACATCTTCGACCAAGGATTTACGGTCTGTTTTCCAGTGAAGAACTTCCTGTATTCAGAAAAAAAATAACAATTATTTTCAATTTACAACTTTATCATTCAATGGGTAAAAACACCGCTAATAGAGTGTATATTTAAAGCGTCTACCAAAAGCAGTTAGTTCTCAGATTTCGCTTTGACCGTCCTCTAATGCATTTGGGCACCTGTTGTTGTGATCAAGTGTGCTTAATGGAAGTGTAAAAGACCTTCTTCCAACAACATTAGATTTTAAATCAAACCTTTTTTATTAAAGTGCGGCTTTAAATTAGCCAAATGATGTCACATCTTGTTGTATTTTAATAACGAAATAATGTTGAATGACGAGTTACAAAACTCTAACTATTTTGATTATAATCAACCTTTTTGCAAAATGAAGCGACTTGGTGAATATACGCTTGTAATCACCTCGTCTTCGGCAACTAATTGTGCAATAGATTATGCTGCTATCGCAATGTTTGGAACTATCACATACTCAAAATCGAGCTGATAGCGTACTCAGTTGGCAGATGATTGGGCTATTAATTCCATTATAGGTTCGATTTCCACCGCGGCCAGCCATACATATATTATAGCTAGGGAGCCTCGTCATGATATAATTATAAACTCGGAATAGCATTATGTAATATTGGCCTTTAATTTCTTTCAGTCAACACCATTTGAAGCTTAAGCTTAAACAAAAAAGTTCCTTGCGGCAAACAAATACGCGCACAGCCTGCTCTGCTTCCACATATGTGCAGTGTGACCAGATATTAGCTAAAATTTGTACCAGCTCCGATCGGATGTGTTAGGATAGCCCCCTGTCTCAAATAATTGTAACACTTAGAACAAAAGCGGTCGGTTCGATCAGATTTGGTAAAAATGCATATGTGGTATGCATTTATCATGGGCGTAGACACGCGGGGGAGGGGGGGCTCATTTTATTCAGAAAAAGATTTGTAATTCTTACAAAATTGGAAAGAAATCCAGTGGAAGGGTCACAGTGTCCGAAAAATATCAAGTACGCTTCATCGCCCCAAAATTTTTTAGTGTGCGTTTACGAGACTCCAAAGAACTGACAACTTTTTTCCAGTCATTCAATGGGTACTACCCTATGCAACGGTTTTTATTTTTAACTCTATAATAGCTGCCTGAAACGGCATGGACATGCAAAATAGTCATACTGGGTGGCTGAACTACCTTATACTTTCATACTTCGAATCCTTTTCTGACAATTTGAGAAATGTTTCACCACAACCTAGTGTACAGTACCTTTAAAAAAATAGGAATAGATTCCAGTGTTAACGGTTGTCTTTGCGCAGCTGCTTTCAACATTTCTCTAAATTGTACAAAGAGTTGTCATGAAGAGGTGCCATACTAAGCTAGTCAATTTAATCACGAAATGTGAATGAACATACACTCTCTATGCAACAGCAAATTGTAGGTATTATTTAGAACAGGAGTGACCGTGTTCTACCAGATATATTAACTCAAGCTGGAAACACGAGTTGCGTATAGGACAGCATTTGTGAATTGTAAACGCTGATTAGTTAAAAGTTGTGTTTACATGAGTCGATGTAAATACGGAGAATTTTCTGTCGCTGATCCGTTGAAGCAATTTTATATTCTCTGGGTTATATTTTAAGCGAATATAAAAGTTTTTTCTGTATTGATATCGAGTTCAATCAACAGTCGCGGAAATTTGAAAAACTTCGCCCAGCGGGCGTCGTGTTTCCACATGCACAATTTCTCGTTTTCCAGTTTTCACTCAAGTTGATATATAACTGCATACCAACACTAAAAATGTTAATTTATAATATTCTTAAATGTAACACGGATGCAAATATTATAAATGGCGTGCAAACTCTCCAATTTTATAGATCGTTTGACAAGAAAAACTGGATTAAATTTTGTGAATATCAACAAACTCCTTTACGCTTAAGAGTTCTTTTGTGTTTTCTTCATGAATTATTGCTTAATCTCACAAAGATTGAATGAATTTTATTGGGGAAAAGCTTGGCGCACAAAAAATTATTTAAAAGAGTTTATTTTTAAAATTCAAAATAATACGAATATGAAAAACCTTTTGTCTCGCTCAATAAAAAAATAATTAGTAGAATCATGCCAGTACACTATTGCAAATGCTGTCATTTGATTGGCTATACTCCACTCACACTCTATTCCGAGATAGATAGAGAGTAGCAAAACATTTCCTCTATGCCACTAAATCTATTTTAATGACTAATCCCACTCGAACTTGGCCTGGTATTTTGATATTACTCAACTATTTGATATATAACTCTTACTATTCGTCCCTTCTTTTTAAATTCTTACCGATTGTAATATAATACTTAGTTATCATGCATGTATACAGTATATACTGTAGATACAGCTTATGTTTATTCATTGTACATAGCTCTGATGATGTTGCGATGTAGCGACGAGACGTTAGCAAATTAAATTTAATATAAACGTGAATTGTTTGTCAATATTCATATTCAGATTACGTCTTCCACCTGGTATTTCAATTGCCACTATTCTGTAACAAATGGTTGTAGTATCAAATGCACTTAATAAAGTTGGTAATAACTCATTTGAATGTTTTACCTTGCAGTTTCTAAGTGAGTATTTCCCATAGTCATTTTGCCATGTTCTGGATATTTCCAGTCAACATCAAGCTGAGACAAAGGAACGTAAGACATTTGCCCACATCCAGTGTTATTGAACGCCTCCAGCTTATCCAGTCGAGAAAACAAAATTGCAACAGCAATATTATTAGTGCCATAAGAGTTGACTTGATGATAGTAGCCTAAAATTATAACAATATAAAGCAAGTTGACAACAACCATTTTTGATTGAAATGAAAAGTCATTAATCCAATACAAAAATATTCCAACAGATATGCCAATATACTGGCATATTTAGATACAAAAATGCTAAACTAGCAACTAAAATCCTATTAAATTCAATTTCATTTATTCTAGATCAAATATTTTCAGGAGGTCAGTGCAATACATAGCTAGCTAGCACAGAAAAACAGGTGGTTATAGAAAAAGTGCTGAATAAATTATTTATTCGGTGTTATATGTACCTTGCATTTGATTTCAATTTAATTCAGATGCTGGCCTCGACTTTCTAATTCTTCTTCCTCGACAAAAGGGCACACTCGGTGACATTTTTGTTGAGCAACTTACTTTTAGGTAAAAAGAGACAATCACCAGCATTCACAGTAACAAATGACCAAGGAACATCCTTGACCTCTGGATATTTAATAAGATCCACAGACTCAACATCAAGCAGTGAGTATCCGCCAATCTCGTACTCAGGCTCCCATGCCTTATATACCTTGTTTTCATATTTATACTCAATCATTTTCCATTCTTTAGTGCCATTGTAGAGACAATTGATTGCATTAAATGCATCCTAGCACAGAAATAAATTAAAATTTCTTAATAAATGCTGCAAATTTAAACAATCAGATGTTGTTGTACACCAGTTACCTAGTAAGCACGTATGCGCTGCATGAAGTAATTAAAATACACAACAACGGTAATTCCAAAAGACAACATTATGATTCAATGTTTCGACTTTGTTTAGTCGTCATCATCAGGAATGGATAATGTTACACAGTAATGCCTAATTTATATAGCTGGTTGCAATTCGATATCTACTATAAGAAAACTATTAGTTCTCGGGACGCTTTGACGCCATGGTTGAGTTCCGGTTTTTACCTACTTTGAATGACAAGACCAGTGACCAGTGTTTTGCTTTATCCAGGTGGGGAAGTTGTGGAGAAGGAATAGTGTTAAGTCAAATTGTTCCTTTGTATCGGATTCGTCAATGTTCAATTTCAATGATGTAGGTAAAGTGTTTGCATTCGTTGATGTGTTTGTGTTATGTTAAGTACAGTATTTAATTTACAAATTGTGACATCATTGCCAGTCTACTAGTTACAAATGAATACACTGAATATCAATTGTATATAATAACAGCTAGAATAACCTCTGCATTATACTGCAATGTTTATTATTGCATGCATATTCTCAATTAATTACCGATATTATAGTTTTAAATAAATGACTGCAATACTTTCTCCAAATTTTTTTAGGGTGCTGTAAATATTTTATTGAGAATTTTGCCTGTACTGCTACTAAATAGGACATGTTGTAGTTTAGTTTTCTATTTAGTTTAGTTTTTTTGTAGATTGACATGGTGGATATTCAACGAAGTGCAGCATCCTTTCTTTTAAGAATTAAAGAACAGAACAAAATACCATAGCTGGGTACATATTTTCTCAAATGTCCTCAAAGGTTTTTGAGGGATGCAATATTAGAGTATGTCAAGTAAAACAAAATATTTTTTCTATGTAGACTGCTATGTGTGACATCCAGGAAAGTACTACCTGCTTGATAGACCAGGTTTTGACTTATGTCAAGCAACAAGTTGTCGCTACCTTGGATCCATGTCAAAAGAATCGTCAAGCTGAACTACTTGAAGCACTGGATAATATTCCAGCCCTTTTTTCTGGAATTGAAACTAAGGCACTGCATGCAGCATATGTAAAGAAGAATTTTAACTATGTTGGTTACAAGAAAATTTGTCTTGGCACAAGGTATGTGAGGAGAAAGAAAGGCCCTAAACGCGTGATCAGTGCGCAAGTTGAAAGTTTCATATATATATATATACAAATTCTAGAAAGTCTACAGCAAAGTTTACGGCAAACAAAAAGATAGCCTCTATCATTTTAAAAGAAGCAAAATGTAGTGAAAAGGGTGTGCTTTATGACATTTGCGATGGTTCCATTTTTCAGAATGATAACTACTTTAAGGATCATCCTGATGCGTTGGTGATAATTCTCTATCACGACGAGCTTGAAGTGTGTAATCCTCTGGGCAGCAAAGCTGGCATTCACAAGGTAGACATGTTTTACTATACTTTAGCAAAATTTCACTCGAAAGTTTCGGTCCAAGCTAGCTGCTGTTCGTCTACTTGCAATTGTCAATGCCAATTATGTCAAGAAATATGGCATTGAACGTATTCTGGAACCAATAATTAAGGACATTAATATCGTTCATGGTGGTAGTATGATGACAGTAAATGGCATTGAAAGAATTGTGTTCGGCAAGGTATTGGCATGCGCTGGAGATACTTTGAGACAACACTTGTGGGGTGGTTACAAAGAGGGTGTAGGATTTTCTATAAACAAATGTAGAACATGTTACTGCTTATTTCTGAAAATGCAACAGGAATTCTTCGAAGAGGCGTTTGTGATGCGTACACAGGCTAGATACGACGAAGAATGTGAAGACATCGAAAATGCTCCAACCGACGCAGTGAGATGTGACTTGTGCACAACATATGGTATTTATAAGCGAAGTGCATTGTGCAATCTTCCAGATTTCGATGTCACGAAACAACTTCCCCAGGATGTAATGCGCACACTTTTAGAAGGTACAGTCCAAAATGAAGTTAGATTAGTCCTTCTTTACTTCATCCAGACAGGTAAATTAACCCTTTTACAACTCAACGGTGCGATTAATAATCACAACTATGGATACAGCGAGCAGAGCGACAAACCTGGGCCTATCAGGGAATCTGTGTTCCAGACAGCAGAAGGCTATAAGGTTAAGTACAGTGCTTCCCAGACAAGACTATTTCTACGTATCTTGCCGTTTATCGTCGATCCTATGATAGATTTCGACAACGAGTATATTACTTATTTCTGGTGGAACTTATCCAGATTGTGAACATAGTGTTCGCCCCACGTTTTTGCAAGAGCTTATAGCAAAACACCTTGCAACCTTTAAGGAGCTCTTTCACAACAAGAACGTTATTCCTAAGCAGCATTACCTCGTCCACATTCCCGCCATGATACGACTTCTTGGCCCTATGATGCGAACATCCTGCTTCACCTTTGAATCAGCCCATAGGTACTTTAATGAGTTAGGGAGGAGGCAAAACTTCAAGAATCTGCCTGTTTTATTAGCAAGGAGACATCAAATGTTCGAGTGTTTCAATTTCGGTGATTCATTGGAGAGACCCGGGTCCGATCCACTTTTTGCTACGGAAAAGAAGTGTGGCGTTGTTAATCAAGTCAACAAAGACAAGGTAAAGGCTTTACAAGAAAATTCAAGGAGTTTGGATTATTGCCTGGTATCACCCTGGAAAAGGTTTACACCACAAGTTGGATAACTGTAAATGGTACCAAGTACACCAAAACCGCAATGCTTGTCGTGGATGTGGCAGAGGAACCCTTGCTTCCTATTTTTGGCGAATTAAAAAAGATCTGGCTCATTGAGGAGCATGTGTAGTTTGAATTGTCACTGTTCGAAACCCACTCGTTCGATGAAATGCATCAGGCCTACTTTGTCCAACACGTTGATCCAGAAGTTGCCCATTTTGTGTCCACGGACGACTTGGTAGATTTCAGTGTGTTGCATTTAAAGCAGAATCAGTCAGCGAAGAGTTATGTTCCTGTGAAATACCACTTGAAAGATATTATGGAAGAGTTCTTGAAAGACAGTCGCCCAATGCAATAGAGACACCAACACTGATTCCTGCCATGGTTCTGTTTGATATGCATTGATAATGAAATTACTCTGTCACAGATTGTTGATCAACCAGAAGTGTAACTTCATAAGATTTAAAAGGATAGTGTGATCGTTATCCTTCAACAAAAAAGGAATTTGACATTGTGCGGAATATTTCCAGAACTGATAAAAATGTCCCTGATCGAGCGATGAACTTGTGCATTCGCTTTGCGCAAACAAAATCACCAATTGGAATGCAGTGTTAGTGTCTCTATTACATTTTATCGTTCTCCAGAGCCTAATTACAGTGGGGCTCAAAATTCTGAGTCCAGTCCAATTTTTGTGAGCCACCAGGAAATATAGTTACAACTGGAGTTTTTAGGTACGCAAACATACACATCAGGTTCTTAAACATGTATTGTACATTAGGTACTGAGACATGCTTTGATAATACTTCCAATTTTAACTTATGCAGGCCCGTTGAGTTTCTTATACTAAAATGATCGACTGGTATCTCTCGACCCATGTTAGAGGAAAGAGTATGACTGAAATAACCACCTTAAATGCATCACGAATGAGATTCAACGACAGAGCTGTTTACTCATCAAGAAATGTCTTGAAAAACAAGCGAATAGTCAAATTTTTGCCAATTTTTTTAATATGCATGCAAAACCATGGAAGGGTGACAAGGAACAACAACACCATGATTGAAATACCACGGCTAAAATTGGAAGTTGCAAAGCAAAATTTTGACTTTGTTGGAGCAAGAACTTTTAATAGCTTTCCAATGGAAATTAGATTAACAAAGACTTTTTTACAAAATTTCGGTCACTTATTTCAGACAATTTCCAATCCTAGTGGTAGTATACTTCTTAGTAATTTAATTCCTAATTTCCATAGTCTAAATACAGGACAAACAAGGATGGCAGTTTTGCATTTTTATGTCGTATATATTTGTAAATACTTAAATTCCAACTAGACCATGGCCTAGATTTTTATCTATATCAATGTACAATGCATTTTACTCGTTTCGAGTAATTTATTTGTTGAATTAAGTATAATTTTTAATTGTTTCACTCCCGCTTTTAGTCGTTATTTTTGTTTTTTAATATTCAAGGTAAGCATCACGAGAAGTTTTAAATTATTTTAAAACTTCTCGTGACACATATATCTGGTTTTGAGCAATTTAAAAGTAGGAATTCTGCTTTTTTACTCATTCTGAGTAATTTATTGCTTGAAACAAGAATGATCATGAGGAGGATTTAAGGCAGTAAGTAATTTATTTCTTAAAACAAGAATAATTTGCTTGATAAAATTTGTCGAACTAAGAATAATTTAACTACATTCTTATTTTGAGTAATGTATTTCTTAAAATAAGAAAAAAGGGATTTTTTGTTATTCTTGTTCAGCAAATATTTTCTTGTTTTAAGTAATTTAAAATTCTTTTTAAGAAGCATTTTGCTTGTTTACTTATTTTGAGAAATATATTTCTTAAAACAAGAATAAATTACTTGATAAAATTTGTCGAACTAAGAATAATTTCACTATATTCTTATTTTGAGTAATGTATTTCTTAAAATAAGAAAAATGGGATTTTTTGTTATTCTTGCTCAGCAAATATTTCTTGTTTTAAGTAATTTAAAATTCTTGTTAAGAAGTATTTTGCTTGTTTACTCATTTTGAGAAACATATTGCTTGAAACAAGAACATTTTTCTTGATAAGAATTGTAAATTTTGCTGTGTGGATCCTCCCGTACAAGAAATCTGGTGAAATCTGGTCTGTTTCGCTTTAATTGCCAAACGTGTTTCGAAAGTTCCGTTTCGTTCGCATATTTTTGTGTGTGAAAGATTTGATATGATTCCTGTATCGCTCTTTGAATGTGTTTGAGGTCATGCCAATGTATAAGTGCTTTGTGTCTTGTGTGTTGCCTGTATTAGTTGTTGCTTTGTATACAATGTCTTTCCTCATGCACTTGTCTGCAGTGAGCTTGCGTGCTTGTTCATTCAGTTACAGTTCTCAGTGCTAATGTCTTGTGGTTGGCTTTTCCTAATTATGCAGGGGCGGATCTAGACCGTTGCAACCGTAGCATATGCTACGGTCAGATTTTGCTAGCAAAGTATTGATTTTACTATCATATATAAATATATATAAATGTATATATATATATATATATATATATATATATATATATATATATATATATATATATATATATATATATATATATATATATATATATATATATATATATATATATATATATATATATACTGTTAGGGCGATCAGTATGACACATGATACTATTTTACTAAATTATACTAAATTTTCATCTGCAACTGCAAGCCTTCTTCAGAGTATAATTATGACTAAAAGTCGCTAGATAGAGTGGCCTTTATAATGTCTATGGTTACGCTTGATAGAATCTAACAAGGGTAAAAAACGCGTAAGTCGGAAATAACGCGTAATAATGTAAAGCCTCAAGGAAAATCCTTTGATCATAATTCTTAATTCCTTTCTCAAGAATGACTGCATCGGACACGGATAAATATTTGAACTTTCATTCACATAATCCTGTTAATGACAAAAAAGCAGTGATAAAAACCTTGTTCGAGCGTGCAAAATCTATTCCGTCCACCACGCAACTGCAAAAGAGTGAGATTGGTAAAGTTTTTGAAGTTTTAGAATTAAACGGTTATAAAAGAACCTTTATTTATAAAACCATCACCGATGATACGACTACCCGTCATAATACCGAGTTTGAGTTTCGTGCTTCGACATGTTTACCATATGTGAAAGGGGTCTCAGACAGAGTCAAGAATATATTAACAGGTGTGGGAATCCGAGTTGCATTTAAACCAGTGCTGACTTTGGCTAATATTTTTGGTAAACCCAGGATGAAGCATTCTGATGATCGTATGAAAGCTATTGCCTGTAAGTTCAAGTGTAGATCATGTTCGTTTACCTATATTGGTGAATCTAAAAGATGCTGGTGTTCGCGTTGGCTGGAACATAAGCCTGGTATACGAAGAGAAAATTTCTCAGCAATTAAAGAACATGCAGAAAGCACAGGTCACGATGCACAAAACTTTTTCAATTTTGATTGAACATCATATAATTTCAAAAGTGCTCAATACATTATGGTAGGGCCAAATTTATTAACAATTTACAAAAATAAAGTTTCAATTATGCGTTACTCAGAGTTTCATGCCATTGCAGGCAATCTCCAGACCACTAAAGAATTGTTGACCGTTGCTTATTGTTTGCTCACGTCACGTAGGTTTCTTGCGTGCGCTGGTGTAATTCGCGCGGTTAAATTTTCCCGCGAGAAACCTTCTTTGGTGGATGCAACGCGATAAAAGTTCACTTCTTTTGTTCAGGATTGACCCTTTTTCTGCCTTCAAGATGTATAGCTTCTCATTGTTACACAAGCTACATTGTTTCCCTCCTGACTTGTATGACGGCACTTGCTTTACAATGTCCCATTTGATGTTATATTCCTTGTTCTTCTCCTTTAAAGACCACACGTACTTCCATAGTTCCGTATTAGTTGCTTACTAGGGGCTGGCAATGGATTTCTTGTGATTTCGAAACCGCTTCTTGAATGTCGTGGACGTGCTGCCGATGTAAACTTTCGTGTCGTTGCTGTTTTCTTCGGTGACACTTGCCTTGTAAACGATGCTTTTTGTAAGGCATTTCTTTTCAAGGGGGCAAAGGTTGAAATTTCTGCAGTTACACATCTTTTCGCTTGATGTTGGTGGCATTGGTTTTTTAGTTAGGATCTTGTTATTGTGGTTAGCAATCACACTTTTCACGTTTTTCAGGCAGCTATAGCTCAAATTGACTGTGTTTCGGTTAAAAATTTTGCCGAGGGGAGATGATTTACGGAAGTGAGTATCTAGGAGACGCAAGAATTCTCTACCGATCTTCGATTGCACGTTTTGGCTGAATGGTGGATTAAACCAGGTGATATTTCTACTTCTCTTTCTTTTCGGCATTTTAGGGTTATTCCTGCTCTGGTAGCTCAATTTGTGTTGATAGTTGCTCCGTCTTAGGGCGTCTTGATTGGTCGGAAGAAAGTTGGGAGATTCTTTTGTTAATTGATTCGGGTAGGTGGGCATCCACCCACAATCCTCAAGCACCTACCCGAATACAAGTCAGGAGGGAAACAATGTAGCTTGTCTAGCAATGAGAAGCTATACATCTTGAAGGCAGAAAAAGGGTCAATCCTGAACAAAAGAAGTGAACTTTGCTCGCGTTGCATCCACCGAAGAAGGTTTCTCGCGGGAAAATTTAACCGCGCGAAATCCACCAGTGCACGCAAGAAACCTACGTGACGTGAGCAAACAATAAGCAACGGTCAACAATTCTTTAGTTGTCTAAAGATTGCCTGCAGTGGCATGAAACTCTGAGTAACAACGAATGGAAACTTTATTTTTGTAAATTGTTAATATATATATATATAGTATATATAGTATATATATATATATATATATATATATATATATATATATATATATATATATATATTATATATATATATGTATATGGAACAAAATAAGTCCACCACGACCCAAAGGAATGTAGAAAAAGTGTTATTAAATGTTAAATATTAAATTTTCGGTCGTATGCCACGACCTTCATCAGAAATATCAAATATTTACAAAGAATAAGCCTATATATACCAACAGCTTGCATATATAAATAAATCATTAATAAATAACTATTGTTGGATAATATATATATATATATATATGATATATATGTATATGATATATATGTATATATATATATATATATATATATATATATATATATATATATATATATATATAAATATATATATATATATATATATATATATATATTTATATATATATATATATATATATATATATATATATATATATATATATATATATATATATATATATATATATATATATATATATATATATATATATATATATATATATATATATATATATATATATATATATATATATATATATATACAAATCAGCCTTTGTGGATACAGTTTAAAAACGGAAAAATACATCATCAAAAGACACAGACACTGTCTATAATATACCCTGTGCTTTTACTTGTCTGCCGTATGTAAAAGGAATATCCGAGAAGGTGAAGTACGTCCTAAATCTATCTGGATTTCGCACAGTTTTTAAGCCCGTACGCACTTTGGAGAATGAATTCCAAAAAAAAAGGGTAGACCTGACGAAACGCGAATAAAAGCAATTATGTACAAGTTCAAGTATAAGTCGTGCAATTTCACTTACGTCGGAGAAACAAAAAGGTGTTGGTGTTCACGTTGGCTGGAGCATAAACCGGGAGTGCGAAGACAAATAACTTCAATCGTGGACGCGATTTTTTTGTTGTTTGTCTTGAGGCAATTAGTTGAAATAACTGAGCATAAATAAGCTTTTATATATGTCTTTTTAAAATACGGTTGCAAATTTAAAAATATACATCTATATTCCAAATAAAACTTGATTTTACCAAAACTGTTTAGTTGTACAATATTTAGCCGACGAAGAAGTTACATCCGCTACTATACTTATTTTATTATTTCGCTTTAAAACTATGTTAAAATCACAGGAAATTCAGGTGCAAATGATGGAGCATGATTATACGATCATCATAATGTATGCACATACATGCGTCGTTAATAAAAATACAAAAATATTATTCCTATTTCAATTGGCCATGTTAATTTTAAATTCTTACATAAATTTTATAGTAAACTATCTGCAGTATTGCTGAGATAAAGATAAAAATTAGTTATTTAATATGTTGGTTACTTCCTTTAAATATCATTATGTTAAACTACTTTTATTCCATCGAAAAACGTTTGTTGTGTTAATTTAATAAAAGTATATTGTATACATATAAAGAACAATACATGCATGGGTGCGCGGAAATACCAGATTTATTTTGAGTGTCAAACATGATATCTTACGAGTTAGCGCAGCGAACGTGTTGGAAATATCATATTCGCCACGAGAAATAGATGTGGTATTAACAAGCACTCATGTATTTTTGTGTTTATTATATAAATTCAGTCTTGTAGCAATTTAAAATATCCAGAAGCTATGATTGATGATTGTTTGAAAAGCGATGTGGAAAACATATCTACGTTTTAGAGCCGTTTAAGACGCAATTTTAAAATACTCGTGCAAATTGAAAAATATTTCCATATTCTATATAGATGTAGTTATATTCTCTTCAAACTGTTTTAATTATAAATAATGCTGGTGGTAAGCAGGTAATGGTGTATTCATTGATTACGGCCCTTTGAAAGTTACGCAAATGAAGGAGGATTACCTAGCATATATTTTATTATAAATGAATACTATACTATGCTTGGCTAAGCAAAAATAAAGATCACTTTATAAAATCTTCTGGTGTATAATGAACAAGCAATGGTTTCGTGAACCAAAAATATGTTTTCACGAATTGTCCTACGAATTATCACGTATAGTAGATCCAATGCTTTGTACAAACGTTTTTTTTATGAAAAGTAGTTTAACATGGCGTTATCTAAAGGACAAAAAGTATGTAAATAGAGGATTTTACATTGTGGCGCAAAGATCTGAATGTTATTTTCGAGTGGTGAAAACAATATTTTACGAACGAGTGCAGCGAGTGTGTAAAATATTGTTTTCAACACGAGAAAATAATGTTCATATATCTTCAAGCTACCGTGAAACATAATATGTCAAATATGAATATGTTCGTAAAAAGTGTCAGAGATATTTTGGTCTTTTTAGCTGAGATTTTAAGTACTGTGGCATATTGAAAAAATATCTTTATTCTGTAGAATCGATGCACTTCTATTTTCTTTAAAACTATTTAATTGTATAATAGAGCGTGTGGGAAGCAGGTAATGACATATTCACTGATTACAGTCCTTTAAAAATCACACAAGTGAGAGATAAAATTTTGCATATATTTTACCATAAGTGAATATTATATACATGCTCGGTTAAGCAAAAGGAAACAAAAACTGATAAGCTGGTTCTTAGTGTTTACTGTACAATAGCAATTACTTATAGTTAAACAAAACACGTCTTTCATATATTGTCCTACATATTATCACGTAGACTGGATCTAATGCCTCAATACAAACGTTTTTTAATGGAAAATAGTTTAACATATATAGATAAATTAAACACAGATTAAATTTAATAGACACAGATTCCTTGATGAAGAACTCGTATCTTGTCAAGGATTTTTTCGCACGAGTTAAATATTTTAGCGAATGCAATGAGGGGAGAGGGGATGTATGAGCTACACAATAAACATTTGAAAACTCAATTAAATATAAGAAAATTTCAATAAAAATAATTGAAGTACCCATAATTTCTGACTTTCATAAATCGTATTTAAAACAACGTTAATAATTAATGCTTAGGAAAGCATATTCCGTTGGTCAACCAAGCGTAAAACAAACACATAAGAAATTGAGCGAAATATGTGTGGTTAAACCACACAAAATTATTATACTCTGACATTCTGATCATACTCTCGCACTACTTTTTTTCGACTTTTCCAGGCATTGAAAAATGCTTGAAAAGAAAATATTTTGTACTGCACTTGTGTTGCTATTGATCATTGCCTTGAAGCAATATTGTTGGATAAATAAGTACCTGAAGTAAAGTAATTATAGCAAAGCAAAATCAGGAAAGAGACATCATGTAATTTCCAGGACACAGGAAAACAATGAAGTCGGTGATATTTCGTCTTTATTCCAAAAAGATATTCATTTGGCTTATATGCGCTTGTAAATTGAAAAATATGTTTATATTTAAAAAGTCCAAAGCACTTAAATTTATAAATATAATCATCGCCTAAATTTGTCGAAGCACAACGTAAATTGCAATAATAAATTTACGTGACTTTTCCACAAAATTAGAGTGACAATGTTAGTGTTCCAAATATTTATATAGATTTAAGTTTAGATAATTCCGCGTTAAGTACATTTTATGAGTAGCGTTTGTAAGCATTAGTTCAAGTCTACTTGTCGAAAACAAATTTCCAAAAAAAATAATTTCACAACGCACATTCCATTTGACTGGTAGCAACTTACACAAGACTTAGTTTGTGACTTGATGAGAAATAGTGAATGTAGCACCATGCTTTTCCAAATGACTTTTAGATGATGTAATTTAAAATTATGAGGTCAGGTTATAGGACGCTTCACAAATTAAGACGTTGCAGCCACGGGATTGTACTGCACTACATTGTACGTGACGAAAAAGAGCTAAGGTATGACTTTTTTATTCCTTTATATAACAGATAGCTGTTGTCATCTGCTTATATATATATATATATATATATATATATATATATATATATATATATATATATATATATATATATATATATATATATATATATATGTATATATATATATATATATATATATAAATATATATACATATATATATATATATATATATATATATTTATATATATATATATATATATATATATATTTATATATAAATATATATATATATATATATATATATATATATATATATATATATATATATATATATATATATATATATATATATATATATATATATATATATATATATATATATATATATTTTAGCGACAAGAATGAAAATTTCACTAATTTGGTTGGCCTGCATTTTGGCTTTCATTGTTGTCATTCGAGGTAAGAAAACTTTGAATCATTAATTTCTATTCTACATACATATTTCTCATGAAAATTATTTCAATTACTATTTCAACATTGGATACGCAATTTAAATATATAGCTAGTACGTGTCTTTGTAAGCGACCTCGACATTTTAATAATTGCGTTCAGAAATTATGATCGCAGATGTCTGTTTCGCCGAACTTCTCTCTATATGTCTTCCTCATCTACGCTTGATGATCAACGTTTTATATCTTGTGTTTTAAAAAGACGGCAATTTTGAATTTAGAGCTGGTCATATTCTTCTCATAAGCTTCCCAATAAAATTAATAAACCAAGATTTTTTCATGAATATTTTTTCGCACGCGTTGAATAAGGTTCTAAAGCGAGAAGGCAAATGAGCTACACAATATACCTTTAAAAACTGAATTGAACATAAGAAAATTTACTAATATAACTGAAGTAACCATAATTTCTGATATACATTTCTGATATCTATATAAAGCGTACTTAAAACATTTTGCTATACAGTATAAGGAATGGGTGATAAAATGAAGGGATCTGAAATTTTTGAGAAAGAAGTAGGGGCGTGGGGTTCCAACCCATTCAAACATAAATAGGAAAGGATCCTTAAACACAACTTGCTTTACATTAAAATTGTGAACACTTAATGAGAAAGACAAATTGTTAGTGGGTAACATTATTAAAAAGAAATACTTTATTATGCTACATAAATCTCACAAATCACAACTTTTACTGGGTTTTTTCCTGTCATATTTCTTCTCTATTAATTTTAACTCTATTGATACATACCTTTCATTCACCTGAAATTTTAAGTTGAGTCAATCTAAAAATCATCCATCCCCGCCCTCTAATAAATAACGAACGAACCCAAATTTCCCTCGAAACCTTAATAAATAATGCTTTGGACATGAACATATTCCGTTAGTCGGCCAAGCGTAAAACAAAACACATAGAAATTGGGGAAATATGATTATGTGGTTTAATAGAAAAAATTCCCCTTGACTTTCTGATTCTACTATAGCAAGACTTTTTCAACTTTTCCACGCATTGGAAAACGCTTCAAATTTTAAAATGAATTTTCTGCGATTTTTATAATTTGTATATTTCGTTGTTGCTGCATAGGCAAGACAGAGGAAAGCGAGAATGACGTGTCATCAGACGTTCCTGATAATGAAATGAAGAAAGTGGCCGAGACGTGTACATCATGCCAGGTAACCTGATAGCTTGTAAAAATGCCATATATGCTTTTGATGTTATTGGACTAACCAATAAAATGGTCTGGTAAGACATGGCTGGTGATGCATTTGTGTTAGGTATCTCTTTGACCAAACCTTGACAGAGATAGGAAGCACGCTATATGTATATATATACAGCTAATTCAAAAAAAGTTGTCCTCGCAAACTCTAAACCTTAAACTCTAAGACCGCAAGGCGCAATAATGGGAACGCATGCACGCTCTTTCATTCTCGCATTTAAAATTAGTTGCAAGAAGTGAGATTTTAAAAGGCCTCGAGCATATAGCCAGGGCTTACGCGGGAGAGCAACTTGGTTGACCGAAATAATGGGTTTTCAAATCGATGAAGTGAGTATCTTACTCGTTTTGAAGCCTTGCATGCAAGCAGTACGTCTCAAAAATACTCGATACAGTATTTTAGTAATTATATATGCCCTAAAATTAGAACGTAATTATTATGCCCAATAGACAAGCTTGACACCTCAGCTGGGCCTCTGGGAATTCATCCTTTTGCACGGCAAAAACATGGTGAAACACAAGCGCTGCCATAGCCTGCATGATTGTGATCTCCAATTCAAAACGAGAAATTGAGCAACATACATCAACTATTAACTGTGAAGCTACAATTAGAATCAGTCAACCTCTCACCCGTTCCGACAAAGCGAGACGATGTAAACAACTCTCTAACTTGTTTTGCCGTACAAAAGGATGAATTCCCAGAGGCCCAGAGTTGTCAAACTTGTCAATTAAACTATTGTGCATAACAATTACGTTCTAATTTTAGGGCATACATAATTACTAAAATACGGTATCGAGTATTTTTGAGACTCACTGCATGCAAGACTTCAAAACGAGTAAGATACTCACATCATCGATTTGAAGAACTATTATTTCGGTCAATCAAATTGCTCTCCAGCGCATGTCCTGGGTATATGCTCGAGGCATTTTAAAATCTCACTCCTTGCAACTAATTATAATTGCGTGCGTTCCCATTGCGCCTTGTGCGCTTAGAATTTAAGGTTTAGAGTTTAAAGTTTGCGAGGACAACTTTTTTGAATTAGCTGCTGTATTCTAAACATATATATATATATATATATATATATATATATATATATATATATATATATATATATATATATATATATATATATATATATATATATCTATATATATATATATATATATATATATATATATATATATATATATATATTTATATGTATATATATATATATATATATATATATATATATATATACATATATATATATATATATATATATATATATATATATATATATATATATATATATATATATATATATATATATATATATATATATAGATATATATATATATATATATGAATTAGCTGCTGTATTCTACATATATATATATATATATATATATATATATATATATATATTTTTTTTTTTTTTTCCCAAATTCTTTTTATTATTTTCAACGTTTCGGGGCAAGCCCCTTTCTCAAGAATACATTCAATGGCAATCTAAGGTCAAAGTCTCATACACTTAATCCCTTAGGTACAAAAGTATCCAATTTATGAGCCCAAAATGCATCCCTCTGAGTTGGGTTTTCTTTGTTTTGTCAATAATAATTACACCAATATCACTTAAACCAGTATGCCCTGGGTCATTTTTTATTTGGACGTATTTTTGATTTGGCTGCATGGGGAGGATCCGTTAAACGAATTTTTGATTTATAAATATAGTTTTCATAAAAGGATAAAGTATACATGGGATTATTCTACCAGTAAGGTTTCATATTTAGATGTGAGCATTTATAAGGAAATGGGGAAACATGTTCTAGAGCAAATTGAAATATTCTATTTAGAAATATTCCGGCACAATTTTAGCATTTTCTCAAAAATTTGCAACACAGGTACAAATTTTTTCTTTCAATGCTAAAATGGACATTTTAACGGGTTATCGACAACATAAAAATCGTTGTTGCTATATAAGGGTTTTTTCTTCTTAAAACGCAGCGCCAATATATAGACGTACAAACAGCACATTCACGTAACTACATTTGAAATTATTTAATTTGGTACTGCAAATGTAGCGCTAACGTCTTAAAAATTAATTACATGTATTTAGTGTCAAGACTATTTTGGCACTGCAAATGCAGCGCGAACTTATGAAAATAATATACGTTCACTTATATCTGGAATATTTTGGCACTGCAAATGCAGCGCCAACATCTTAAAAATTAATTACATATATTAATGTCTAGAATATTTTGGCACTGCAAATGCAGCGCCAACATCTTAAAAATTAATTACATATATTAATGTCTAAAATATTTTGGCACTGCAAATGCAGCGCCAACATGATGAAAATAATATACTTGTACTTTTATCTACAATATTTCGACACTATAAATGCATGCACAGCTCCAATGAACATGCATTATGAAGAATATCAGAATAATATACATGCGTGGGTAAAGCCTGGTTGTTCACACTTGTCGTAAGAACCGGTGATTTTCTCCTTCTCACGTGTGTGAACGAATATGTGAACAAACTAAGTACAGAACAAACATAGATTCCTTTTGCTGTAGAATTCACTCAATCGCATCGGCCAAAAGAAGCTATCCTCGAATCTCACAAGTGTTAAACAGGCTTAATATCAATATGCAGCGCATACAAGCGCTTTTCATGTAAGTGAGATTAGTTCACAATATTTTGACATTGCAAACGCGCGGTGCCAAGATTATGAAAACAATATGTATGTACTAATAAAAAGAACATTTTTGCACTACAAATGTAGCGTACAACCTGAAACAACAGTTCATGCACAAAATAAACTGTTGTGTTGCGGTATAATTTTCACAAATTTTGCGCTTGGTTTCAGTTTAAAACTAATTTGAGTCCAGCTCAAACAAAACTTGATAAATATTGTAATATAGTATTTTCAACAGGACACCAATTAATGTAATTAAGATCTGCGCACGCGCGTAACACGCACAAAGAACCAGGCAGTACGAAATCGCATCAATGAACAACTTGTCAAGAAGCTTGAGCAACAATCCTGGCAAAAATTATTGTGGACAGCAATCACGAATCTCAAATTACACGCATCTTGTTATAACTTCGTCAAAAAATTTCCGTCTCTCCCCTCTTCCCCCTAGTCAATGTTGAATATCCCGAAAACAACAACAAATTACATTCAACAACATTGAGGAGGGGGTGAGGGGGGATTTGTTAAAGCGAAGATCAGCGCCAGGCAGATGTGACGCTGTTCCTTAGAAAGCTTACTGTCCACATAATTTTTGTCAGGATTGAAGGCACAATCCAACCGTCAGTAAGCCCCTGGACGGCACCAGTAGTACTAGTTAAGAAGAAAGATGGTACCAAAAGATTTTGCGTTGATTACCGCAAACTAAATAGTGTCACACGAAGAGATTCGCATCCTATTCCTCACGTACAGGATACTCTCGATTGTCTACATGGTACTTCTTACTTTCCATGTCTAGATCTTCGGTCGGGTTATTGGCAAGTTGAAGTTGATAAGGACGTTCGCAGCTTTCTTGGTTTAGCCAATTATTATCGGCGATTTATCAAGAACTTTGCAGCCATAGCTTCGCCACTTAATAAGCTTACTGGTAAATACCAATTTTCGTGCAACTCGGATTGTGATATTGCTTTCTCTACTCTGAAATCTGCTCTTATTTCAGTACCTATCTTAGCTTATCCCGATTTTTCCATTCCGTTTGAGTTGCACACCGACCCATCTTCTACAGGAATTAGTTTAATTTTGCTGTCTCTCAGACTCAGGGTGGCCGTAATCGTGCTATAGCTTATAGATTTAAATCCTGCAGAACGTTATTACAGCACTACCGAACGAGAGGCTCTGGCCGTAGCCGAAGGCATCAAGAAATTTCGTAATTACCTTTATGGTCATAAATTTACCATTTATACTGATCATAATGCGCTTCGTCGGTTGATGTCCATCAAGGATCCCAAAGGTCGCTTAGCACGTTGGGCCTTGCTAATCCAGCAGTGCGATTACACTATAGTTTACAAAGTGGGAAGCGAGAACTCGGATGCTGATGCACTGTCTCGTCGTTGTTATACCACAACTCCTACCCTTATTGCTTATGAGTCAGCCGGCGTTCCAGTTGACCGAATTCGCGATTTTCAACGAAATGAAGCTGAGCTCGCTGATCTTATTTCCTATATTGAAACGCAGCAGCTTCCAGCCAGTCAGAATACAGCACGTTCCTTCCTTTTACAGGGTGACAAATTTTACCTATAGATGACAACGGCTTACTTTTCTCGCTTTGGGCACCCCTTAGGCGTACACCTCAAGCAGTTTATCAGCAACTAGTTATTCCAGAGGCAATAAAACATGAAATCCTATAGTACGCCCACGATTACATAACCGCTGGCTACTTTGAACCTCAGAAAACTCCGTACGCGCTACTACTGGAGAAACATGTTTCGAGATATCGATCGATGGTGTAAGAGTTGTGTTGATTGTGCCATGAAAAAGTCGCCTCGCAATCGTCATCGCGCACCACTACCCCCTATCCCTGGAGGAAATGCTTTTGATCGCGTTGTCGTCGATTGTTTAGGCCCCTTTCCCTGTTCCAAAGCTGGCAAACCGCTACGCTGTCGTGTTTACTGAATATTTAACTCGGTGGCCTGAAGCATTTGCTGTTCCAAATATCGACGCTCGAACTATCGCGAACCTTCTCGTGAAGGAGATTCTGGCACGACATGGGGCTCCGCGGACTCTTCTTTCCGACAGAGGAGTTAACTTTCTCTCTACTTTAGTACGGTCAGTATGCGATCTCCTTCACACAAAAAAAGTAAACACGACTGCGTACCATCCTCAAACAGACGGTATTGTTGAACGCTTCAACCACACCCTCTGCCAGTCCATATCCATGGACGTTAGTAGTGACCAAAAAAATTGGGACAGCCACTTAGCAGCAATCCTTTTTGTATACCGCGTTAGTCCTCACGATACAACTGGTGAGAGTCTTTTTTTCTTCTTTACGGTCGCGAACCTCGACTACCTGTAGATGTCAGCCTTTTACCTCCACGAAATGAGTCGAACTCGATATCCGAACATCGTGCACGCATCGCACAAACTATAGAAGAAGCACACGCCATTACTCGCGAAAACATTCAACGTGCTCAGCAAAAGATGAAAGAGATTTATGACCGCTCTGCTCGCGACACAACGTTCATGATTGGTAATAAAGTATGGGTATACACGTCGAAAGCAAAGAAAGGATTGTCGCGCAAACTCATGCACCATTGGCACGGACCATATCGCATTGTCGAAAAATGCTCTCCTGTCCATTATAAATTACGAACATGTGACAACCGCCTCATGTCTGTCGCCGTGTACGCAAACCGGATCAAACCATATTTTAGCCCTGACCTGCGCCCATATAACACACTCGAGGGAACATGATCTACTTCCGATCGTGCTATTCCAGATGACGAGTTACCTGCCGATAGCTTTAGTGATTACCACCCCATACAACACATACGGGATTCCCAGCTTGAGCCAACCGCCTCAGGCACACCAGATTCACCAGATACTTTGTATAATATTGAACAAGTACACCGCACACGGAAGGGTAAGAAACAAATTCTAGTTAAGTGGGAAGGGTATGGCCCCGAACATAATTCATGGGTCGACGAGACGGACGTTGTACAAACAAACAGCAGCTAAGAACAAGTTGACAATTCTATGCTTTCACTGTTCGGATCTTTTGACCAAAATTGTAGGGTGTTCGCGCTTTTTATTTTCGATACGACTTCTTTTTCCACTCGACGAATAATTTAGCTCGACATTTTTCTGGCCGTTCGCCGGACTGACACATGGCAGTTATGATATTGTAGCGATTATGGGATGATCTGTTTGTCCTTGTGAAAGGAGAATGGTGAGAGTGCATTGTCTTTGTTGATTTGTGTACAGTAATAATCAGTTTGTAGTTGTGTTGTTATGTTTTTTTGTGCCCCACCCATGACACAACAAAATACGTCATTGTCCATCTTTCTGGTTCTTGTCTTCGTCGGCATGTCTTGCAAACTGGGGATAGTATTTGTCCGTACCTGAAGATATTAAGTGATCAAGAACAGATAAAGAACAAATGAAGATCAACAGTACTATCGCGAGTATTACACACGAAGTTTCGAGAAAGTACAACATTGTGGATGAAGAGAACAGGATAAGCACATTATTGTGTAACTTTCTAGGGAGGCTTCAATGAAAACCGGGAGGTTTTCAACTTAAAGAGGGAGATATGTAATATAGCATTTGCAACAGGACACCAATTAATGTAATTAAGATATTCGCACGCACGTAGCACGCACAATGAACCATTGATCGGCACCAGACAATAAACAAAGAAACATTGTGGCACAGAGGGGATAAAAAACGATTGCACGCACAAATTAGATATAGTGTGACAGTTGAGTACGTATAATAGTTGAAGAGTTAACGAAAGAACGATGAGATAGAAGAAGTATATAGTATGTGATATTAAAAATGCATACATGTGGAAATATGTCGATGATACAACAACCTCGGAGGTCATAACGAAAGGAGAAAACAGTAGCGCTCAGGCTGTGGTTGACAAGGTAATTCATTGGTCTACGGTAAATAGAGTAAAGTTAAATGGTGAAAAGTGTAATGAACTAAGGATTTCCTTTTTGAAAGATGAACCAGTTTTCGACCCTATTGTTTTGAATGGACAGCCTTTAGAAGTCGTAAAGAGTGTCAAGTTACTTGGTGTGAAGCTTACAAATAACCTTTCATGGAACGAACATATTAATGACACAATAAAAAAGGCTTCGAAACGATTTTATTTTTTCATTCAATTGAAAAGAGCAAATGCCCCATTGAAAGACTTGGTTCTCTTTTATATAACGTGTATTAGATCTGTCCTGACTTATGCCGTCCCGGTGTTCTTTGATGGGCTGCCAAATTACATGAAAATTGAACTTGAACGCGTCCAGAAAAGGGCTTTCTCAATTATTTGTCCAAACATCCCCTACATCCAAGCCTTACAGGAAGCGAATATTCCGACGATAGTCGACTATTGTGAACACGTGTGTCATAAAACATTCAATTCCATCGTTAATGATAGCGAGAATAAACTTTTTAAGTTTCTTCCTACTTTAAATAACGTTTCGTACGATTTATGAAAAAATAAACGTTTTATAATTCCAGAATGGAAAACTAATCGTTGTAGAAACTCTTTTATCATGGCTAATTGCATTAAAAATAATTATTCTTCGTCGTTGTGCCCGAGCCAACGGCGCGAAGTGCCGTGCGAGGGTACTAATTCCGCACGGCTATTTACACCCAGGAAAAGGAAAGCATAGCGAAGTCTGAATGGTAATAATTCCGTGTTCTCAGTACGCGAAATTAATCTTCAATCCATCAAGGTTAAAACATGACAAATAAAATGCTGGTTAGGATTAGGGTTTGGATTAGGGCTTGGATTAGGATTTATATTAGAACACCGAATTATTACCGTCTGAAGTTCATCAAATATCGCGGGCGCGTGGTTCAAGGGTGGCGGTGAGTGGGAGGTCATCACTGGTCTCAAAAATATGGCGGACTATATTGCACTACAGTATTTCGTATTTTTGCAAAAAGATTTGGCAACTTTCTCAACCTACGAAGGGTGGTCATTTCTGATCTCAGGAATATGGCGGACTATCAGGAGTAGCAAACACTTAAGGCATCCAAAAAGGCGAGAAATAAGACGAAAACGACTGCCACAAGACTCTTGAAGAGAGATTAATTCGGGGAAAATACAGAGAAGCGCCAAGAATTGACTATGCCATGAAACACAAGGCAAGTTTGTTGATAATGCGTATTTATACTTGTGTTTTAATGCTTTATACAGATCGGCGTAGCCGTACTCATCCAGTCTATTCCCTGTTTAAATTCCAGAGTAAGTTTATGTTTTGTAAATGCAAGACTGTCTTCTTATTACTGTAATGAATAGGTCGTATTTTATACCAAATTTAAGCATACATTAGGCGTAATAACATACTGATGACAAATGTTGTGCCAATTAAAAAAATTGTCAATAAAACAAGGATTAAAAACTGATATTTTGTCATTTTGAAAAAATATACAGAAAGAATAACAATTGCCATGTTGCTATGACAACAACCTATTTCAGTACTTCATGTAATTCCGAAAATATAGTTGCATGCTCTTAGTTAGTGGCGAGGGGTTGCTGCATGCATGTATTTCTAGTAAATATAATTAATTTTACCTAAAGTTTGATAACTGTCTGTTTAACTTGATTCAAGTATGAAATCTGTAAATTAATTTTCTATATGTAAATATGCAATTCAGCCTTTGGGCAGTATAGTGGGGGCTTATAATAAACCATCATTCATTCATTCATTCATTCATTCATTCATTCATTCATTCATTCATTCATTCATTCATTCATTCATTCATTCATTCATTCATTCATTCATTCATTCATTCATTCATTCATTCATTCATTCATTCATTCATTCATTCATTCATTCATTCATTCATTCATTCATTCATTCATTCATTCATTCATTCATTCATTCATTCATTCATTCATTCATTCATTCATTCATTCATTCATTCATTCATTCATTCATTCATTCATTCATTCATTCATTCATTCATCTCCAACCAAGAAGTAAATCGCCTCGCAACTTCAATTTAGCGAACAACAGCATTGGCAAAAGGTGAAAATTAATGACTTGCCGTAGCCCGTTGGCAAAACACACATCACATCCTTTTTCAAATATAGACTCTCTAGACAAATAACTTGTTTTGGCTTTAAAATAGCATTTTGGTATGCACTATTTAAAAGAGCAAATTCCAAACACGACCAAAAAACAATGTAATCCAACATGGCGAGCCGCGAGCGAAAAGAGAAATTCTGGTGTATAGTGGAAGCATGTAATATGATATTCTCCCCTCACCCCCTGAGGCGACAAAATGCTAATTAGTCACGTGACCAGCGGTAACCAAGGTTTTTCCTCACCTTAGCGAATATAAAACCCTGGCTTGCGAGGTTGATATTCCAGCAGCTCTTGTCTTGCTATTCATAGCGATTGTGTCAATGGTAGGCTGGTTTTTTTTATAGTTCTAAGGATGCGTGTGTATAGCATGATATGTAGTTTGTACAAATATCAAGTTTTTACTTGTTTTGTCATTGAAACCAGATTGTTCATTTGAAACTGTGGTAAAGAAAAGTTCATGCAACCGTATAATATTTCATGCATACGTAATACTCGTAGCTAGTGCTTTCTTGCTACTAATCTGCAGTGCGGTTAACAATTTTGATAAAAATCTGATTGTAGGTTGATGCTGGCCAGCATATCGGTGACTTTATGATATGCACATATCCTTACAAATATCCTTACAAATGTAGTAATTTGTTGTTTTAGTAGTAACGTTTACTTAGTATATCATTCGAAATCAACCTTACTTAACACTTTGAATCTTGAAGAATTCTCCCGAGCCTGCGCTTACATAATTGAACGACAGATGACGATACAATGTAAAAAAGGAGTCTGAAACTGAAGGAATAAACACTTAGCTACGTAAAATGTAATTGCATACATGTATAACCATATGCTTAGAATTAGAAAGCACAGTCTCCTTGAGTTAGACCTACGCTTTCAGTAGTCTCGATAATGGTGATGATATTCGTCAATTGAAAGTTAACTAACACAAAGATAGTCAAGAGAATATTCAACCATTCAGTTTTTGCAATGTGTGAACGATTCAACTCCCCCCCCCTCCACCCCCTTTAACAGATATTATAATTATACATTTTGCACACCCGTCTCAGCAAAGACTTTGACTTTCTGATTTAAATAACTATCATACATGATTTTATTACAAGCGGTCGCGAAAATAGTCACCTAATCAATTTTGAACAAATGAAATAGTTACAGTCGCCGTGTACACATGCTGTGGACAATTTTTAATATGGAAGAATTATTGAAAATTAAGTTGTATGATTAATAGTTCGAATGAACATGACAACAAATGAAATCCATCCGTATTTAATTCATGATCCACCATAAACATCCGTCTCAATAACAAACATATGCATCAGAATCACAAGGAAGAGCTCTATAGGTCAGAAACGAGAAACGTCAATTGATTTTCTACCTAACACTTTTAAGAGTAGGATTGTGAGAAGACATGAAGAAATCATTTTCTGATCCTTCAGTAGCTACATGTTATGATCTTGCTCTTCGTAGCAGTTGTGTCCACGTTAGCTTGTTCATGTTTTACAGATGCTCGAATTGATTGGACACGGGTGATTGGAAATCATTCACAATTACTATTCTTATCAAAAAATAATAATTGTGAAAGATTTCCAATCATTCATGTTTTAATGATTCAAATAATTAGACTGACTGAAAAAATGAGAAATACCGATTGGAATTACAATACTGCATGCTTGAATTTTAAATTTGTGTTCTTGTTGTGTAGGTTACAATAGTAAGATATAATCATTGAAATATCGCAGCAGGCTAATCACACTTCAGAGTATTCAGATAACAAATTCATGCAGACCAACAATTTTGTACCTTTTTTGATATGTATAAATTCCTGCACTATGCAAGTATATTTCTGCTGTTAAAATTTGCATACTTACTCAGAGTGGGAATTTGTTGTTTTAATGTTAGGTTATATTTAGCATGTCACTCGTAATCAACTTTATTTGATATTTTCAAATCTTAAGGGAAGCTCGTGGGTCTGTGGTTACATGACTGAACGAGCCGATAAAGAAACATAGTAGAAGGGATATCAGAAGGTGAAGGGATTAACACTTACTTGACAAAAAAAAATCGATTGTATACAAATGCATCTATATGCTCAGAATTTGAAAGCTACGACTCCTTTGAAATAGCTCCATAATTTTGCTAGTTGTTTTTACTCAAAGATATCTGACTCAAACGAACTCAACTTTTCTCACTCAACTTAATTCTGAACTCAAAGATAACTAAGAAAGTCAATATTATACTAGTACAATATAATATTATATGACTTTTATTTAGTATATCATTCGCAATTAACCTTTTTAATATTTGGAAATCTTGAAGAATTCTCCCGAGTCTGCGGTTTCATGGTTAAACGAGCCGACATAGTAATACGGGAATCTAAACTGAACGAATGAACACTTAGTTACGTAAAATGTAATTGCATGTACAACCATATGCTTAGAATTCGAAAGCACAATCTCTTTGAGTTAGACCTATGATTCCAGTAGTTTACATAATGGTGATGATATTCGTGAGGTGAAAGTTAACTAACACGAAGTTAGTCAAAGAGATCTTTAATATGAAGGAATTATTGAAAATTAAGTTTCATGATTAATAGTTCGGTTGAACATGACAACAAATAAAATCCAGCCGTATTTAATTCATGATCAACCATAAACATTCGACAATAAGTATATGCATCAGAAATCACACCTAAGAGCATCATAGGTCAGAAACGAGAAACGTCAATTTTTGTCAGGCACAGACAGATTGTTCCACACTATAAAGTGAAATAATTAGTTTCAGGGCCCAACTGAAAATGGGCAAACGTTAAATCATGGACATGTGACTATAGACATGGGTTCATTAAGGGACTTGTTGTCTATATAAATAACATCAAAAACAGAGCTAATAAGTGAACGTCAGTGCCTGATGCAGAAGACAAAACGGTTTGTACGTATATAGCCAAGAAATAAACAGACTTTGCTTTAGACAAAATTTTTTACGTATTTCTATTAACTGGGAATGAAAATGCAAACTTAGCCAGCAAAACGATAAAAAATTGAAAGTTTCGAGTATCTTACCTGTTAGAAGAAACATTTCCAAATTATTTTTACAAAATCCTTGCGCCCACAAGCGAATAAAACTATTTTTTCCTTGATTTTTTCCCGAAAACAATCAAGCCGTAAAACATTCTTTGCATAAACCAGGGAGGCAAAGGTCTTTTTAAAACCTGGGGATAGCGGCTGGTCAGTGGTAAACATCTGTAGCTTGTGGAACCATATGGCGTCAGTAAAGGCCAAAATCCGCCGCCATGTTTTTTGGCGACACTTTTTCATGCCAAGTCGCTCTTCCTGCAGTATCTGTAGAGCTCAATGGGACCAATCCGCGCCATGTTTTGCTTCAAACATGGCGCTTGTACTTTCTCCCGATATTTTGAAGCTCCGTGTTGCGAATGCTCAGCATCGGAACAGCGGGATGATTTGAAAATAATAAAGATAATAAATAGAGCTTGCGAAGAAATAATGAAGAGCTTGCAAAGAAAACTTCAAATAATTTTTACCAGAAGACATGAAGAAATCACTAAATTTCTATTTTCTTGCAGCTGTTGTCTTGATATTCATGGTAGTTGTGCCTACGGTATAGGCTGATATTGTTTTTATTGTTCTTTGCAGGATGCTCGCGACGTACTGCGTATCTAGTTTCACTTTTTTAATTTGTGCATGTCTAGAGATATTTTTGTATTTCCTGCAATATGATTGGCCACAGCAGCGGATGACTTATTACGACATCTTGACTGTAGTCCAGAAGTGTTACTTTTCACAAACAAACTAAAGTAGTGAAGCTACCATAAATTGTTAAACTTGATTATAAAAGTGGGCAAAACCAAAAAACATTACAAGCCTGTACAGGCTATACATATTATAATCAACCAAAAAAGTACACCTTGAACTACATAGTGAAACATGAAATTTACGTATTGCCGCCCGAAACAATATTGCAGTTGTTTAACAATACGTTAATCACTAACCTGCAGTTCAAGGATGGTTTCTGAGGTTGAATTTTAGTATTAAATATTTTAAGAAATTGCAAATAAAGTTTGTCTTGTAAAAACGCAATTTCAATTTTCCTCGTTTTGCAAAATAACAATCATACAATAAATACACGTGTAGATTTTTACAATTTTCATTATTTTATATACTGAATAAACACGTCGCTGTACAGATGACATCGTCTTAGCTGTTTGTCAGCCATGCTTAAATTGACATCGAAATATATATATATATATATATATATATATATATATATATATATATATATATATATATATATATATATATATATATATATATATATATATATATATATATATATATATATATATAGATATATATATATATATATAATTCGAATGATAACTGGCCTGCCAACGAATAAGCCACTTATCTGGAGGATCCACAGGATACACGACGCTTGTGTGAATAGAATATAAGTATAAAAGATGAACGCGAACTCCAGAAAGATAAAATATAATTATTTGTAAACAGACGTTTGGCCCGTTTGGGCTTCTTCAGTGTTATATACAAATTTCAAAACAATTAAGATAAACTCGTGCTTTATATAGCCTGAAACTAATTAAAAACTAATAAAAGTTACTAGAGCATGTACTTTTAACTCAATCTAGAATATTAAAAACTAATTAAGAATAATTTATTCTGTTTTTAGATCTAAATTCGCACCTCTTATTGAGTCCATACGGTTTCAACGTGCACAATTGTGCACTCCAATATGCTTCTCTAGTAAGCAAACGTTTGTCTGTAGTATTAACTCCATTGTTGTTATATATTTGTTCTATACCTATAAAGCTAAAGTCTGAAAGGCAATGCTCCATGCTGTTATAATGGACAGCAACTTCGCACGTCTTCTTGTTGGTAAGCATAGCCGATTTATGATTTCGGAAACGAACCTTAAGTTCAGTGCTTGTGGAACCGATGTATTGCACTGAACATTTATTGCAAGTGATCAAATAAATGACATTATGAGATGTACATTTAATATTCTGTTTGATTGAATATCTTTTTCCGGTTTGACAGCTTTCAAAATTGTTCGTTTCTTGTAAGTAATTATTACATAAGTCACACTTTCTTTCGCACTTGAAACAGCCACCAGGGCTTTGTCCTTGACCAGATTTGGAGACACGATGACGTTTTGACGATAACAAGTCTTTAATGGATTTGGGTCTTCTAAATGATGGTATAATTGCACCGGGTGGGAATAATGCCAACAACTCTGGAGATTCATGGAGCAGATGGAGGTGTTTTTTAATTATTTTTCCCATATCCGGAAGGCGTGGATTGAAGTCAACAACCAAAGGGAAAACTGTTTTTTTCTCCTTGGTTTTGGCTGAAAGAAGATCTTCCCTAGGGACGGATCTAACTTTATCAAACTGACGCTTTACGTTGGTCGATTTATAGCCTCTGCTTGTCAGATATTTTTGATATTCTTCACTACGTTTCATATATATATATGATATATATTACGCTCCTTTACTTCGGGGTTGTTGAGCGCTCTGTGCGCAGAGTTGATTCGGTGACTTGCCAATATTGCAAGGCTCACTTCCGTCGTGGTAGTTTGAGCGCTCTACCTATGAGACTCTGGGCATGCTTGGATGCATTGATGTCTCTGTGTTGTCCCACATGCGTCTGGTGAGAGCGCTCGCACGTGGTTATATACGAGTCATCATGTATCTGGGTATGTACAAGCTTTACATAAATTATTCTAAATCTCTTCTCTTACATTAAGTCCTGCAGGTATATAAGTACAAAGTTTCTAAATCCAAAAACCCAACCTCGTCCCCAGGGTCATCTTTGTGGGCACGGTGAGGAAATAGATGACCCTGGTAATAGCTGTCAAAATCTCCAATATTCTTGGAGATTTTCGAGCATGCGCCGTCAGTAAATAATGTGGCGCTGACTCAAGTTACCACTGGGACAGAGCATTGGCGTGCAAATTTTCACAATGTATACAGAAATTTGAGCTCACATAAAAAAAATATTTAAAAGAATCTTTTTTAATAATGCAAATGGATACTTTATTTGCCGCATATGATAAACTAAGTATCCAAAATGTATAGTACCTGCATAGAGTACGATACGATCCATTCGATCTGCACGCATGTTATTCTTACGCTACATTCAACCATCTAGTTTTTTAATTTGCTGGACTAAATTCCGTCCTTCGCGTGATACTCAACATTAAAACAACTCAAACCAACCACAAGTTGTATATAAAAACCCCAACCTTATAAATGTGCAGAAAACAGGAAGTAATATTATGCTGTCATTTCGTTTAAGCAATCACATTTATTGTCACGAACCCTTACTGGTCGAATGTGTTAACCAATGAACAAGGAGATTAGGACAGCCGTTACCAGGGTCATCTATTTCCTCACCGCACCCACAAAGATGACCTTGGGGACGAGGTTGCCCAAAAACCCTCCCTTTCAGTTAGGTTATTAACATTTGTTACGTCAATAATCATCACCGATATATATATATATATATATATATATATATATATATATATATATATATATATATATATATATATATATATATATATATATATATATATATATATATATATATATATATATATATATATATATATATATATATATATATATATATATATATATATATATATATATATATATATATATATATATATATTTGTTAAAAATGTTTTTCAGGATGCAGCAGAGGCAAGAGAGCAGTGTCATCAAGAAAAGAGGAGTCCCATCAGACAATGTACTTACAAGAGTTTGAATGACGGAAGAGATCATGGAGAGATCATGGTCAGTCTCGCATAGTTTCATTTAAAACAAATATATTCCTTCCTTATATAGATCGCTAGCATGCAGCGTAAGCAAGCCATGAAGTCAAAATTGGCGAAAAGTAGGTCCGGTTGTTAGGGTCTTCCTTACTACCATGCTACAACCACCAAAAAATTTTTACAATACACAAGTATGTCAGCTGGGTGTGTAAAATACTTTCTTGCATTTTTACAGAAATGCGACTTTCGAAAGATTCGTTCTGACACAGCCCTGCGAGTGACTTACCAAGGAGACGTGAGAGTAGTAAGTGCTTCCCCTTCTTGCCGTCGTTGGTTCATTACAGTAAATGGTAGGGAATGCCCATCACCTGATACCATCGACGCTTCGCTATATTTTCATGGCGTGAAGGGTTTGAACCACCATCGCCCTTCCACTTTGGATGGATTTTGTGAAAACATCCCAGAAGGTCGAGTAATTGTTGGTCTATCTGTGGGAAAATGTGGAGGTGGTCACAAAGGCGATCCTGGTGATGCGTACACATGCTGGAACTCGGTTTGTCGTCTGATCATTGAAGAAGTTCCACCGTTGCTTTGAAGGCCTTAACATTATACCTGTAGTTTAGGTACACCCAGCCCGTACAGCAGCTGTTTTTATCTTGCACATTAAGCGTATAATAACAAATATTGCATCAAAATCAGTGTAGATTTCAAGTTCACTAGAAATAAAGCTACTTACTTAGCAGTTTTTTGTTGCATGTAATTTCTTACTATTTGTACCAGTGAATTTATAATTTTCTGAGCGCAATAAAACGCAGTTATTATATGGGAAGGATCACTTTCAACGAAATAGTGGCCTAGCAGTAATTGCCTGGGAAGCAGTATCAGCGGCCCATTGCTTTTCATTAGTAATGGACCAGCAAGTGAATTACGGCCGGAAGAATTGAAAATGGCCGCCAATAAAAATCGTTATGGTTTTTTATAGTTTTGACGAAATTAAAAGGAATATGCATTACAAAAAGTACAAATATTACAGCAGCAAACTTTGTTCAACTATTTTGAGGTAAGAAGTTTTTGTAAGCGTAAAATTATTAAAATTACTTAAATAACACATTTTGAAACAAAGCGGTAAAACTAAATGGTAAAGATAACAGCGAAGAACACAATGTAAGTTTCATTGCGAAGATAATTTCAAGTCCTAATGCCACATATTAAACTTTTTATTAACCTCACTCGCTCGATCTGCATAGAGAAATATCAAACCTTGGTCCGACATTGCTCAGTACAGACCTTGCGTTCTCAGTCAATAGAAGTTATTAATTTAGTCTCGCTTTGCTTACTCGCTCACTAGTAGAAAATTAAGCTCCCAGATTGATGACTAAAAAGAGAGATCTGATTGACAAGCTAGTCAGTATAATTGCAACGCCTTATGGCCTGAGATGAAGAAATTTTTATGTGTGCCATTATAATTTGCCCTTGCATGAAAAGATCTAGAGTTTATTTTGTACCACCGAAAGCTCGGGAAATGCTCAATTCGCGCGTGCAGGGGAAAAATTTCAGTTTAATTGTTTGCAAACTCGTAGGTAAATCTGTTACACATTCGAATCTTGCGCGAGTTTGCCAAGTTTGCACGCGTGCAATCTTTTAGGTTATACTTGTGTGTAAAACTATCGCAAAAGTGGTGTTTGCCGAAAAGGCAGATAGTGCAAACTTTTGCAAATCTGCTGGCAAATTTAAAAGCTTTGGAGAAGTATGCTTCGCGTGAAAACCCATTGAACAAGCTTTTGAAGAACGTTTAGTTTGATGTAGATTTGGCATATGCATTTGTGAAACAGAATGGCATATAATTATAGTATGGTATGTATGCAAACGGTTTATGTAAATGGATGGAAAGTTTAAAAACAGTTTCCAAACGACTTAAATTAGCTTCCGTAGGCTTCCGTGCCTTGCAATCTTTGAAATGTCATATCTTACAAGCAAGTTGCATTGCTTGAAGACTTTAATATATCCAGAGTGGCAGAAGGGTCCAGGGCTGGTAGGTCCTGCGCATGCTTGGAGCCAAATAGCTATGCAAAAAGAGGCCAAAATCTACCAAAAGAGGCCAAACTACAATTTTTCTAACGCGGCCAAATATATGCTAAAAAGCCCAAATTTATTGCAAACTCATTCCTAATAGTTTTGTGTATTGACACTGTTCAGCTTTTATTTTGCAACTAGTGCGATGACTAGAGTATTGCGTAGCACAACTAATTTATTCCATGAATACTAAATAATCCTCACATACTAAAAGTCCTCATGAATACTAAATGTCTTTAATTAATATCACAATTAGTATGACAATTATATTATGACGATTAAACATATATAATCAAACTAAAATCGAAACATTTTCCAAGCATTACTTTGAAATAGAAAGAGGCCAAAAAGTAGACAAAAAGCCAAACTTTTTTTTGAGGCCAAGCATGAAAAAAAGAAGCCAAAATCGAGTTATTTGGCCTCCAATAGGCCAAACTACCAACCCTGGAAGGGTCGTGGTTAAATGGTATAGACGAGAGGTAGGTTTCTCGAAAGATGGAACCTTTTTTTTTTGAGATTCTTAAAACGAGAATGAATCCACAACAAGACATGCATTTCTAACATTCTTAAACTGAGGTAAGGCTCAGTGTAAAGGTTAGAATGAGGCTTAGGAGTACTTTAAATGTCTGGTTGTTGATTCTTTCTCGCATTGAGAATCTTGAATAACAGCCGCCATGTTGAAAACCTACCTCTCGTCCATCCCCTTTAGACATGACCGTCGCAGAAGGTGCTAAATTTGTGTAATTTGTGCAGACAGTGTACTTACAAGAATTTGAATGACGATAAGGATGAAGGAGAGATCATGGTCAGTATCTCACTTGCACACTGACCAAACTGGTCTAAGAGGACAAAGTTATATATTTGCATCAGAATTCTTTAATATATAAAATCATAAATAAAGTATCTAAAAATGGACATTTTGTACACTCGATATTCAAGGAAAAAAGGAAAACAGTGGAGCAGGAAATGTGTGATCTTTATTTCAAAGTTCTTATCAAAGAGATATATTTATTTCTATTATTACTAAATTAGATTAAAATCAAGCTGCATGGAATACATATACCCCAAGTGCAAACTTGGTTATATCAAATCTTCAAGCCACTTAAATATCAGGGTTCATAAAGCAATATCGGTTCGGTTTCAATCGAATTTGAAGAGATTAGGAATGTCATTGATGCTTCGTTTACGATACGTCATTATACGATATTCCTCTCCATTTGTCGATCTTGCGGTTTGGGGCCTTCAAAATAGCCTATTTTTGTTGATTGCTAGAAACGCTATAAATGACATCCAATTCTGAGATTTGAGCCTCGTTCATCTCAGTTTTTGCGAGAGTAAGCAAAAATATCCAAAATGTTCTATCAGTTTTCAAAACTTCAAGTGATGATCTTAACACCTTTTCGACTGGTACTCGTCGATTTATGTTTCTTAGCGGGGTCATGTAGTTTTTAAGGTTGCAAGTTAGTGTATGTTCATGCACGTTGTAAATATTTGCAGTGGTGAAGTTAACCATGCATAGCATTGTTGCTGTGTATGCAAATTACTAGGGATCTTAATGATGAATATTTAATCATGTCCATGATTTCTCGCCATGCTGAAATTAGTCAAATTGTGCCACAAACTCCAGGCTATACACCCTGTTAGTAATTATTATTGCTATCATTATCCCCAATGGCACTGAGGCAGATGTGCAATAGGAATAAAACAACATGAGTTTTACTTAATTGTTTATATTTTATACCATTTACAATGGAGAAAATATGGAACAGTGAACTTTGAAATTACTGGATTCTTGCATAAAAACCCTAAATAACATAAATAATTATTATGCAACAAAATACGAACATTAGCCAAAATCTGACTCAGTCTGTTTAAGTTAGCAATATTGGATGTAAAATATATCTAAAACCAGAGGAGAAGCAAAGACGAGTAGAGTTGTTAAGGCAAAGCAAGACGAATTTGCATACTTCAAAGTTAATTGAGACCATCACACACTAAAAAGATTTTTAAACATAGTAAGAAAGCGAGGGAAAATCAGATAAAGGAAATATTATAAAGACTACTCTTAGGGAATTCAACTCAGTAAAAAAAACTTTATCAAAACATCTTCATTCACAAAGTGCCAAGATATTCCATGAAGCTGAAGTTTCATTAAGATCCATGGCTTGGCGGTACAAGATCATAATAAGCATTGGTAAAATTGAGAGATTACGCCAATAATTGTACCACTAATAAAAACCAGATAAAAGTTGGCACGCTTGCTTATACTGGGCTAAGTCAGACATGAAAAGGACTTTCCCTACTTCATACAAGAAGCAACTACCAACACTTACAGTAGAGGATGATCATCTTTATGCACAATGCCCCTTCTCATACACTTGTTACACATATGGAGCATTGAAAAATGTATGGTCGAGAGAAGCAGTTTTAGCCAGCCCTCAATCAGAACCTCATTATGAACTTCTGGTCTTTTCTGAAGAGAAAAGTTATGATGTTGGCAAACAATACTCATTGAAGAATTGCCTTTGTGAAGCAATTCAAAGTTGTAGATAAAGGTACCATTAAAACAGCAATAGATTTAATAAAGTAATTGGTGCTAGGGGGGGGGGGGTATGTTCATTGCTAGCCATTATAACCAACTGTTAATACAAGTGAAAAATTTAAATTTAGACTCTAAATTTTTAGCTGTGGCAAACTATATTACCGGCATACCTTGTATATGCCTTTCAGGCCTTGTATTTATTGCATAATAATTATTTATGAATCTTGAGTGTAATGCATAATTAAATTAATTATAATATAACATTGTGTTGTGAAAGAATAAAGCAACGGGGTATAGGTACACGGATCATAATTATCATGATGTTAAAAGTCTTTACCGACTAAATTAAAATGGATATAGAGAAGAGGTGCACTATAACATCAGACTCAACAACGAGTATATGCATCAGGACCAAAAGAGTCAATTTTGAAAAACGTTTCAATTTTGAGATATCATTATTGAAATATGTAGCATATGCACTTGTACTAATATCAAGTTTTCACTTGTTTCATGTATTGAAACCAATTTGTTTGAAGCTGCAGGAAAGTGAACTTCATGATTTGTTTACAATTTTATGCCTAATGTGTTGCTTCGTTAATGATTTTGAGAAGAATAATAATTGTGAATGATTTCCAATCATTCGTGTTGTAATCATTTAAATAATTTAAACTCACTGAGAAAATTGAGGAAGACCGATTGGAATTACAATACTGCCTGAAGTTTAACTTTTTGTTCTTGTTTGAGTATAGGTTTTGTATTTTGTATTTCCTCCTAAGTTGGTAAAATTCCGCCATTCCGATAAACCTTGGGTAACAACACCATTAACACGCCATTAAAACCCTCATAAGAGACCGTCAGAAAGCATTCTATAGCAGGAACAATCCCCTTTGGCTCTCACTAAGACGCAAGGTCCAATACGAAATAAGGGAAAGAAAAAAGTCCTTTTATAAGAATACAGTCCAGCATCTAAGAAACACTTACAGTCGTAGATGGTGGAAAATGGTCAACAAAATGTCAGGTAAACCTGAGAAAACAAAACATTTCTCTTTAGAAAGAAACGGGGAAACTCTGAACGACGAACATCTAGCGAGTGCCCTTAACGAATTTTACGTCTCCGTCAACGCGGAATTCCGACATTTGACGTAAATTTACTGCCGGCATCTTTACCGGCTAATGACGCCTTTTTATCCGTTCAGCCTTACGAAGTCTGTCAGAAACTATTGGCCCTCCAACCTTATAAAGCAACAGGACCTGATAATGTACCAAGTCGATTTCTAAAAGATTTCGCTCACGTGCTAGCCGATCACGTTACCACCATTTTTAATGCATCCCTTTCCTTTAGCGTCGTCCCGAGAATTTGGAAAGAATGCAATATCGTTCGAATCCCAAAGGTACAACAACCTGAATGTGAAGGAGATACCAGACTAATACCGTTGACCTCTTGCCTTTCCAAACTGTTGGAAGACATTGTTGTAAGTTGGCTAATTGACGACGTCAAGGGAAAGATTGACCCCTGCCAATTTGGCTGTTTGAAAGGAACGTCGAATACAGCTAGATCACAGAGAAAAATTGAATCTTTCTTTGTCCTAGCTCAATCATTTACTGAAGATATACTGTACAAGTATACACTTTTGTGGATTATCATAACAATATCTTTGTAAGACATGAGATAAATCTGACTCAAAGATGCACAAAGATATGTTTCAGAGAGTCGGATTTTTTTCTTGGAAAGCAAGCCTCCAGGGCCCTCTACCAGCAGCTTGTGCCTTTGGTGCTTATCTTCAAGCTCCCATACACAGCTTTATCATATTCCCACGGCCCTGGTTAAACAGAAGTGTAAAATTTTTTCTCCAAAAATCAGTGCAGGCTGCAGACATAAAACACTCTTGGCATTTGACATTTGGGAAGTAGTTATAACTCACACACCAACATTGAACGGTGGGGGAGTGGGAAGGTCATTAATATCACATAACTGCAACTGCTGTCAAGGTTTTGGCCAGGATTTTAGTTGCATATACTTATGTTGGTCATGCAGCTAAAGCTTGTTTAGTAACCTGAATACTGCTTTTGAAAACAGGAGTGTGGGTTGAATTCTTGCCAGAGCACTAATTGAAATTTTTCATAATTACTAACTGCCTTTGATCAAAATTAATTAAAAATGTATATGCATGTACATATGTATTATTATGTTTTGTTCAATGTGACATGTAGTTTGAACTCTTATATTTTCTGGAGAGGTTGCAAAATATCTTAGCAATTAACAACAGGTAATAAATGCATATGTCTGTCTTGGATTTCACACATTTACGACATGTGATGATGGCTGCAAAGTGACCAATTTGTCCACTCCCTCATTTCAAGTTTGTTTTTTGTTTCTTTGCTAAACCCTGTGAAATTTATGTAAAAATAATTTTTAAATTATGCAAAGCACATTACTCAAAATTATATGATTTATTCTTTACTGTTTACATGTATTTATAATCAAAAGGTCTGTAATACCTTGCCTGGGTTTTAGTACAGTATGATTCCATTTTATTAATTACAGTATTTCAGAACAAAGAAACTTTTACAAAGTGAAACACTTTTTACAAAGTGAACCACAAACATTTTTTTGAAAATACATACTGTATAAATATTGAAGCTTCATTTATTTAAGTGTTATGTTAAGTACAGTATTTAATTTACAAATTGTGACATCATTGCCAGTCTACTAGTTACAAATGAATACACTGAATATCAATTGTATATAATAACAGCTAGAATAACCTCTGCATTATACTGCAATGTTTATTATTGCATGCATATTCTCAATTAATTACCGATATTATAGTTTTAAATAAATGACTGCAATACTTTCTCCAAATTTTTTTAGGGTGCTGTAAATATTTTATTGAGAATTTTGCCTGTACTGCTACTAAATAGGACATGTTGTAGTTTAGTTTTCTATTTAGTTTAGTTTTTTTGTAGATTGACATGGTGGATATTCAACGAAGTGCAGCATCCTTTCTTTTAAGAATTAAAGAACAGAACAAAATACCATAGCTGGGTACATATTTTCTCAAATGTCCTCAAAGGTTTTTGAGGGATGCAATATTAGAGTATGTCAAGTAAAACAAAATATTTTTTCTATGTAGACTGCTATGTGTGACATCCAGGAAAGTACTACCTGCTTGATAGACCAGGTTTTGACTTATGTCAAGCAACAAGTTGTCGCTACCTTGGATCCATGTGAAAAGAATCGTCAAGCTGAACTACTTGAAGCACTGGATAATATTCCAGCCCTTTTTTCTGGAATTGAAACTAAGGCACTGCATGCAGCATATGTAAAGAAGAATTTTAACTATGTTGGTTACAAGAAAATTTGTCTTGGCACAAGGTATGTGAGGAGAAAGAAAGGCCCTAAACGCGTGATCAGTGCGCAAGTTGAAAGTTTCATATATATATATATACAAATTCTAGAAAGTCTACAGCAAAGTTTACGGCAAACAAAAAGATAGCCTCTATCATTTTAAAAGAAGCAAAATGTAGTGAAAAGGGTGTGCTTTATGACATTTGCGATGGTTCCATTTTTCAGAATGATAACTACTTTAAGGATCATCCTGATGCGTTGGTGATAATTCTCTATCACGACGAGCTTGAAGTGTGTAATCCTCTGGGCAGCAAAGCTGGCATTCACAAGGTAGACATGTTTTACTATACTTTAGAAAAATTTCACTCGAAAGTTTCGGTCCAAGCTAGCTGCTGTTCGTCTACTTGCAATTGTCAATGCCAATTATGTCAAGAAATATGGCATTGAACGTATTCTGGAACCAATAATTAAGGACATTAATATCGTTCATGGTGGTAGTATGATGACAGTAAATGGCATTGAAAGAATTGTGTTCGGCAAGGTATTGGCATGCGCTGGAGATACTTTGAGACAACACTTGTGGGGTGGTTACAAAGAGGGTGTAGGATTTTCTATAAACAAATGTAGAACATGTTACTGCTTATTTCTGAAAATGCAACAGGAATTCTTCGAAGAGGCGTTTGTGATGCGTACACAGGCTAGATACGACGAAGAATGTGAAGACATCGAAAATGCTCCAACCGACGCAGTGAGATGTGACTTGTGCACAACATATGGTATTTATAAGCGAAGTGCATTGTGCAATCTTCCAGATTTCGATGTCACGAAACAACTTCCCCAGGATGTAATGCGCACACTTTTAGAAGGTACAGTCCAAAATGAAGTTAGATTAATCCTTCTTTACTTCATCCAGACAGGTAAATTAACCCTTTTACAACTCAACGGTGCGATTAATAATCACAACTATGGATACAGCGAGCAGAGCGACAAACCTGGGCCTATCAGGGAATCTGTGTTCCAGACAGCAGAAGGCTATAAGGTTAAGTACAGTGCTTCCCAGACAAGACTATTTCTACGTATCTTGCCGTTTATCGTCGATCCTATGATAGATTTCGACAACGAGTATATTACTTATTTCTGGTGGAACTTATCCAGATTGTGAACATAGTGTTCGCCCCACGTTTTTGCAAGAGCTTATAGCAAAACACCTTGCAACCTTTAAGGAGCTCTTTCACAACAAGAACGTTATTCCTAAGCAGCATTACCTCGTCCACATTCCCGCCATGATACGACTTCTTGGCCCTATGATGCGAACATCCTGCTTCACCTTTGAATCAGCCCATAGGTACTTTAATGAGTTAGGGAGGAGGCAAAACTTCAAGAATCTGCCTGTTTTATTAGCAAGGAGACATCAAATGTTCGAGTGTTTCAATTTCGGTGATTCATTGGAGAGACCCGGGTCCGATCCACTTTTTGCTACGGAAAAGAAGTGTGGCGTTGTTAATCAAGTCAACAAAGACAAGGTAAAGGCTTTACAAGAAAATTCAAGGAGTTTGGATTATTGCCTGGTATCACCCTGGAAAAGGTTTACACCACAAGTTGGATAACTGTAAATGGTACCAAGTACACCAAAACCGCAATGCTTGTCGTGGATGTGGCAGAGGAACCCTTGCTTCCTATTTTTGGCGAATTAAAAAAGATCTGGCTCATTGAGGAGCATGTGTAGTTTGAATTGTCACTGTTCGAAACCCACTCGTTCGATGAAATGCATCAGGCCTACTTTGTCCAACACGTTGATCCAGAAGTTGCCCATTTTGTGTCCACGGACGACTTGGTAGATTTCAGTGTGTTGCATTTAAAGCAGAATCAGTCAGCGAAGAGTTATGTTCCTGTGAAATACCACTTGAAAGATATTATGGAAGAGTTCTTGAAAGACAGTCGCCCAATGCAATAGAGACACCAACACTGATTCCTGCCATGGTTCTGTTTGATATGCATTGATAATGAAATTACTCTGTCACAGATTGTTGATCAACCAGAAGTGTAACTTCATAAGATTTAAAAGGATAGTGTGATCGTTATCCTTCAACAAAAAAGGAATTTGACATTGTGCGGAATATTTCCAGAACTGATAAAAATGTCCCTGATCGAGCGATGAACTTGTGCATTCGCTTTGCGCAAACAAAATCACCAATTGGAATGCAGTGTTAGTGTCTCTATTACATTTTATCGTTCTCCAGAGCCTAATTACAGTGGGGCTCAAAATTCTGAGTCCAGTCCAATTTTTGTGAGCCACCAGGAAATATAGTTACAACTGGAGTTTTTAGGTACGCAAACATACACATCAGGTTCTTAAACATGTATTGTACATTAGGTACTGAGACATGCTTTGATAATACTTCCAATTTTAACTTATGCAGGCCCGTTGAGTTTCTTATACTAAAATGATCGACTGGTATCTCTCGACCCATGTTAGAGGAAAGAGTATGACTGAAATAACCACCTTAAATGCATCACGAATGAGATTCAACGACAGAGCTGTTTACTCATCAAGAAATGTCTTGAAAAACAAGCGAATAGTCAAATTTTTGCCAATTTTTTTAATATGCATGCAAAACCATGGAAGGGTGACAAGGAACAACAACACCATGATTGAAATACCACGGCTAAAATTGGAAGTTGCAAAGCAAAATTTTGACTTTGTTGGAGCAAGAACTTTTAATAGCTTTCCAATGGAAATTAGATTAACAAAGACTTTTTTACAAAATTTCGGTCACTTATTTCAGACAATTTCCAATCCTAGTGGTAGTATACTTCTTAGTAATTTAATTCCTAATTTCCATAGTCTAAATACAGGACAAACAAGGATGGCAGTTTTGCATTTTTATGTCGTATATATTTGTAAATACTTAAATTCCAACTAGACCATGGCCTAGATTTTTATCTATATCAATGTACAATGCATTTTACTCGTTTCGAGTAATTTATTTGTTGAATTAAGTATAATTTTTAATTGTTTCACTCCCGCTTTTAGTCGTTATTTTTGTTTTTTAATATTCAAGGTAAGCATCACGAGAAGTTTTAAATTATTTTAAAACTTCTCGTGACACATATATCTGGTTTTGAGCAATTTAAAAGTAGGAATTCTGCTTTTTTACTCATTCTGAGTAATTTATTGCTTGAAACAAGAATGATCATGAGGAGGATTTAAGGCAGTAAGTAATTTATTTCTTAAAACAAGAATAATTTGCTTGATAAAATTTGTCGAACTAAGAATAATTTAACTACATTCTTATTTTGAGTAATGTATTTCTTAAAATAAGAAAAAAGGGATTTTTTGTTATTCTTGTTCAGCAAATATTTTCTTGTTTTAAGTAATTTAAAATTCTTTTTAAGAAGCATTTTGCTTGTTTACTTATTTTGAGAAATATATTTCTTAAAACAAGAATAAATTACTTGATAAAATTTGTCGAACTAAGAATAATTTCACTATATTCTTGTTTTGAGTAATGTATTTCTTAAAATAAGAAAAATGGGATTTTTTGTTATTCTTGCTCAGCAAATATTTCTTGTTTTAAGTAATTTAAAATTCTTGTTAAGAAGTATTTTGCTTGTTTACTCATTTTGAGAAACATATTGCTTGAAACAAGAACATTTTTCTTGATAAGAATTGTAAATTTTGCTGTGTGGATCCTCCCGTACAAGAAATCTGGTGAAATCTGGTCTGTTTCGCTTTAATTGCCAAACGTGTTTCGAAAGTTCCGTTTCGTTCGAATATTTTTGTGTGTGAAAGATTTGATATGATTCCTGTATCGCTCTTTGAATGTGTTTGAGGTCATGCCAATGTATAAGTGCTTTGTGTCTTGTGTGTTGCCTGTATTAGTTGTTGCTTTGTATACAATGTCTTTCCTCATGCACTTGTCTGCAGTGAGCTTGCGTGCTTGTTCATTCAGTTACAGTTCTCAGTGCTAATGTCTTGTGGTTGGCTTTTCCTAATTATGCAGGGGCGGATCTAGACCGTTGCAACCGTAGCATATGCTACGGTCAGATTTTGCTAGCAAAGTATTGATTTTACTATCATATATAAATATATATAAATGTATATATATATATATATATATATATATATATATATATATATATATATATATATATATATATATATATATATATATATATATATATATATATATATATATATATATATATATACTGTTAGGGCGATCAGTATGACACATGATACTATTTTACTAAATTATACTAAATTTTCATCTGCAACTGCAAGCCTTCTTCAGAGTATAATTATGACTAAAAGTCGCTAGATAGAGTGGCCTTTATAATGTCTATGGTTACGCTTGATAGAATCTAACAAGGGTAAAAAACGCGTAAGTCGGAAATAACGCGTAATAATGTAAAGCCTCAAGGAAAATCCTTTGATCATAATTCTTAATTCCTTTCTCAAGAATGACTGCATCGGACACGGATAAATATTTGAACTTTCATTCACATAATCCTGTTAATGACAAAAAAGCAGTGATAAAAACCTTGTTCGAGCGTGCAAAATCTATTCCGTCCACCACGCAACTGCAAAAGAGTGAGATTGGTAAAGTTTTTGAAGTTTTAGAATTAAACGGTTATAAAAGAACCTTTATTTATAAAACCATCACCGATGATACGACTACCCGTCATAATACCGAGTTTGAGTTTCGTGCTTCGACATGTTTACCATATGTGAAAGGGGTCTCAGACAGAGTCAAGAATATATTAACAGGTGTGGGAATCCGAGTTGCTTTTAAACCAGTGCTGACTTTGGCTAATATTTTTGGTAAACCCAGGATGAAGCATTCTGATGATCGTATGAAAGCTATTGCCTGTAAGTTCAAGTGTAGATCATGTTCGTTTACCTATATTGGTGAATCTAAAAGATGCTGGTGTTCGCGTTGGCTGGAACATAAGCCTGGTATACGAAGAGAAAATTTCTCAGCAATTAAAGAACATGCAGAAAGCACAGGTCACGATGCACAAAACTTTTTCAATTTTGATTGAACATCATATAATTTCAAAAGTGCTCAATACATTATGGTAGGGCCAAATTTATTAACAATTTACAAAAATAAAGTTTCAATTATGCGTTACTCAGAGTTTCATGCCATTGCAGGCAATCTCCAGACCACTAAAGAATTGTTGACCGTTGCTTATTGTTTGCTCACGTCACGTAGGTTTCTTGCGTGCGCTGGTGTAATTCGCGCGGTTAAATTTTCCCGCGAGAAACCTTCTTTGGTGGATGCAACGCGATAAAAGTTCACTTCTTTTGTTCAGGATTGACCCTTTTTCTGCCTTCAAGATGTATAGCTTCTCATTGTTACACAAGCTACATTGTTTCCCTCCTGACTTGTATGACGGCACTTGCTTTACAATGTCCCATTTGATGTTATATTCCTTGTTCTTCTCCTTTAAAGACCACACGTACTTCCATAGTTCCGTATTAGTTGCTTACTAGGGGCTGGCGATGGATTTCTTGTGATTTCGAAACCGCTTCTTGAATGTCGTGGACGTGCTGCCGATGTAAACTTTCGTGTCGTTGCTGTTTTCTTCGGTGACACTTGCCTTGTAAACGATGCTTTTTGTAAGGCATTTCTTTTCAAGGGGGCAAAGGTTGAAATTTCTGCAGTTACACATCTTTTCGCTTGATGTTGGTGGCATTGGTTTTTTAGTTAGGATCTTGTTATTGTGGTTAGCAATCACACTTTTCACGTTTTTCAGGCAGCTATAGCTCAAATTGACTGTGTTTCGGTTAAAAATTTTGCCGAGGGGAGATGATTTACGGAAGTGAGTATCTAGGAGACGCAAGAATTCTCTACCGATCTTCGATTGCACGTTTTGGCTGAATGGTGGATTAAACCAGGTGATATTTCTACTTCTCTTTCTTTTCGGCATTTTAGGGTTATTCCTGCTTTGGTAGCTCAATTTGTGTTGATAGTTGCTCCGTCTTAGGGCGTCTTGATTGGTCGGAAGAAAGTTGGGAGATTCTTTTGTTAATTGATTCGGGTAGGTGGGCATCCACCCACAATCCTCAAGCACCTACCCGAATACAAGTCAGGAGAGAAACAATGTAGCTTGTCTAGCAATGAGAAGCTATACATCTTGAAGGCAGAAAAAGGGTCAATCCTGAACAAAAGAAGTGAACTTTGCTCGCGTTGCATCCACCGAAGAAGGTTTCTCGCGGGAAAATTTAACCGTGCGAAATCCACCAGTGCACGCAAGAAACCTACGTGACGTGAGCAAACAATAAGCAACGGTCAACAATTCTTTAGTTGTCTAAAGATTGCCTGCAGTGGCATAAAACTCTGAGTAACAACGAATGGAAACTTTATTTTTGTAAATTGTTAATATATATATATAGTATATATAGTATATATATATATATATATATATATATATATATATATATATATATATATATATATATATATATATATATATATATATATATATATATATATATATATATATATATATATATATATATATATGTATATGGAACAAAATAAGTCCACCACGACCCAAAGGAATGTAGAAAAAGTGTTATTAAATGTTAAATATTAAATTTTCGGTCGTATGCCACGACCTTCATCAGAAATATCAAATATTTACAAAGAATAAGCCTATATATACCAACAGCTTGCATATATAAATAAATCATTAATAAATAACTATTGTTGGATAAAATCGTGGCTACTATTCAAGATTACTAAGATTCAGATTACTAAGCAAAGTGCCTGTCCAAAAATTCTCCCGATTCCCAAAAATTCCGTCTTTTCGCTCGACCGCTACTGGTAGATCTTATAATATTTGTAAATCTTTGACCTGTACGTCGCGGAATGTTGTTTATCTCGCTCATTGTGTTACTTGTAACCTTCAGGGAGTTGGCTCTACTGTCAATTTTAAATCTAGATTGGCTAATTATAAGTCGCATATTAATTATAACAAAAGAACATGTAGTATAGTTAATCACATTATTGATGTTCATGGTGCTGACCACTCAAGTCTAAAATTTATGTTGATTGATCAACATCATGATAAAGTTAGGAATGGGGAGAATTTTTTGATACGCACTTTGCTTAGTAATCTGAGGGGTTTAAATAGTAGTCACGATTTTATCCAACAATAGTTATTCATTAATGATTTATTTATATATGCAAGCTTATTGGTATATATAGGCTTATTCTTTGTAAATATTTTATATTTCTGATGAAGGTCGTGCCGGCATACGAGCAAAAGTTTAACATTTAACATTTAATTACACTTTTTCTTCATTACTTTGGGTCGTGGTGGACTTATTTTGTTCCATATGTCATTTATTTTTGGTCTACCGAGCAGACCTTGGACATTTGTTATCTATACATATATATATATATATATATATATATATATATATATATATATATATATATATATATATATATATATATATATATATATATATATATATATATATATATATATATATATATATATATATATATATATATATATATTTATATATATGTATATATATATATATATATATATTTATATATATATATACATATATATATATATATATATATATATATATGATATATATGTATATGATATATATGTATATATATATATATATATATATATATATATATATATATATATATATATATATATATATATATATATATATATATATTTATATATATATATAGAATATTTGCTTGCGAATAGGAATTTTATGCATTCCGGATTGTAGTTATAGTGTAAGAGGATAAAGAGCATAGTTAAATTAATGTGTTAAAGATACTGTTAAGAATATAATAGTATTAGCCAGAGGTGTAAAGATGGAAAGGAATGGTGTTACAGTTGTGTCAAGATATCCGGCGAGGAGGAGCCTAGAGTATTATGGACAGTTACTATAAAGCTACATCATGCATACGAGACTAAAGCAGTCGTCGCTGAACTCAACAGACGAACAACGACTGTTCAAGAAACTTTGAAAGTATCTGGCCAAGTAAGTTTATTTACTTCATTTCTGACCGCCATAGTGCTTGAGTCTTTGTCACAAGCAATTTGCTGGAAACACCAAGGTTTTTCCACACCAGCTGTTTCTCTGTTCCTAGCAGACGGGAGGCATTTTAATCTAAGCGGCCAGTATGCGCTACATCGCAGCTATCATGGAGCTATATTATACGTGCTACGCATGTTATAATTATTATATCTACAAGACTTTTTCTATCACTACAGTACGAATTTTATGTTTAGGCCCCACTATGCGGGCTTGTTATATTTACGCCCCACCATGCGGGCTTTTTATGCTTACGCCCCACTATGCGGGCTTTTTATGTTTATGCCCCACTATGCGGGCTTTTTATGTTTATGCCCCACTATGCGGGGTTTTTATGTTTATGCCCCACTATGCGGCTTTTTATATTTATGCCCCACTATGCGGGCTTTTTATGTTTATGCCCCACTATGCGGGCTTTTTATATTTATGCCCCACTATGCGGGCTTTTTATGTTTATGCCCCACTATGCGGGCTTTTTATATTTATGCCCCACTATGCGGGCTTTTTATGTCTATGCCCCACTATGCGGGCTTTTTATATTTATGCCCCACTATGCGGGCTTTTGTTTGGCCACTCAGAGGCAGGACACTCGGCGACAACAAAATGTCAGCCCTTGCCTGTCCCTGTGAAAACTAGTTTTGGTTCTCATATTTCCTAAACAAATGAGAACGTTTAAACTCGTTACTTTTAAGAAATCGAGGTCCATTCTCATATCCAGGATGTGCTTCCATATTTCGTATGCACTGTATAGCAGCTACCCTGAAGCTGTATTACACGCGCTACGCATGTTATAACTTATATAGTATCCACTTCCATCTCTATTCTACTCCTTGGACCGATGTCCCAGTAATTGTGGGGTGTCTCTATTCATATCCTCTTTTGAGGGTTTACCCCCATTTTGTGGGGTTTTGTATTATTTTGTCCTCCTATGGCGCTCTTGTCCCACTTTGTTGGGTTTATATATTACTATGCCCTCTTCGGAGGTTTTTGTCCCACTTTATTGGGTTTATATATTACTATGTCCTCTTCGGAGGTTTTTGTCCCACTTTGTTGGGTTTATATATTATTATGTCCTTTTCGGAGGTTTTTGTCCCACTTTGTTGGGTTTATATATTACTATGTCCTCCTCGGAGGTTTTTGTCCCACTTTGTTGGGTTTATATATTACTATGTCCTCTTCGGAGGTTTTTGTCCCACTTTGTTGGGTTTATATATTATCATGTCCTCTTCGGAGGTTTTTGTCCCACTTTGTTGGGTTTATATATTACTAGGTCCTCTTCGGAGGTTTTTGTCCCACTTTGTTGGGTTTATATATTACTATGTCCTCTTCGGAGGTTTTTGTCCCACTTTGTTGGGTTTATATATTATTATGTCCTCTTCGGAGGTTTTTGTCCCACTTTGTTGGGTTTATATATTACTAGGTCCTCTTCGGAGGTTTTTGTCCCACTTTGTTGGGTTTATATATTACTATGTCCTCTTCGGAGGTCTTTGTTCCACTTGTTGGGTTAATATCTCATTATGTCCTCTTCGGAGGTTTTTGCCCCACTTTGTTGGGTTTATATATTATTCTGTCCTCTTCAGAGGTTCTTGCCCCACTTTGTTGGTTTTATATATTATTATGTCCTCTTTGAAGTTTTTTGTCCTCTTCGGAGGTTTTTGGTCCCAACGTGTGTTGGGTTGTAGCTTAGTATGTTTGGCCACTCAGGGCTGGATACGCGACGACAAGAACTTGTCTGCCATTGCCAGTCCCTGTCTGTGAAAACTAGCATCCATTTCTCAAGTGTTAGTATATTAAAAGCACTATATTTAGCATGCGTGATGCCTTGCGTGTGACAGTATGTCTCCGTAGCTTAGCAAAGCGAGATAATCCCACTTAAGCATGAGGTTAACAGGATATTGAATTCCTACGGCATGATTCATAGGTCCGGCGCGATCAATTAACGAATTCTGCAGGCTTAGAGTGTACATTTCTTCACATACATTGCGAATAGCGATGTCATATATTTTGGATGTGGTGTCATTTATTCTTCTTGATACGTTATATGAGTTAACATATATATTATGGATGGGCTAGAGTAACAATGACAGAATGACTCAGGCGATGTTAGGCTCGCTTGTTCACTTAACGATAAGTTCTAGACAAGCTTTGTGATTGCATAATTATGTCCACAGATGTTATTAATTATCTATAGGTTATATGTGTAAACTTACATATTCTGGGCTAAGAGCGACCACGCCGAGATTTCCAGCGTCAACATTAGGCTTCACTTGTTCACTCAATACTAATGTTAAGCGTATATATATCCTGATTGTGCTTATAATTTTAAAACATTGTAGTGCAGATGTGTCTGTGGCGGTACATATATTCTGCCTTTGTTCTTGTGTAATGACAAATGCATGTCTAAGAATTCCCGAATATTAATCATTTTGTAGCCTTTTATACATAGAATGTTCAATTTGTGGCCACATCCGATGATTATTTCGCTGCCTTGTTTAATGTATGTCGATGTTCACAGTCAAGCATAGCTAATGTGATGTAACTCAAATTGTGCTTGTCTGCGTTCTTTAGTTTTTTCTTTTAGAACTATGCATAGACACCTCGTTCTGCATCATCATGGCGCCGCGCACCAAGGACGAGGACGGCAGGTTTTCAAGCGCGAATGGCCCCTGAAGACAACGTCAGCAACAGCGACAGTGCAACGATATGGCACACTTGATGCTGCATTGGTCTTTATTAAGGCTATGCATCTCGCTATTCGACTGTTATGATTTTTGTGCGTAAACTGGTGCTTGTTACCATAGTTATATCACATTTCGAATGTCCGAAAATATCTGCATGGATTTAAAAGTGTTTAAGAGAATGTTTTCTCTAGGCTAGAGTTAAGTTTCTAAGTTTAGCTTGCTTTGTTTTTGTTTCAACTTAATTTATCCAGTTTGTTAATAACAGCGGGTATTGCTAGCTGGAGGGTGAACTGACCCAGGGGTAAGGTTCACATTTTAGCTGATGATGCTTATGTCGCCAACACTGGTTATTATTTGTTACTGAATTCTTCGCCGCAACCTAACTGTTTATAACTTACTTATTCATGAACTTACACAGGAATAAGGTTTACATTTCAGCGATGACATTTAGTTCGCTAGAAACTGTCGGTATTTTGTCGTTTCTTGGGACATTTACTTTATATTCGTCATCGTTTGGGCATTGATTTAACACAGGGGTAAGATTCACTATTCAGCTGATATTTAATTTCAGTCGACGCTTGTGGTTAACTATCGGTAAATTGTAGCACTGTTATTATACAACCCAGTTGGGCAATATCAGTCTTCTATCACGGTCAGCTTTGTTTCTCGTGTTACCAACGCTCAAATCGAGAAGTTGTAATATAGAAGCTTTGTGGGGAAGCTGCTGGGTAATTGTCTCGGCCCCATTCAGGTTTCCTGTATTGCAGGTTTTTCCTGACCTCCCTGACTATCCAGCTGTAGTTTAAGCGATGGTAATATAAGTCAACGACGCAAAGGAAATAAAAATAGACTGAGCTATCAAAAAATTTGGTCGTGACGCCAGGAATTACATTCCTGCGGCGCCTCTACGACCTAACGTAAGGCGTAAAACGGCCTTCGCATTTTATCTGATTATTGAATTATGACTTAGCAGATTATTGAATTAAGGCCGTGTGTGGCTCATATTTTTATCTTCTTTCAACCGTATTTCTTTTTCTGGCAATGTAGAGTGGTGTCATTCATTTTAAACATAGTTACAACACACGACCTATCACGTTGACGATAAAAAGTCAGCCCACTTGTTGCCAAATGGCATTAGTGCATTACTCCCCGATTATCTCGCCCTCCGGGGTAATCGCCAAGGTGCTCTATTTTTGACGCAACAGGGAACAGCCATGAAGCGTGAGGCGTTTAATCATTCACATGCCACATATTTCGGCACGCAGGCTAATATTTCGGTTGAAGCAGGGCTAACCACTGGCGGGGAGTGACTGGTCGTGCTTTGTGATTATTCGACTTGTTGGCACGGGCGACAAGTCATGCACGATCCCTCTTAGTTATTTGTTTGGCTAGGCGGTCGCGAAGCTTTAGCAGGGGCGATGTTTTGCGACTGTTTACCCACTTACTGACACTGACTATGTGTGGACGGATTGTATTAATGTATTGCATGTAAATCATCTAAGTTTGTCGCAAACGTTCTGCACGGGCGACTGTTTGCGTTAGCGTGTTTATCCTTTTCCCAGTGAGGACCTATACTCAGTTAGGCGGTATGTCTGGATCCAATTCATTTTCCGTTCGAGCTTGAATAACTGTCAAGGACATGTTTTCGAGTTTCACAAACCTCTTTTTAGCATGCGTGACCTGATGTTGCATTTTCCTTGGGTGGGGCGCATCTTTGCTGCGCTAAAGATGCTGTGGCGTAATTTGTGCCCTCACCTTACTGGGCAAAACAATTTTGACACATATAAACAATTAATTGCAAATCATTTTGTTAAAGTTCATATTTTTAATAATAAAATGGCTAGGGGATTCTACCCCTAGCCCAAATTATCCCAAACTCGGGTAGAGAATTTACACGCGTAATTATCAATAACGTTATACATGCCCAGTAACGAGCTGCGTAAATGCCACATCAAAGTTAAGAAAGTTCCGGTAACTTTGCATTATTTTGGTAGTTAGCAAGACGGAATACATAAATAGAATATTTGCTTGCGAATAGGAATTTTATGCATTCCGGATTGTAGTTATAGTGTAAGAGGATAAAGAGCATAGTTAAATTAATGTGTTAAAGATACTGTTAAGAATATAATAGTATTAGCCAGAGGTGTAAAGATGGAAAGGAATGGTGTTACAGTTGTGTCAAGATATCCGGCGAGGAGGAGCCTAGAGTATTATGGACAGTTACTATAAAGCTACATCATGCATACGAGACTAAAGCAGTCGTCGCTGAACTCAACAGACGAACAACGACTGTTCAAGAAACTTCGAAAGCCCACCTCCTCCCCATTGTGCATCATTAGAATTTACGAAGTATGGCGTAATTTGTGCCCTCACCTTACTGGGCAAAACAATTTTGACACATATAAACAATTAATTGCAAATCATTTTGTTAAAGTTCATATTTTTAATAATAAAATGGCTAGGGGATTCTACCCCTAGCCCAAATTATCCCAAACTCGGGTAGAGAATTTACACGCGTAATTATCAATAACGTTATACATGCCCAGTAACGAGCTGCGTAAATGCCACATCAAAGTTAAGAAAGTTCCGGTAACTTTGCATTATTTTGGTAGTTAGCAAGACGGAATACATAAATATATATATATATATATATATATATATATATATATATATATATATATATATATATATATATATATATATATATATATATATATATATATATATATATATATATATATATATATATATACAAATCAGCCTTTGTGGATACAGTTTAAAAACGGAAAAATACATCATCAAAAGACACAGACACTGTCTATAATATACCCTGTGCTTTTACTTGTCTGCCGTATGTAAAAGGAATATCCGAGAAGGTGAAGTACGTCCTAAATCTATCTGGATTTCGCACAGTTTTTAAGCCCGTACGCACTTTGGAGAATGAATTCCAAAAAAAAAGGGTAGACCTGACGAAACGCGAATAAAAGCAATTATGTACAAGTTCAAGTATAAGTCGTGCAATTTCACTTACGTCGGAGAAACAAAAAGGTGTTGGTGTTCACGTTGGCTGGAGCATAAACCGGGAGTGCGAAGACAAATAACTTCAATCGTGGACGCGATTTTTTTGTTGTTTGTCTTGAGGCAATTAGTTGAAATAACTGAGCATAAATAAGCTTTTATATATGTCTTTTTAAAATACGGTTGCAAATTTAAAAATATACATCTATATTCCAAATAAAACTTGATTTTACCAAAACTGTTTAGTTGTACAATATTTAGCCGACGAAGAAGTTACATCCGCTACTATACTTATTTTATTATTTCGCTTTAAAACTATGTTAAAATCACAGGAAATTCAGGTGCAAATGATGGAGCATGATTATACGACATCATAATGTATGCACATACATGCGTCGTTAATAAAAATACAAAAATATTATTCCTATTTCAATTGGCCATGTTAATTTTAAATTCTTACATAAATTTTATAGTAAACTATCTGCAGTATTGCTGAGATAAAGATAAAAATTAGTTATTTAATATGTTGGTTACTTCCTTTAAATATCATTATGTTAAACTACTTTTATTCCATCGAAAAACGTTTGTTGTGTTAATTTAATAAAAGTATATTGTATACATATAAAGAACAATACATGCATGGGTGCGCGGAAATACCAGATTTATTTTGAGTGTCAAACATGATATCTTACGAGTTAGCGCAGCGAACGTGTTGGAAATATCATATTCGCCACGAGAAATAGATGTGGTATTAACAAGCACTCATGTATTTTTGTGTTTATTATATAAATTCAGTCTTGTAGCAATTTAAAATATCCAGAAGCTATGATTGATGATTGTTTGAAAAGCGATGTGGAAAACATATCTACGTTTTAGAGCCGTTTAAGACGCAATTTTAAAATACTCGTGCAAATTGAAAAATATTTCCATATTCTATATAGATGTAGTTATATTCTCTTCAAACTGTTTTAATTATAAATAATGCTGGTGGTAAGCAGGTAATGGTGTATTCATTGATTACGGCCCTTTGAAAGTTACGCAAATGAAGGAGGATTACCTAGCATATATTTTATTATAAATGAATACTATACTATGCTTGGCTAAGCAAAAATAAAGATCACTTTATAAAATCTTCTGGTGTATAATGAACAAGCAATGGTTTCGTGAACCAAAAATATGTTTTCACGAATTGTCCTACGAATTATCACGTATAGTAGATCCAATGCTTTGTACAAACGTTTTTTTTATGAAAAGTAGTTTAACATGGCGTTATCTAAAGGACAAAAAGTATGTAAATAGAGGATTTTACATTGTGGCGCAAAGATCTGAATGTTATTTTCGAGTGGTGAAAACAATATTTTACGAACGAGTGCAGCGAGTGTGTAAAATATTGTTTTCAACACGAGAAAATAATGTTCATATATCTTCAAGCTACCGTGAAACATAATATGTCAAATATGAATATGTTCGTAAAAAGTGTCAGAGATATTTTGGTCTTTTTAGCTGAGATTTTAAGTACTGTGGCATATTGAAAAAATATCTTTATTCTGTAGAATCGATGCACTTCTATTTTCTTTAAAACTATTTAATTGTATAATAGAGCGTGTGGGAAGCAGGTAATGACATATTCACTGATTACAGTCCTTTAAAAATCACACAAGTGAGAGATAAAATTTTGCATATATTTTACCATAAGTGAATATTATATACATGCTCGGTTAAGCAAAAGGAAACAAAAACTGATAAGCTGGTTCTTAGTGTTTACTGTACAATAGCAATTACTTATAGTTAAACAAAACACGTCTTTCATATATTGTCCTACATATTATCACGTAGACTGGATCTAATGCCTCAATACAAACGTTTTTTAATGGAAAATAGTTTAACATATATAGATAAATTAAACACAGATTAAATTTAATAGACACAGATTCCTTGATGAAGAACTCGTATCTTGTCAAGGATTTTTTCGCACGAGTTAAATATTTTAGCGAATGCAATGAGGGGAGAGGGGATGTATGAGCTACACAATAAACATTTGAAAACTCAATTAAATATAAGAAAATTTCAATAAAAATAATTGAAGTACCCATAATTTCTGACTTTCATAAATCGTATTTAAAACAACGTTAATAATTAATGCTTAGGAAAGCATATTCCGTTGGTCAACCAAGCGTAAAACAAACACATAAGAAATTGAGCGAAATATGTGTGGTTAAACCACACAAAATTATTATACTCTGACATTCTGATCATACTCTCGCACTACTTTTTTTCGACTTTTCCAGGCATTGAAAAATGCTTGAAAAGAAAATATTTTGTACTGCACTTGTGTTGCTATTGATCATTGCCTTGAAGCAATATTGTTGGATAAATAAGTACCTGAAGTAAAGTAATTATAGCAAAGCAAAATCAGGAAAGAGACATCATGTAATTTCCAGGACACAGGAAAACAATGAAGTCGGTGATATTTCGTCTTTATTCCAAAAAGATATTCATTTGGCTTATATGCGCTTGTAAATTGAAAAATATGTTTATATTTAAAAAGTCCAAAGCACTTAAATTTATAAATATAATCATCGCCTAAATTTGTCGAAGCACAACGTAAATTGCAATAATAAATTTACGTGACTTTTCCACAAAATTAGAGTGACAATGTTAGTGTTCCAAATATTTATATAGATTTAAGTTTAGATAATTCCGCGTTAAGTACATTTTATGAGTAGCGTTTGTAAGCATTAGTTCAAGTCTACTTGTCGAAAACAAATTTCCAAAAAAAATAATTTCACAACGCACATTCCATTTGACTGGTAGCAACTTACACAAGACTTAGTTTGTGACTTGATGAGAAATAGTGAATGTAGCACCATGCTTTTCCAAATGACTTTTAGATGATGTAATTTAAAATTATGAGGTCAGGTTATAGGACGCTTCACAAATTAAGACGTTGCAGCCACGGGATTGTACTGCACTACATTGTACGTGACGAAAAAGAGCTAAGGTATGACTTTTTTATTCCTTTATATAACAGATAGCTGTTGTCATCTGCTTATATATATATATATATATATATATATATATATATATATATATATATATATATATATATATATATATATATATATATATATATGTATATATATATATATATATATATATAAATATATATACATATATATATATATATATATATATATATTTATATATATATATATATATATATATATATTTATATATAAATATATATATATATATATATATATATATATATATATATATATATATATATATATATATATATATATATATATATATATATATATATATATATATATATATATATATATATATATATATTTTAGCGACAAGAATGAAAATTTCACTAATTTGGTTGGCCTGCATTTTGGCTTTCATTGTTGTCATTCGAGGTAAGAAAACTTTGAATCATTAATTTCTATTCTACATACATATTTCTCATGAAAATTATTTCAATTACTATTTCAACATTGGATACGCAATTTAAATATATAGCTAGTACGTGTCTTTGTAAGCGACCTCGACATTTTAATAATTGCGTTCAGAAATTATGATCGCAGATGTCTGTTTCGCCGAACTTCTCTCTATATGTCTTCCTCATCTACGCTTGATGATCAACGTTTTATATCTTGTGTTTTAAAAAGACGGCAATTTTGAATTTAGAGCTGGTCATATTCTTCTCATAAGCTTCCCAATAAAATTAATAAACCAAGATTTTTTCATGAATATTTTTTCGCACGCGTTGAATAAGGTTCTAAAGCGAGAAGGCAAATGAGCTACACAATATACCTTTAAAAACTGAATTGAACATAAGAAAATTTACTAATATAACTGAAGTAACCATAATTTCTGATATACATTTCTGATATCTATATAAAGCGTACTTAAAACATTTTGCTATACAGTATAAGGAATGGGTGATAAAATGAAGGGATCTGAAATTTTTGAGAAAGAAGTAGGGGCGTGGGGTTCCAACCCATTCAAACATAAATAGGAAAGGATCCTTAAACACAACTTGCTTTACATTAAAATTGTGAACACTTAATGAGAAAGACAAATTGTTAGTGGGTAACATTATTAAAAAGAAATACTTTATTATGCTACATAAATCTCACAAATCACAACTTTTACTGGGTTTTTTCCTGTCATATTTCTTCTCTATTAATTTTAACTCTATTGATACATACCTTTCATTCACCTGAAATTTTAAGTTGAGTCAATCTAAAAATCATCCATCCCCGCCCTCTAATAAATAACGAACGAACCCAAATTTCCCTCGAAACCTTAATAAATAATGCTTTGGACATGAACATATTCCGTTAGTCGGCCAAGCGTAAAACAAAACACATAGAAATTGGGGAAATATGATTATGTGGTTTAATAGAAAAAATTCCCCTTGACTTTCTGATTCTACTATAGCAAGACTTTTTCAACTTTTCCACGCATTGGAAAACGCTTCAAATTTTAAAATGAATTTTCTGCGATTTTTATAATTTGTATATTTCGTTGTTGCTGCATAGGCAAGACAGAGGAAAGCGAGAATGACGTGTCATCAGACGTTCCTGATAATGAAATGAAGAAAGTGGCCGAGACGTGTACATCATGCCAGGTAACCTGATAGCTTGTAAAAATGCCATATATGCTTTTGATGTTATTGGACTAACCAATAAAATGGTCTGGTAAGACATGGCTGGTGATGCATTTGTGTTAGGTATCTCTTTGACCAAACCTTGACAGAGATAGGAAGCACGCTATATGTATATATATACAGCTAATTCAAAAAAAGTTGTCCTCGCAAACTCTAAACCTTAAACTCTAAGACCGCAAGGCGCAATAATGGGAACGCATGCACGCTCTTTCATTCTCGCATTTAAAATTAGTTGCAAGAAGTGAGATTTTAAAAGGCCTCGAGCATATAGCCAGGGCTTACGCGGGAGAGCAACTTGGTTGACCGAAATAATGGGTTTTCAAATCGATGAAGTGAGTATCTTACTCGTTTTGAAGCCTTGCATGCAAGCAGTACGTCTCAAAAATACTCGATACAGTATTTTAGTAATTATATATGCCCTAAAATTAGAACGTAATTATTATGCCCAATAGACAAGCTTGACACCTCAGCTGGGCCTCTGGGAATTCATCCTTTTGCACGGCAAAAACATGGTGAAACACAAGCGCTGCCATAGCCTGCATGATTGTGATCTCCAATTCAAAACGAGAAATTGAGCAACATACATCAACTATTAACTGTGAAGCTACAATTAGAATCAGTCAACCTCTCACCCGTTCCGACAAAGCGAGACGATGTAAACAACTCTCTAACTTGTTTTGCCGTACAAAAGGATGAATTCCCAGAGGCCCAGAGTTGTCAAACTTGTCAATTAAACTATTGTGCATAACAATTACGTTCTAATTTTAGGGCATACATAATTACTAAAATACGGTATCGAGTATTTTTGAGACTCACTGCATGCAAGACTTCAAAACGAGTAAGATACTCACATCATCGATTTGAAGAACTATTATTTCGGTCAATCAAATTGCTCTCCAGCGCATGTCCTGGGTATATGCTCGAGGCATTTTAAAATCTCACTCCTTGCAACTAATTATAATTGCGTGCGTTCCCATTGCGCCTTGTGCGCTTAGAATTTAAGGTTTAGAGTTTAAAGTTTGCGAGGACAACTTTTTTGAATTAGCTGCTGTATTCTAAACATATATATATATATATACATATATATATATATATATATATATATATATATCTATATATATATATATATATATATATATATATATATATATATATATATATATATATATATATATATATATATATATATATATTTATATGTATATATATATATATGTATATATATATATATATATATATACATATATATATACATATATATATATATATATATATATATATATATATATATATATATATATATATATATATATATATATATATATATATATATATATATATATATATATATATATATATATATATATATATATGAATTAGCTGCTGTATTCTACATATATATATATATATATATATATATATATATATATATATATATATAGATATATATATATATATATATATATATATATATATATATATATATATTTTTTTTTTTTTTTCCCAAATTCTTTTTATTATTTTCAACGTTTCGGGGCAAGCCCCTTTCTCAAGAATACATTCAATGGCAATCTAAGGTCAAAGTCTCATACACTTAATCCCTTAGGTACAAAAGTATCCAATTTATGAGCCCAAAATGCATCCCTCTGAGTTGGGTTTTCTTTGTTTTGTCAATAATAATTACACCAATATCACTTAAACCAGTATGCCCTGGGTCATTTTTTATTTGGACGTATTTTTGATTTGGCTGCATGGGGAGGATCCGTTAAACGAATTTTTGATTTATAAATATAGTTTTCATAAAAGGATAAAGTATACATGGGATTGTTCTACCAGTAAGGTTTCATATTTAGATGTGAGCATTTATAAGGAAATGGGGAAACATGTTCTAGAGCAAATTGAAATATTCTATTTAGAAATATTCCGGCACAATTTTAGCATTTTCTCAAAAATTTGCAACACAGGTACAAATTTTTTCTTTCAATGCTAAAATGGACATTTTAACGGGTTATCGACAACATAAAAATCGTTGTTGCTATATAAGGGTTTTTTCTTCTTAAAACGCAGCGCCAATATATAGACGTACAAACAGCACATTCACGTAACTACATTTGAAATTATTTAATTTGGTACTGCAAATGTAGCGCTAACGTCTTAAAAATTAATTACATGTATTTAGTGTCAAGACTATTTTGGCACTGCAAATGCAGCGCGAACTTATGAAAATAATATACGTTCACTTATATCTGGAATATTTTGGCACTGCAAATGCAGCGCCAACATCTTAAAAATTAATTACATATATTAATGTCTAGAATATTTTGGCACTGCAAATGCAGCGCCAACATCTTAAAAATTAATTACATATATTAATGTCTAAAATATTTTGGCACTGCAAATGCAGCGCCAACATGATGAAAATAATATACTTGTACTTTTATCTACAATATTTCGACACTATAAATGCATGCACAGCTCCAATGAACATGCATTATGAAGAATATCAGAACAATATACATGCGTGGGTAAAGCCTGGTTGTTCACACTTGTCGTAAGAACCGGTGATTTTCTCCTTCTCACGTGTGTGAACGAATATGTGAACAAACTAAGTACAGAACAAACATAGATTCCTTTTGCTGTAGAATTCACTCAATCGCATCGGCCAAAAGAAGCTATCCTCGAATCTCACAAGTGTGAACCAGGCTTAATATCAATATGCAGCGCATACAAGCGCTTTTCATGTAAGTGAGATTAGTTCACAATATTTTGACATTGCAAACGCGCGGTGCCAAGATTATGAAAACAATATGTATGTACTAATAAAAAGAACATTTTTGCACTACAAATGTAGCGTACAACCTGAAACAACAGTTCATGCACAAAATAAACTGTTGTGTTGCGGTATAATTTTCACAAATTTTGCGCTTGGTTTCAGTTTAAAACTAATTTGAGTCCAGCTCAAACAAAACTTGATAAATATTGTAATATAGTATTTTCAACAGGACACCAATTAATGTAATTAAGATCTGCGCACGCGCGTAACACGCACAAAGAACCAGGCAGTACGAAATCGCATCAATGAACAACTTGTCAAGAAGCTTGAGCAACAATCCTGGCAAAAATTATTGTGGACAGCAATCACGAATCTCAAATTACACGCATCTTGTTATAACTTCGTCAAAAAATTTCCGTCTCTCCCCTCTTCCCCCTAGTCAATGTTGAATATCCCGAAAACAACAACAAATTACATTCAACAACATTGAGGAGGGGGTGAGGGGGGATTTATTAAAGCGAAGATCAGCGCCAGGCAGATGTGACGCTGTTCCTTAGAAAGCTTACTGTCCACATAATTTTTGTCAGGATTGAAGGCACAATCCAACCGTCAGTAAGCCCCTGGACGGCACCAGTAGTACTAGTTAAGAAGAAAGATGGTACCAAAAGATTTTGCGTTGATTACCGCAAACTAAATAGTGTCACACGAAGAGATTCGCATCCTATTCCTCACGTACAGGATACTCTCGATTGTCTACATGGTACTTCTTACTTTCCATGTCTAGATCTTCGGTCGGGTTATTGGCAAGTTGAAGTTGATAAGGACGTTCGCAGCTTTCTTGGTTTAGCCAATTATTATCGGCGATTTATCAAGAACTTTGCAGCCATAGCTTCGCCACTTAATAAGCTTACTGGTAAATACCAATTTTCGTGCAACTCGGATTGTGATATTGCTTTCTCTACTCTGAAATCTGCTCTTATTTCAGTACCTATCTTAGCTTATCCCGATTTTTCCATTCCGTTTGAGTTGCACACCGACCCATCTTCTACAGGAATTAGTTTAATTTTGCTGTCTCTCAGACTCAGGGTGGCCGTAATCGTGCTATAGCTTATAGATTTAAATCCTGCAGAACGTTATTACAGCACTACCGAACGAGAGGCTCTGGCCGTAGCCGAAGGCATCAAGAAATTTCGTAATTACCTTTATGGTCATAAATTTACCATTTATACTGATCATAATGCGCTTCGTCGGTTGATGTCCATCAAGGATCCCAAAGGTCGCTTAGCACGTTGGGCCTTGCTAATCCAGCAGTGCGATTACACTATAGTTTACAAAGTGGGAAGCGAGAACTCGGATGCTGATGCACTGTCTCGTCGTTGTTATACCACAACTCCTACCCTTATTGCTTATGAGTCAGCCGGCGTTCCAGTTGACCGAATTCGCGATTTTCAACGAAATGAAGCTGAGCTCGCTGATCTTATTTCCTATATTGAAACGCAGCAGCTTCCAGCCAGTCAGAATACAGCACGTTCCTTCCTTTTACAGGGTGACAAATTTTACCTATAGATGACAACGGCTTACTTTTCTCGCTTTGGGCACCCCTTAGGCGTACACCTCAAGCAGTTTATCAGCAACTAGTTATTCCAGAGGCAATAAAACATGAAATCCTATAGTACGCCCACGATTACATAACCGCTGGCTACTTTGAACCTCAGAAAACTCCGTACGCGCTACTACTGGAGAAACATGTTTCGAGATATCGATCGATGGTGTAAGAGTTGTGTTGATTGTGCCATGAAAAAGTCGCCTCGCAATCGTCATCGCGCACCACTACCCCCTATCCCTGGAGGAAATGCTTTTGATCGCGTTGTCGTCGATTGTTTAGGCCCCTTTCCCTGTTCCAAAGCTGGCAAACCGCTACGCTGTCGTGTTTACTGAATATTTAACTCGGTGGCCTGAAGCATTTGCTGTTCCAAATATCGACGCTCGAACTATCGCGAACCTTCTCGTGAAGGAGATTCTGGCACGACATGGGGCTCCGCGGACTCTTCTTTCCGACAGAGGAGTTAACTTTCTCTCTACTTTAGTACGGTCAGTATGCGATCTCCTTCACACAAAAAAAGTAAACACGACTGCGTACCATCCTCAAACAGACGGTATTGTTGAACGCTTCAACCACACCCTCTGCCAGTCCATATCCATGGACGTTAGTAGTGACCAAAAAAATTGGGACAGCCACTTAGCAGCAATCCTTTTTGTATACCGCGTTAGTCCTCACGATACAACTGGTGAGAGTCTTTTTTTCTTCTTTACGGTCGCGAACCTCGACTACCTGTAGATGTCAGCCTTTTACCTCCACGAAATGAGTCGAACTCGATATCCGAACATCGTGCACGCATCGCACAAACTATAGAAGAAGCACACGCCATTACTCGCGAAAACATTCAACGTGCTCAGCAAAAGATGAAAGAGATTTATGACCGCTCTGCTCGCGACACAACGTTCATGATTGGTAATAAAGTATGGGTATACACGTCGAAAGCAAAGAAAGGATTGTCGCGCAAACTCATGCACCATTGGCACGGACCATATCGCATTGTCGAAAAATGCTCTCCTGTCCATTATAAATTACGAACATGTGACAACCGCCTCATGTCTGTCGCCGTGTACGCAAACCGGATCAAACCATATTTTAGCCCTGACCTGCGCCCATATAACACACTCGAGGGAACATGATCTACTTCCGATCGTGCTATTCCAGATGACGAGTTACCTGCCGATAGCTTTAGTGATTACCACCCCATACAACACATACGGGATTCCCAGCTTGAGCCAACCGCCTCAGGCACACCAGATTCACCAGATACTTTGTATAATATTGAACAAGTACACCGCACACGGAAGGGTAAGAAACAAATTCTAGTTAAGTGGGAAGGGTATGGCCCCGAACATAATTCATGGGTCGACGAGACGGACGTTGTACAAACAAACAGCAGCTAAGAACAAGTTGACAATTCTATGCTTTCACTGTTCGGATCTTTTGACCAAAATTGTAGGGTGTTCGCGCTTTTTATTTTCGATACGACTTCTTTTTCCACTCGACGAATAATTTAGCTCGACATTTTTCTGGCCGTTCGCCGGACTGACACATGGCAGTTATGATATTGTAGCGATTATGGGATGATCTGTTTGTCCTTGTGAAAGGAGAATGGTGAGAGTGCATTGTCTTTGTTGATTTGTGTACAGTAATAATCAGTTTGTAGTTGTGTTGTTATGTTTTTTTGTGCCCCACCCATGACACAACAAAATACGTCATTGTCCATCTTTCTGGTTCTTGTCTTCGTCGGCATGTCTTGCAAACTGGGGATAGTATTTGTCCGTACCTGAAGATATTAAGTGATCAAGAACAGATAAAGAACAAATGAAGATCAACAGTACTATCGCGAGTATTACACACGAAGTTTCGAGAAAGTACAACATTGTGGATGAAGAGAACAGGATAAGCACATTATTGTGTAACTTTCTAGGGAGGCTTCAATGAAAACCGGGAGGTTTTCAACTTAAAGAGGGAGATATGTAATATAGCATTTGCAACAGGACACCAATTAATGTAATTAAGATATTCGCACGCACGTAGCACGCACAATGAACCATTGATCGGCACCAGACAATAAACAAAGAAACATTGTGGCACAGAGGGGATAAAAAACGATTGCACGCACAAATTAGATATAGTGTGACAGTTGAGTACGTATAATAGTTGAAGAGTTAACGAAAGAACGATGAGATAGAAGAAGTATATAGTATGTGATATTAAAAATGCATACATGTGGAAATATGTCGATGATACAACAACCTCGGAGGTCATAACGAAAGGAGAAAACAGTAGCGCTCAGGCTGTGGTTGACAAGGTAATTCATTGGTCTACGGTAAATAGAGTAAAGTTAAATGGTGAAAAGTGTAATGAACTAAGGATTTCCTTTTTGAAAGATGAACCAGTTTTCGACCCTATTGTTTTGAATGGACAGCCTTTAGAAGTCGTAAAGAGTGTCAAGTTACTTGGTGTGAAGCTTACAAATAACCTTTCATGGAACGAACATATTAATGACACAATAAAAAAGGCTTCGAAACGATTTTATTTTTTCATTCAATTGAAAAGAGCAAATGCCCCATTGAAAGACTTGGTTCTCTTTTATATAACGTGTATTAGATCTGTCCTGACTTATGCCGTCCCGGTGTTCTTTGATGGGCTGCCAAATTACATGAAAATTGAACTTGAACGCGTCCAGAAAAGGGCTTTCTCAATTATTTGTCCAAACATCCCCTACATCCAAGCCTTACAGGAAGCGAATATTCCGACGATAGTCGACTATTGTGAACACGTGTGTCATAAAACATTCAATTCCATCGTTAATGATAGCGAGAATAAACTTTTTAAGTTTCTTCCTACTTTAAATAACGTTTCGTACGATTTATGAAAAAATAAACGTTTTATAATTCCAGAATGGAAAACTAATCGTTGTAGAAACTCTTTTATCATGGCTAATTGCATTAAAAATAATTATTCTTCGTCGTTGTGCCCGAGCCAACGGCGCGAAGTGCCGTGCGAGGGTACTAATTCCGCACGGCTATTTACACCCAGGAAAAGGAAAGCATAGCGAAGTCTGAATGGTAATAATTCCGTGTTCTCAGTACGCGAAATTAATCTTCAATCCATCAAGGTTAAAACATGACAAATAAAATGCTGGTTAGGATTAGGGTTTGGATTAGGGCTTGGATTAGGATTTATATTAGAACACCGAATTATTACCGTCTGAAGTTCATCAAATATCGCGGGCGCGTGGTTCAAGGGTGGCGGTGAGTGGGAGGTCATCACTGGTCTCAAAAATATGGCGGACTATATTGCACTACAGTATTTCGTATTTTTGCAAAAAGATTTGGCAACTTTCTCAACCTACGAAGGGTGGTCATTTCTGATCTCAGGAATATGGCGGACTATCAGGAGTAGCAAACACTTAAGGCATCCAAAAAGGCGAGAAATAAGACGAAAACGACTGCCACAAGACTCTTGAAGAGAGATTAATTCGGGGAAAATACAGAGAAGCGCCAAGAATTGACTATGCCATGAAACACAAGGCAAGTTTGTTGATAATGCGTATTTATACTTGTGTTTTAATGCTTTATACAGATCGGCGTAGCCGTACTCATCCAGTCTATTCCCTGTTTAAATTCCAGAGTAAGTTTATGTTTTGTAAATGCAAGACTGTCTTCTTATTACTGTAATGAATAGGTCGTATTTTATACCAAATTTAAGCATACATTAGGCGTAATAACATACTGATGACAAATGTTGTGCCAATTAAAAAAATTGTCAATAAAACAAGGATTAAAAACTGATATTTTGTCATTTTGAAAAAATATACAGAAAGAATAACAATTGCCATGTTGCTATGACAACAACCTATTTCAGTACTTCATGTAATTCCGAAAATATAGTTGCATGCTCTTAGTTAGTGGCGAGGGGTTGCTGCATGCATGTATTTCTAGTAAATATAATTAATTTTACCTAAAGTTTGATAACTGTCTGTTTAACTTGATTCAAGTATGAAATCTGTAAATTAATTTTCTATATGTAAATATGCAATTCAGCCTTTGGGCAGTATAGTGGGGGCTTATAATAAACCATCATTCATTCATTCATTCATTCATTCATTCATTCATTCATTCATTCATTCATTCATTCATTCATTCATTCATTCATTCATTCATTCATTCATTCATTCATTCATTCATTCATTCATTCATTCATTCATTCATTCATTCATTCATTCATTCATTCATTCATTCATTCATTCATTCATTCATTCATTCATTCATTCATTCATTCATTCATTCATTCATTCATTCATTCATTCATTCATTCATTCATTCATTCATTCATTCATTCATTCATTCATTCATCTCCAACCAAGAAGTAAATCGCCTCGCAACTTCAATTTAGCGAACAACAGCATTGGCAAAAGGTGAAAATTAATGACTTGCCGTAGCCCGTTGGCAAAACACACATCACATCCTTTTTCAAATATAGACTCTCTAGACAAATAACTTGTTTTGGCTTTAAAATAGCATTTTGGTATGCACTATTTAAAAGAGCAAATTCCAAACACGACCAAAAAACAATGTAATCCAACATGGCGAGCCGCGAGCGAAAAGAGAAATTCTGGTGTATAGTGGAAGCATGTAATATGATATTCTCCCCTCACCCCCTGAGGCGACAAAATGCTAATTAGTCACGTGACCAGCGGTAACCAAGGTTTTTCCTCACCTTAGCGAATATAAAACCCTGGCTTGCGAGGTTGATATTCCAGCAGCTCTTGTCTTGCTATTCATAGCGATTGTGTCAATGGTAGGCTGGTTTTTTTTATAGTTCTAAGGATGCGTGTGTATAGCATGATATGTAGTTTGTACAAATATCAAGTTTTTACTTGTTTTGTCATTGAAACCAGATTGTTCATTTGAAACTGTGGTAAAGAAAAGTTCATGCAACCGTATAATATTTCATGCATACGTAATACTCGTAGCTAGTGCTTTCTTGCTACTAATCTGCAGTGCGGTTAACAATTTTGATAAAAATCTGATTGTAGGTTGATGCTGGCCAGCATATCGGTGACTTTATGATATGCACATATCCTTACAAATATCCTTACAAATGTAGTAATTTGTTGTTTTAGTAGTAACGTTTACTTAGTATATCATTCGAAATCAACCTTACTTAACACTTTGAATCTTGAAGAATTCTCCCGAGCCTGCGCTTACATAATTGAACGACAGATGACGATACAATGTAAAAAAGGAGTCTGAAACTGAAGGAATAAACACTTAGCTACGTAAAATGTAATTGCATACATGTATAACCATATGCTTAGAATTAGAAAGCACAGTCTCCTTGAGTTAGACCTACGCTTTCAGTAGTCTCGATAATGGTGATGATATTCGTCAATTGAAAGTTAACTAACACAAAGATAGTCAAGAGAATATTCAACCATTCAGTTTTTGCAATGTGTGAACGATTCAACTCCCCCCCCCCTCCACCCCCTTTAACAGATATTATAATTATACATTTTGCACACCCGTCTCAGCAAAGACTTTGACTTTCTGATTTAAATAACTATCATACATGATTTTATTACAAGCGGTCGCGAAAATAGTCACCTAATCAATTTTGAACAAATGAAATAGTTACAGTCGCCGTGTACACATGCTGTGGACAATTTTTAATATGGAAGAATTATTGAAAATTAAGTTGTATGATTAATAGTTCGAATGAACATGACAACAAATGAAATCCATCCGTATTTAATTCATGATCCACCATAAACATCCGTCTCAATAACAAACATATGCATCAGAATCACAAGGAAGAGCTCTATAGGTCAGAAACGAGAAACGTCAATTGATTTTCTACCTAACACTTTTAAGAGTAGGATTGTGAGAAGACATGAAGAAATCATTTTCTGATCCTTCAGTAGCTACATGTTATGATCTTGCTCTTCGTAGCAGTTGTGTCCACGTTAGCTTGTTCATGTTTTACAGATGCTCGAATTGATTGGACACGGGTGATTGGAAATCATTCACAATTACTATTCTTATCAAAAAATAATAATTGTGAAAGATTTCCAATCATTCATGTTTTAATGATTCAAATAATTAGACTGACTGAAAAAATGAGAAATACCGATTGGAATTACAATACTGCATGCTTGAATTTTAAATTTGTGTTCTTGTTGTGTAGGTTACAATAGTAAGATATAATCATTGAAATATCGCAGCAGGCTAATCACACTTCAGAGTATTCAGATAACAAATTCATGCAGACCAACAATTTTGTACCTTTTTTGATATGTATAAATTCCTGCACTATGCAAGTATATTTCTGCTGTTAAAATTTGCATACTTACTCAGAGTGGGAATTTGTTGTTTTAATGTTAGGTTATATTTAGCATGTCACTCGTAATCAACTTTATTTGATATTTTCAAATCTTAAGGGAAGCTCGTGGGTCTGTGGTTACATGACTGAACGAGCCGATAAAGAAACATAGTAGAAGGGATATCAGAAGGTGAAGGGATTAACACTTACTTGACAAAAAAAAATCGATTGTATACAAATGCATCTATATGCTCAGAATTTGAAAGCTACGACTCCTTTGAAATAGCTCCATAATTTTGCTAGTTGTTTTTACTCAAAGATATCTGACTCAAACGAACTCAACTTTTCTCACTCAACTTAATTCTGAACTCAAAGATAACTAAGAAAGTCAATATTATACTAGTACAATATAATATTATATGACTTTTATTTAGTATATCATTCGCAATTAACCTTTTTAATATTTGGAAATCTTGAAGAATTCTCCCGAGTCTGCGGTTTCATGGTTAAACGAGCCGACATAGTAATACGGGAATCTAAACTGAACGAATGAACACTTAGTTACGTAAAATGTAATTGCATGTACAACCATATGCTTAGAATTCGAAAGCACAATCTCTTTGAGTTAGACCTATGATTCCAGTAGTTTACATAATGGTGATGATATTCGTGAGGTGAAAGTTAACTAACACGAAGTTAGTCAAAGAGATCTTTAATATGAAGGAATTATTGAAAATTAAGTTTCATGATTAATAGTTCGGTTGAACATGACAACAAATAAAATCCAGCCGTATTTAATTCATGATCAACCATAAACATTCGACAATAAGTATATGCATCAGAAATCACACCTAAGAGCATCATAGGTCAGAAACGAGAAACGTCAATTTTTGTCAGGCACAGACAGATTGTTCCACACTATAAAGTGAAATAATTAGTTTCAGGGCCCAACTGAAAATGGGCAAACGTTAAATCATGGACATGTGACTATAGACATGGGTTCATTAAGGGACTTGTTGTCTATATAAATAACATCAAAAACAGAGCTAATAAGTGAACGTCAGTGCCTGATGCAGAAGACAAAACGGTTTGTACGTATATAGCCAAGAAATAAACAGACTTTGCTTTAGACAAAATTTTTTACGTATTTCTATTAACTGGGAATGAAAATGCAAACTTAGCCAGCAAAACGATAAAAAATTGAAAGTTTCGAGTATCTTACCTGTTAGAAGAAACATTTCCAAATTATTTTTACAAAATCCTTGCGCCCACAAGCGAATAAAACTATTTTTTCCTTGATTTTTTCCCGAAAACAATCAAGCCGTAAAACATTCTTTGCATAAACCAGGGAGGCAAAGGTCTTTTTAAAACCTGGGGATAGCGGCTGGTCAGTGGTAAACATCTGTAGCTTGTGGAACCATATGGCGTCAGTAAAGGCCAAAATCCGCCGCCATGTTTTTTGGCGACACTTTTTCATGCCAAGTCGCTCTTCCTGCAGTATCTGTAGAGCTCAATGGGACCAATCCGCGCCATGTTTTGCTTCAAACATGGCGCTTGTACTTTCTCCCGATATTTTGAAGCTCCGTGTTGCGAATGCTCAGCATCGGAACAGCGGGATGATTTGAAAATAATAAAGATAATAAATAGAGCTTGCGAAGAAATAATGAAGAGCTTGCAAAGAAAACTTCAAATAATTTTTACCAGAAGACATGAAGAAATCACTAAATTTCTATTTTCTTGCAGCTGTTGTCTTGATATTCATGGTAGTTGTGCCTACGGTATAGGCTGATATTGTTTTTATTGTTCTTTGCAGGATGCTCGCGACGTACTGCGTATCTAGTTTCACTTTTTTAATTTGTGCATGTCTAGAGATATTTTTGTATTTCCTGCAATATGATTGGCCACAGCAGCGGATGACTTATTACGACATCTTGACTGTAGTCCAGAAGTGTTACTTTTCACAAACAAACTAAAGTAGTGAAGCTACCATAAATTGTTAAACTTGATTATAAAAGTGGGCAAAACCAAAAAACATTACAAGCCTGTACAGGCTATACATATTATAATCAACCAAAAAAGTACACCTTGAACTACATAGTGAAACATGAAATTTACGTATTGCCGCCCGAAACAATATTGCAGTTGTTTAACAATACGTTAATCACTAACCTGCAGTTCAAGGATGGTTTCTGAGGTTGAATTTTAGTATTAAATATTTTAAGAAATTGCAAATAAAGTTTGTCTTGTAAAAACGCAATTTCAATTTTCCTCGTTTTGCAAAATAACAATCATACAATAAATACACGTGTAGATTTTTACAATTTTCATTATTTTATATACTGAATAAACACGTCGCTGTACAGATGACATCGTCTTAGCTGTTTGTCAGCCATGCTTAAATTGACATCGAAATATATATTATATATATATATATATATATATATATATATATATATATATATATATATATATATATATATATATATATATATATATATATATATATATATATATATATATATATAGATATATATATATATATATAATTCGAATGATAACTGGCCTGCCAACGAATAAGCCACTTATCTGGAGGATCCACAGGATACACGACGCTTGTGTGAATAGAATATAAGTATAAAAGATGAACGCGAACTCCAGAAAGATAAAATATAATTATTTGTAAACAGACGTTTGGCCCGTTTGGGCTTCTTCAGTGTTATATACAAATTTCAAAACAATTAAGATAAACTCGTGCTTTATATAGCCTGAAACTAATTAAAAACTAATAAAAGTTACTAGAGCATGTACTTTTAACTCAATCTAGAATATTAAAAACTAATTAAGAATAATTTATTCTGTTTTTAGATCTAAATTCGCACCTCTTATTGAGTCCATACGGTTTCAACGTGCACAATTGTGCACTCCAATATGCTTCTCTAGTAAGCAAACGTTTGTCTGTAGTATTAACTCCATTGTTGTTATATATTTGTTCTATACCTATAAAGCTAAAGTCTGAAAGGCAATGCTCCATGCTGTTATAATGGACAGCAACTTCGCACGTCTTCTTGTTGGTAAGCATAGCCGATTTATGATTTCGGAAACGAACCTTAAGTTCAGTGCTTGTGGAACCGATGTATTGCACTGAACATTTATTGCAAGTGATCAAATAAATGACATTATGAGATGTACATTTAATATTCTGTTTGATTGAATATCTTTTTCCGGTTTGACAGCTTTCAAAATTGTTCGTTTCTTGTAAGTAATTATTACATAAGTCACACTTTCTTTCGCACTTGAAACAGCCACCAGGGCTTTGTCCTTGACCAGATTTGGAGACACGATGACGTTTTGACGATAACAAGTCTTTAATGGATTTGGGTCTTCTAAATGATGGTATAATTGCACCGGGTGGGAATAATGCCAACAACTCTGGAGATTCATGGAGCAGATGGAGGTGTTTTTTAATTATTTTTCCCATATCCGGAAGGCGTGGATTGAAGTCAACAACCAAAGGGAAAACTGTTTTTTTCTCCTTGGTTTTGGCTGAAAGAAGATCTTCCCTAGGGACGGATCTAACTTTATCAAACTGACGCTTTACGTTGGTCGATTTATAGCCTCTGCTTGTCAGATATTTTTGATATTCTTCACTACGTTTCATATATATATATGATATATATTACGCTCCTTTACTTCGGGGTTGTTGAGCGCTCTGTGCGCAGAGTTGATTCGGTGACTTGCCAATATTGCAAGGCTCACTTCCGTCGTGGTAGTTTGAGCGCTCTACCTATGAGACTCTGGGCATGCTTGGATGCATTGATGTCTCTGTGTTGTCCCACATGCGTCTGGTGAGAGCGCTCGCACGTGGTTATATACGAGTCATCATGTATCTGGGTATGTACAAGCTTTACATAAATTATTCTAAATCTCTTCTCTTACATTAAGTCCTGCAGGTATATAAGTACAAAGTTTCTAAATCCAAAAACCCAACCTCGTCCCCAGGGTCATCTTTGTGGGCACGGTGAGGAAATAGATGACCCTGGTAATAGCTGTCAAAATCTCCAATATTCTTGGAGATTTTCGAGCATGCGCCGTCAGTAAATAATGTGGCGCTGACTCAAGTTACCACTGGGACAGAGCATTGGCGTGCAAATTTTCACAATGTATACAGAAATTTGAGCTCACATAAAAAAAATATTTAAAAGAATCTTTTTTAATAATGCAAATGGATACTTTATTTGCCGCATATGATAAACTAAGTATCCAAAATGTATAGTACCTGCATAGAGTACGATACGATCCATTCGATCTGCACGCATGTTATTCTTACGCTACATTCAACCATCTAGTTTTTTAATTTGCTGGACTAAATTCCGTCCTTCGCGTGATACTCAACATTAAAACAACTCAAACCAACCACAAGTTGTATATAAAAACCCCAACCTTATAAATGTGCAGAAAACAGGAAGTAATATTATGCTGTCATTTCGTTTAAGCAATCACATTTATTGTCACGAACCCTTACTGGTCGAATGTGTTAACCAATGAACAAGGAGATTAGGACAGCCGTTACCAGGGTCATCTATTTCCTCACCGCACCCACAAAGATGACCTTGGGGACGAGGTTGCCCAAAAACCCTCCCTTTCAGTTAGGTTATTAACATTTGTTACGTCAATAATCATCACCGATATATATATATATATATATATATATATATATATATATATATATATATATATATATATATATATATATATATATATATATATATATATATATATATATATATATATATATATATATATATATATATATATATATATATATATATATATATATATATATATATATATATATATATATATATATATATATATATATTTGTTAAAAATGTTTTTCAGGATGCAGCAGAGGCAAGAGAGCAGTGTCATCAAGAAAAGAGGAGTCCCATCAGACAATGTACTTACAAGAGTTTGAATGACGGAAGAGATCATGGAGAGATCATGGTCAGTCTCGCATAGTTTCATTTAAAACAAATATATTCCTTCCTTATATAGATCGCTAGCATGCAGCGTAAGCAAGCCATGAAGTCAAAATTGGCGAAAAGTAGGTCCGGTTGTTAGGGTCTTCCTTACTACCATGCTACAACCACCAAAAAATTTTTACAATACACAAGTATGTCAGCTGGGTGTGTAAAATACTTTCTTGCATTTTTACAGAAATGCGACTTTCGAAAGATTCGTTCTGACACAGCCCTGCGAGTGACTTACCAAGGAGACGTGAGAGTAGTAAGTGCTTCCCCTTCTTGCCGTCGTTGGTTCATTACAGTAAATGGTAGGGAATGCCCATCACCTGATACCATCGACGCTTCGCTATATTTTCATGGCGTGAAGGGTTTGAACCACCATCGCCCTTCCACTTTGGATGGATTTTGTGAAAACATCCCAGAAGGTCGAGTAATTGTTGGTCTATCTGTGGGAAAATGTGGAGGTGGTCACAAAGGCGATCCTGGTGATGCGTACACATGCTGGAACTCGGTTTGTCGTCTGATCATTGAAGAAGTTCCACCGTTGCTTTGAAGGCCTTAACATTATACCTGTAGTTTAGGTACACCCAGCCCGTACAGCAGCTGTTTTTATCTTGCACATTAAGCGTATAATAACAAATATTGCATCAAAATCAGTGTAGATTTCAAGTTCACTAGAAATAAAGCTACTTACTTAGCAGTTTTTTGTTGCATGTAATTTCTTACTATTTGTACCAGTGAATTTATAATTTTCTGAGCGCAATAAAACGCAGTTATTATATGGGAAGGATCACTTTCAACGAAATAGTGGCCTAGCAGTAATTGCCTGGGAAGCAGTATCAGCGGCCCATTGCTTTTCATTAGTAATGGACCAGCAAGTGAATTACGGCCGGAAGAATTGAAAATGGCCGCCAATAAAAATCGTTATGGTTTTTTATAGTTTTGACGAAATTAAAAGGAATATGCATTACAAAAAGTACAAATATTACAGCAGCAAACTTTGTTCAACTATTTTGAGGTAAGAAGTTTTTGTAAGCGTAAAATTATTAAAATTACTTAAATAACACATTTTGAAACAAAGCGGTAAAACTAAATGGTAAAGATAACAGCGAAGAACACAATGTAAGTTTCATTGCGAAGATAATTTCAAGTCCTAATGCCACATATTAAACTTTTTATTAACCTCACTCGCTCGATCTGCATAGAGAAATATCAAACCTTGGTCCGACATTGCTCAGTACAGACCTTGCGTTCTCAGTCAATAGAAGTTATTAATTTAGTCTCGCTTTGCTTACTCGCTCACTAGTAGAAAATTAAGCTCCCAGATTGATGACTAAAAAGAGAGATCTGATTGACAAGCTAGTCAGTATAATTGCAACGCCTTATGGCCTGAGATGAAGAAATTTTTATGTGTGCCATTATAATTTGCCCTTGCATGAAAAGATCTAGAGTTTATTTTGTACCACCGAAAGCTCGGGAAATGCTCAATTCGCGCGTGCAGGGGAAAAATTTCAGTTTAATTGTTTGCAAACTCGTAGGTAAATCTGTTACACATTCGAATCTTGCGCGAGTTTGCCAAGTTTGCACGCGTGCAATCTTTTAGGTTATACTTGTGTGTAAAACTATCGCAAAAGTGGTGTTTGCCGAAAAGGCAGATAGTGCAAACTTTTGCAAATCTGCTGGCAAATTTAAAAGCTTTGGAGAAGTATGCTTCGCGTGAAAACCCATTGAACAAGCTTTTGAAGAACGTTTAGTTTGATGTAGATTTGGCATATGCATTTGTGAAACAGAATGGCATATAATTATAGTATGGTATGTATGCAAACGGTTTATGTAAATGGATGGAAAGTTTAAAAACAGTTTCCAAACGACTTAAATTAGCTTCCGTAGGCTTCCGTGCCTTGCAATCTTTGAAATGTCATATCTTACAAGCAAGTTGCATTGCTTGAAGACTTTAATATATCCAGAGTGGCAGAAGGGTCCAGGGCTGGTAGGTCCTGCGCATGCTTGGAGCCAAATAGCTATGCAAAAAGAGGCCAAAATCTACCAAAAGAGGCCAAACTACAATTTTTCTAACGCGGCCAAATATATGCTAAAAAGCCCAAATTTATTGCAAACTCATTCCTAATAGTTTTGTGTATTGACACTGTTCAGCTTTTATTTTGCAACTAGTGCGATGACTAGAGTATTGCGTAGCACAACTAATTTATTCCATGAATACTAAATAATCCTCACATACTAAAAGTCCTCATGAATACTAAATGTCTTTAATTAATATCACAATTAGTATGACAATTATATTATGACGATTAAACATATATAATCAAACTAAAATCGAAACATTTTCCAAGCATTACTTTGAAATAGAAAGAGGCCAAAAAGTAGACAAAAAGCCAAACTTTTTTTTGAGGCCAAGCATGAAAAAAAGAAGCCAAAATCGAGTTATTTGGCCTCCAATAGGCCAAACTACCAACCCTGGAAGGGTCGTGGTTAAATGGTATAGACGAGAGGTAGGTTTCTCGAAAGATGGAACCTTTTTTTTTTGAGATTCTTAAAACGAGAATGAATCCACAACAAGACATGCATTTCTAACATTCTTAAACTGAGGTAAGGCTCAGTGTAAAGGTTAGAATGAGGCTTAGGAGTACTTTAAATGTCTGGTTGTTGATTCTTTCTCGCATTGAGAATCTTGAATAACAGCCGCCATGTTGAAAACCTACCTCTCGTCCATCCCCTTTAGACATGACCGTCGCAGAAGGTGCTAAATTTGTGTAATTTGTGCAGACAGTGTACTTACAAGAATTTGAATGACGATAAGGATGAAGGAGAGATCATGGTCAGTATCTCACTTGCACACTGACCAAACTGGTCTAAGAGGACAAAGTTATATATTTGCATCAGAATTCTTTAATATATAAAATCATAAATAAAGTATCTAAAAATGGACATTTTGTACACTCGATATTCAAGGAAAAAAGGAAAACAGTGGAGCAGGAAATGTGTGATCTTTATTTCAAAGTTCTTATCAAAGAGATATATTTATTTCTATTATTACTAAATTAGATTAAAATCAAGCTGCATGGAATACATATACCCCAAGTGCAAACTTGGTTATATCAAATCTTCAAGCCACTTAAATATCAGGGTTCATAAAGCAATATCGGTTCGGTTTCAATCGAATTTGAAGAGATTAGGAATGTCATTGATGCTTCGTTTACGATACGTCATTATACGATATTCCTCTCCATTTGTCGATCTTGCGGTTTGGGGCCTTCAAAATAGCCTATTTTTGTTGATTGCTAGAAACGCTATAAATGACATCCAATTCTGAGATTTGAGCCTCGTTCATCTCAGTTTTTGCGAGAGTAAGCAAAAATATCCAAAATGTTCTATCAGTTTTCAAAACTTCAAGTGATGATCTTAACACCTTTTCGACTGGTACTCGTCGATTTATGTTTCTTAGCGGGGTCATGTAGTTTTTAAGGTTGCAAGTTAGTGTATGTTCATGCACGTTGTAAATATTTGCAGTGGTGAAGTTAACCATGCATAGCATTGTTGCTGTGTATGCAAATTACTAGGGATCTTAATGATGAATATTTAATCATGTCCATGATTTCTCGCCATGCTGAAATTAGTCAAATTGTGCCACAAACTCCAGGCTATACACCCTGTTAGTAATTATTATTGCTATCATTATCCCCAATGGCACTGAGGCAGATGTGCAATAGGAATAAAACAACATGAGTTTTACTTAATTGTTTATATTTTATACCATTTACAATGGAGAAAATATGGAACAGTGAACTTTGAAATTACTGGATTCTTGCATAAAAACCCTAAATAACATAAATAATTATTATGCAACAAAATACGAACATTAGCCAAAATCTGACTCAGTCTGTTTAAGTTAGCAATATTGGATGTAAAATATATCTAAAACCAGAGGAGAAGCAAAGACGAGTAGAGTTGTTAAGGCAAAGCAAGACGAATTTGCATACTTCAAAGTTAATTGAGACCATCACACACTAAAAAGATTTTTAAACATAGTAAGAAAGCGAGGGAAAATCAGATAAAGGAAATATTATAAAGACTACTCTTAGGGAATTCAACTCAGTAAAAAAAACTTTATCAAAACATCTTCATTCACAAAGTGCCAAGATATTCCATGAAGCTGAAGTTTCATTAAGATCCATGGCTTGGCGGTACAAGATCATAATAAGCATTGGTAAAATTGAGAGATTACGCCAATAATTGTACCACTAATAAAAACCAGATAAAAGTTGGCACGCTTGCTTATACTGGGCTAAGTCAGACATGAAAAGGACTTTCCCTACTTCATACAAGAAGCAACTACCAACACTTACAGTAGAGGATGATCATCTTTATGCACAATGCCCCTTCTCATACACTTGTTACACATATGGAGCATTGAAAAATGTATGGTCGAGAGAAGCAGTTTTAGCCAGCCCTCAATCAGAACCTCATTATGAACTTCTGGTCTTTTCTGAAGAGAAAAGTTATGATGTTGGCAAACAATACTCATTGAAGAATTGCCTTTGTGAAGCAATTCAAAGTTGTAGATAAAGGTACCATTAAAACAGCAATAGATTTAATAAAGTAATTGGTGCTAGGGGGGGGGGGGTATGTTCATTGCTAGCCATTATAACCAACTGTTAATACAAGTGAAAAATTTAAATTTAGACTCTAAATTTTTAGCTGTGGCAAACTATATTACCGGCATACCTTGTATATGCCTTTCAGGCCTTGTATTTATTGCATAATAATTATTTATGAATCTTGAGTGTAATGCATAATTAAATTAATTATAATATAACATTGTGTTGTGAAAGAATAAAGCAACGGGGTATAGGTACACGGATCATAATTATCATGATGTTAAAAGTCTTTACCGACTAAATTAAAATGGATATAGAGAAGAGGTGCACTATAACATCAGACTCAACAACGAGTATATGCATCAGGACCAAAAGAGTCAATTTTGAAAAACGTTTCAATTTTGAGATATCATTATTGAAATATGTAGCATATGCACTTGTACTAATATCAAGTTTTCACTTGTTTCATGTATTGAAACCAATTTGTTTGAAGCTGCAGGAAAGTGAACTTCATGATTTGTTTACAATTTTATGCCTAATGTGTTGCTTCGTTAATGATTTTGAGAAGAATAATAATTGTGAATGATTTCCAATCATTCGTGTTGTAATCATTTAAATAATTTAAACTCACTGAGAAAATTGAGGAAGACCGATTGGAATTACAATACTGCCTGAAGTTTAACTTTTTGTTCTTGTTTGAGTATAGGTTTTGTATTTTGTATTTCCTCCTAAGTTGGTAAAATTCCGCCATTCCGATAAACCTTGGGTAACAACACCATTAACACGCCATTAAAACCCTCATAAGAGACCGTCAGAAAGCATTCTATAGCAGGAACAATCCCCTTTGGCTCTCACTAAGACGCAAGGTCCAATACGAAATAAGGGAAAGAAAAAAGTCCTTTTATAAGAATACAGTCCAGCATCTAAGAAACACTTACAGTCGTAGATGGTGGAAAATGGTCAACAAAATGTCAGGTAAACCTGAGAAAACAAAACATTTCTCTTTAGAAAGAAACGGGGAAACTCTGAACGACGAACATCTAGCGAGTGCCCTTAACGAATTTTACGTCTCCGTCAACGCGGAATTCCGACATTTGACGTAAATTTACTGCCGGCATCTTTACCGGCTAATGACGCCTTTTTATCCGTTCAGCCTTACGAAGTCTGTCAGAAACTATTGGCCCTCCAACCTTATAAAGCAACAGGACCTGATAATGTACCAAGTCGATTTCTAAAAGATTTCGCTCACGTGCTAGCCGATCACGTTACCACCATTTTTAATGCATCCCTTTCCTTTAGCGTCGTCCCGAGAATTTGGAAAGAATGCAATATCGTTCGAATCCCAAAGGTACAACAACCTGAATGTGAAGGAGATACCAGACTAATACCGTTGACCTCTTGCCTTTCCAAACTGTTGGAAGACATTGTTGTAAGTTGGCTAATTGACGACGTCAAGGGAAAGATTGACCCCTGCCAATTTGGCTGTTTGAAAGGAACGTCGAATACAGCTAGATCACAGAGAAAAATTGAATCTTTCTTTGTCCTAGCTCAATCATTTACTGAAGATATACTGTACAAGTATACACTTTTGTGGATTATCATAACAATATCTTTGTAAGACATGAGATAAATCTGACTCAAAGATGCACAAAGATATGTTTCAGAGAGTCGGATTTTTTTCTTGGAAAGCAAGCCTCCAGGGCCCTCTACCAGCAGCTTGTGCCTTTGGTGCTTATCTTCAAGCTCCCATACACAGCTTTATCATATTCCCACGGCCCTGGTTAAACAGAAGTGTAAAATTTTTTCTCCAAAAATCAGTGCAGGCTGCAGACATAAAACACTCTTGGCATTTGACATTTGGGAAGTAGTTATAACTCACACACCAACATTGAACGGTGGGGGAGTGGGAAGGTCATTAATATCACATAACTGCAACTGCTGTCAAGGTTTTGGCCAGGATTTTAGTTGCATATACTTATGTTGGTCATGCAGCTAAAGCTTGTTTAGTAACCTGAATACTGCTTTTGAAAACAGGAGTGTGGGTTGAATTCTTGCCAGAGCACTAATTGAAATTTTTCATAATTACTAACTGCCTTTGATCAAAATTAATTAAAAATGTATATGCATGTACATATGTATTATTATGTTTTGTTCAATGTGACATGTAGTTTGAACTCTTATATTTTCTGGAGAGGTTGCAAAATATCTTAGCAATTAACAACAGGTAATAAATGCATATGTCTGTCTTGGATTTCACACATTTACGACATGTGATGATGGCTGCAAAGTGACCAATTTGTCCACTCCCTCATTTCAAGTTTGTTTTTTGTTTCTTTGCTAAACCCTGTGAAATTTATGTAAAAATAATTTTTAAATTATGCAAAGCACATTACTCAAAATTATATGATTTATTCTTTACTGTTTACATGTATTTATAATCAAAAGGTCTGTAATACCTTGCCTGGGTTTTAGTACAGTATGATTCCATTTTATTAATTACAGTATTTCAGAACAAAGAAACTTTTACAAAGTGAAACACTTTTTACAAAGTGAACCACAAACATTTTTTTGAAAATACATACTGTATAAATATTGAAGCTTCATTTATTTAAGTGTTATGTTAAGTACAGTATTTAATTTACAAATTGTGACATCATTGCCAGTCTACTAGTTACAAATGAATACACTGAATATCAATTGTATATAATAACAGCTAGAATAACCTCTGCATTATACTGCAATGTTTATTATTGCATGCATATTCTCAATTAATTACCGATATTATAGTTTTAAATAAATGACTGCAATACTTTCTCCAAATTTTTTTAGGGTGCTGTAAATATTTTATTGAGAATTTTGCCTGTACTGCTACTAAATAGGACATGTTGTAGTTTAGTTTTCTATTTAGTTTAGTTTTTTTGTAGATTGACATGGTGGATATTCAACGAAGTGCAGCATCCTTTCTTTTAAGAATTAAAGAACAGAACAAAATACCATAGCTGGGTACATATTTTCTCAAATGTCCTCAAAGGTTTTTGAGGGATGCAATATTAGAGTATGTCAAGTAAAACAAAATATTTTTTCTATGTAGACTGCTATGTGTGACATCCAGGAAAGTACTACCTGCTTGATAGACCAGGTTTTGACTTATGTCAAGCAACAAGTTGTCGCTACCTTGGATCCATGTGAAAAGAATCGTCAAGCTGAACTACTTGAAGCACTGGATAATATTCCAGCCCTTTTTTCTGGAATTGAAACTAAGGCACTGCATGCAGCATATGTAAAGAAGAATTTTAACTATGTTGGTTACAAGAAAATTTGTCTTGGCACAAGGTATGTGAGGAGAAAGAAAGGCCCTAAACGCGTGATCAGTGCGCAAGTTGAAAGTTTCATATATATATATATACAAATTCTAGAAAGTCTACAGCAAAGTTTACGGCAAACAAAAAGATAGCCTCTATCATTTTAAAAGAAGCAAAATGTAGTGAAAAGGGTGTGCTTTATGACATTTGCGATGGTTCCATTTTTCAGAATGATAACTACTTTAAGGATCATCCTGATGCGTTGGTGATAATTCTCTATCACGACGAGCTTGAAGTGTGTAATCCTCTGGGCAGCAAAGCTGGCATTCACAAGGTAGACATGTTTTACTATACTTTAGAAAAATTTCACTCGAAAGTTTCGGTCCAAGCTAGCTGCTGTTCGTCTACTTGCAATTGTCAATGCCAATTATGTCAAGAAATATGGCATTGAACGTATTCTGGAACCAATAATTAAGGACATTAATATCGTTCATGGTGGTAGTATGATGACAGTAAATGGCATTGAAAGAATTGTGTTCGGCAAGGTATTGGCATGCGCTGGAGATACTTTGAGACAACACTTGTGGGGTGGTTACAAAGAGGGTGTAGGATTTTCTATAAACAAATGTAGAACATGTTACTGCTTATTTCTGAAAATGCAACAGGAATTCTTCGAAGAGGCGTTTGTGATGCGTACACAGGCTAGATACGACGAAGAATGTGAAGACATCGAAAATGCTCCAACCGACGCAGTGAGATGTGACTTGTGCACAACATATGGTATTTATAAGCGAAGTGCATTGTGCAATCTTCCAGATTTCGATGTCACGAAACAACTTCCCCAGGATGTAATGCGCACACTTTTAGAAGGTACAGTCCAAAATGAAGTTAGATTAATCCTTCTTTACTTCATCCAGACAGGTAAATTAACCCTTTTACAACTCAACGGTGCGATTAATAATCACAACTATGGATACAGCGAGCAGAGCGACAAACCTGGGCCTATCAGGGAATCTGTGTTCCAGACAGCAGAAGGCTATAAGGTTAAGTACAGTGCTTCCCAGACAAGACTATTTCTACGTATCTTGCCGTTTATCGTCGATCCTATGATAGATTTCGACAACGAGTATATTACTTATTTCTGGTGGAACTTATCCAGATTGTGAACATAGTGTTCGCCCCACGTTTTTGCAAGAGCTTATAGCAAAACACCTTGCAACCTTTAAGGAGCTCTTTCACAACAAGAACGTTATTCCTAAGCAGCATTACCTCGTCCACATTCCCGCCATGATACGACTTCTTGGCCCTATGATGCGAACATCCTGCTTCACCTTTGAATCAGCCCATAGGTACTTTAATGAGTTAGGGAGGAGGCAAAACTTCAAGAATCTGCCTGTTTTATTAGCAAGGAGACATCAAATGTTCGAGTGTTTCAATTTCGGTGATTCATTGGAGAGACCCGGGTCCGATCCACTTTTTGCTACGGAAAAGAAGTGTGGCGTTGTTAATCAAGTCAACAAAGACAAGGTAAAGGCTTTACAAGAAAATTCAAGGAGTTTGGATTATTGCCTGGTATCACCCTGGAAAAGGTTTACACCACAAGTTGGATAACTGTAAATGGTACCAAGTACACCAAAACCGCAATGCTTGTCGTGGATGTGGCAGAGGAACCCTTGCTTCCTATTTTTGGCGAATTAAAAAAGATCTGGCTCATTGAGGAGCATGTGTAGTTTGAATTGTCACTGTTCGAAACCCACTCGTTCGATGAAATGCATCAGGCCTACTTTGTCCAACACGTTGATCCAGAAGTTGCCCATTTTGTGTCCACGGACGACTTGGTAGATTTCAGTGTGTTGCATTTAAAGCAGAATCAGTCAGCGAAGAGTTATGTTCCTGTGAAATACCACTTGAAAGATATTATGGAAGAGTTCTTGAAAGACAGTCGCCCAATGCAATAGAGACACCAACACTGATTCCTGCCATGGTTCTGTTTGATATGCATTGATAATGAAATTACTCTGTCACAGATTGTTGATCAACCAGAAGTGTAACTTCATAAGATTTAAAAGGATAGTGTGATCGTTATCCTTCAACAAAAAAGGAATTTGACATTGTGCGGAATATTTCCAGAACTGATAAAAATGTCCCTGATCGAGCGATGAACTTGTGCATTCGCTTTGCGCAAACAAAATCACCAATTGGAATGCAGTGTTAGTGTCTCTATTACATTTTATCGTTCTCCAGAGCCTAATTACAGTGGGGCTCAAAATTCTGAGTCCAGTCCAATTTTTGTGAGCCACCAGGAAATATAGTTACAACTGGAGTTTTTAGGTACGCAAACATACACATCAGGTTCTTAAACATGTATTGTACATTAGGTACTGAGACATGCTTTGATAATACTTCCAATTTTAACTTATGCAGGCCCGTTGAGTTTCTTATACTAAAATGATCGACTGGTATCTCTCGACCCATGTTAGAGGAAAGAGTATGACTGAAATAACCACCTTAAATGCATCACGAATGAGATTCAACGACAGAGCTGTTTACTCATCAAGAAATGTCTTGAAAAACAAGCGAATAGTCAAATTTTTGCCAATTTTTTTAATATGCATGCAAAACCATGGAAGGGTGACAAGGAACAACAACACCATGATTGAAATACCACGGCTAAAATTGGAAGTTGCAAAGCAAAATTTTGACTTTGTTGGAGCAAGAACTTTTAATAGCTTTCCAATGGAAATTAGATTAACAAAGACTTTTTTACAAAATTTCGGTCACTTATTTCAGACAATTTCCAATCCTAGTGGTAGTATACTTCTTAGTAATTTAATTCCTAATTTCCATAGTCTAAATACAGGACAAACAAGGATGGCAGTTTTGCATTTTTATGTCGTATATATTTGTAAATACTTAAATTCCAACTAGACCATGGCCTAGATTTTTATCTATATCAATGTACAATGCATTTTACTCGTTTCGAGTAATTTATTTGTTGAATTAAGTATAATTTTTAATTGTTTCACTCCCGCTTTTAGTCGTTATTTTTGTTTTTTAATATTCAAGGTAAGCATCACGAGAAGTTTTAAATTATTTTAAAACTTCTCGTGACACATATATCTGGTTTTGAGCAATTTAAAAGTAGGAATTCTGCTTTTTTACTCATTCTGAGTAATTTATTGCTTGAAACAAGAATGATCATGAGGAGGATTTAAGGCAGTAAGTAATTTATTTCTTAAAACAAGAATAATTTGCTTGATAAAATTTGTCGAACTAAGAATAATTTAACTACATTCTTATTTTGAGTAATGTATTTCTTAAAATAAGAAAAAAGGGATTTTTTGTTATTCTTGTTCAGCAAATATTTTCTTGTTTTAAGTAATTTAAAATTCTTTTTAAGAAGCATTTTGCTTGTTTACTTATTTTGAGAAATATATTTCTTAAAACAAGAATAAATTACTTGATAAAATTTGTCGAACTAAGAATAATTTCACTATATTCTTGTTTTGAGTAATGTATTTCTTAAAATAAGAAAAATGGGATTTTTTGTTATTCTTGCTCAGCAAATATTTCTTGTTTTAAGTAATTTAAAATTCTTGTTAAGAAGTATTTTGCTTGTTTACTCATTTTGAGAAACATATTGCTTGAAACAAGAACATTTTTCTTGATAAGAATTGTAAATTTTGCTGTGTGGATCCTCCCGTACAAGAAATCTGGTGAAATCTGGTCTGTTTCGCTTTAATTGCCAAACGTGTTTCGAAAGTTCCGTTTCGTTCGAATATTTTTGTGTGTGAAAGATTTGATATGATTCCTGTATCGCTCTTTGAATGTGTTTGAGGTCATGCCAATGTATAAGTGCTTTGTGTCTTGTGTGTTGCCTGTATTAGTTGTTGCTTTGTATACAATGTCTTTCCTCATGCACTTGTCTGCAGTGAGCTTGCGTGCTTGTTCATTCAGTTACAGTTCTCAGTGCTAATGTCTTGTGGTTGGCTTTTCCTAATTATGCAGGGGCGGATCTAGACCGTTGCAACCGTAGCATATGCTACGGTCAGATTTTGCTAGCAAAGTATTGATTTTACTATCATATATAAATATATATAAATGTATATATATATATATATATATATATATATATATATATATATATATATATATATATATATATATATATATATATATATATATATATATATATATATATATATATATATATATCTGTTAGGGCGATCAGTATGACACATGATACTATTTTACTAAATTATACTAAATTTTCATCTGCAACTGCAAGCCTTCTTCAGAGTATAATTATGACTAAAAGTCGCTAGATAGAGTGGCCTTTATAATGTCTATGGTTACGCTTGATAGAATCTAACAAGGGTAAAAAACGCGTAAGTCGGAAATAACGCGTAATAATGTAAAGCCTCAAGGAAAATCCTTTGATCATAATTCTTAATTCCTTTCTCAAGAATGACTGCATCGGACACGGATAAATATTTGAACTTTCATTCACATAATCCTGTTAATGACAAAAAAGCAGTGATAAAAACCTTGTTCGAGCGTGCAAAATCTATTCCGTCCACCACGCAACTGCAAAAGAGTGAGATTGGTAAAGTTTTTGAAGTTTTAGAATTAAACGGTTATAAAAGAACCTTTATTTATAAAACCATCACCGATGATACGACTACCCGTCATAATACCGAGTTTGAGTTTCGTGCTTCGACATGTTTACCATATGTGAAAGGGGTCTCAGACAGAGTCAAGAATATATTAACAGGTGTGGGAATCCGAGTTGCTTTTAAACCAGTGCTGACTTTGGCTAATATTTTTGGTAAACCCAGGATGAAGCATTCTGATGATCGTATGAAAGCTATTGCCTGTAAGTTCAAGTGTAGATCATGTTCGTTTACCTATATTGGTGAATCTAAAAGATGCTGGTGTTCGCGTTGGCTGGAACATAAGCCTGGTATACGAAGAGAAAATTTCTCAGCAATTAAAGAACATGCAGAAAGCACAGGTCACGATGCACAAAACTTTTTCAATTTTGATTGAACATCATATAATTTCAAAAGTGCTCAATACATTATGGTAGGGCCAAATTTATTAACAATTTACAAAAATAAAGTTTCAATTATGCGTTACTCAGAGTTTCATGCCATTGCAGGCAATCTCCAGACCACTAAAGAATTGTTGACCGTTGCTTATTGTTTGCTCACGTCACGTAGGTTTCTTGCGTGCGCTGGTGTAATTCGCGCGGTTAAATTTTCCCGCGAGAAACCTTCTTTGGTGGATGCAACGCGATAAAAGTTCACTTCTTTTGTTCAGGATTGACCCTTTTTCTGCCTTCAAGATGTATAGCTTCTCATTGTTACACAAGCTACATTGTTTCCCTCCTGACTTGTATGACGGCACTTGCTTTACAATGTCCCATTTGATGTTATATTCCTTGTTCTTCTCCTTTAAAGACCACACGTACTTCCATAGTTCCGTATTAGTTGCTTACTAGGGGCTGGCGATGGATTTCTTGTGATTTCGAAACCGCTTCTTGAATGTCGTGGACGTGCTGCCGATGTAAACTTTCGTGTCGTTGCTGTTTTCTTCGGTGACACTTGCCTTGTAAACGATGCTTTTTGTAAGGCATTTCTTTTCAAGGGGGCAAAGGTTGAAATTTCTGCAGTTACACATCTTTTCGCTTGATGTTGGTGGCATTGGTTTTTTAGTTAGGATCTTGTTATTGTGGTTAGCAATCACACTTTTCACGTTTTTCAGGCAGCTATAGCTCAAATTGACTGTGTTTCGGTTAAAAATTTTGCCGAGGGGAGATGATTTACGGAAGTGAGTATCTAGGAGACGCAAGAATTCTCTACCGATCTTCGATTGCACGTTTTGGCTGAATGGTGGATTAAACCAGGTGATATTTCTACTTCTCTTTCTTTTCGGCATTTTAGGGTTATTCCTGCTTTGGTAGCTCAATTTGTGTTGATAGTTGCTCCGTCTTAGGGCGTCTTGATTGGTCGGAAGAAAGTTGGGAGATTCTTTTGTTAATTGATTCGGGTAGGTGGGCATCCACCCACAATCCTCAAGCACCTACCCGAATACAAGTCAGGAGGGAAACAATGTAGCTTGTCTAGCAATGAGAAGCTATACATCTTGAAGGCAGAAAAAGGGTCAATCCTGAACAAAAGAAGTGAACTTTGCTCGCGTTGCATCCACCGAAGAAGGTTTCTCGCGGGAAAATTTAACCGTGCGAAATCCACCAGTGCACGCAAGAAACCTACGTGACGTGAGCAAACAATAAGCAACGGTCAACAATTCTTTAGTTGTCTAAAGATTGCCTGCAGTGGCATAAAACTCTGAGTAACAACGAATGGAAACTTTATTTTTGTAAATTGTTAATATATATATATAGTATATATAGTATATATATATATATATATATATATATATATATATATATATATATATATATATATATATATATATATATATATATATATATATATATATATATATATATATATATATATATATATATATATATATATATATATATATATATATATATATATATATATATATATATATGTATATGGAACAAAATAAGTCCACCACGACCCAAAGGAATGTAGAAAAAGTGTTATTAAATGTTAAATATTAAATTTTCGGTCGTATGCCACGACCTTCATCAGAAATATCAAATATTTACAAAGAATAAGCCTATATATACCAACAGCTTGCATATATAAATAAATCATTAATAAATAACTATTGTTGGATAAAATCGTGGCTACTATTCAAGATTACTAAGATTCAGATTACTAAGCAAAGTGCCTGTCCAAAAATTCTCCCGATTCCCAAAAATTCCGTCTTTTCGCTCGACCGCTACTGGTAGATCTTATAATATTTGTAAATCTTTGACCTGTACGTCGCGGAATGTTGTTTATCTCGCTCATTGTGTTACTTGTAACCTTCAGGGAGTTGGCTCTACTGTCAATTTTAAATCTAGATTGGCTAATTATAAGTCGCATATTAATTATAACAAAAGAACATGTAGTATAGTTAATCACATTATTGATGTTCATGGTGCTGACCACTCAAGTCTAAAATTTATGTTGATTGATCAACATCATGATAAAGTTAGGAATGGGGAGAATTTTTTGATACGCACTTTGCTTAGTAATCTGAGGGGTTTAAATAGTAGTCACGATTTTATCCAACAATAGTTATTCATTAATGATTTATTTATATATGCAAGCTTATTGGTATATATAGGCTTATTCTTTGTAAATATTTTATATTTCTGATGAAGGTCGTGCCGGCATACGAGCAAAAGTTTAACATTTAACATTTAATTACACTTTTTCTTCATTACTTTGGGTCGTGGTGGACTTATTTTGTTCCATATGTCATTTATTTTTGGTCTACCGAGCAGACCTTGGACATTTGTTATCTATACATATATATATATATATATATATATATATATATATATATATATATATATATATATATATATATATATATATATATATATATATATATATATATATATATATATATATATATATATATATATTTATATATATGTATATATATATATATATATATATTTATATATATATATACATATATATATATATATATATATATATATATATGATATATATGTATATGATATATATGTATATATATATATATATATATATATATATATATATATATATATATATATATATATATATATTTATATATATATATAGAATATTTGCTTGCGAATAGGAATTTTATGCATTCCGGATTGTAGTTATAGTGTAAGAGGATAAAGAGCATAGTTAAATTAATGTGTTAAAGATACTGTTAAGAATATAATAGTATTAGCCAGAGGTGTAAAGATGGAAAGGAATGGTGTTACAGTTGTGTCAAGATATCCGGCGAGGAGGAGCCTAGAGTATTATGGACAGTTACTATAAAGCTACATCATGCATACGAGACTAAAGCAGTCGTCGCTGAACTCAACAGACGAACAACGACTGTTCAAGAAACTTTGAAAGTATCTGGCCAAGTAAGTTTATTTACTTCATTTCTGACCGCCATAGTGCTTGAGTCTTTGTCACAAGCAATTTGCTGGAAACACCAAGGTTTTTCCACACCAGCTGTTTCTCTGTTCCTAGCAGACGGGAGGCATTTTAATCTAAGCGGCCAGTATGCGCTACATCGCAGCTATCATGGAGCTATATTATACGTGCTACGCATGTTATAATTATTATATCTACAAGACTTTTTCTATCACTACAGTACGAATTTTATGTTTAGGCCCCACTATGCGGGCTTGTTATATTTACGCCCCACCATGCGGGCTTTTTATGCTTACGCCCCACTATGCGGGCTTTTTATGTTTATGCCCCACTATGCGGGCTTTTTATGTTTATGCCCCACTATGCGGGGTTTTTATGTTTATGCCCCACTATGCGGCTTTTTATATTTATGCCCCACTATGCGGGCTTTTTATGTTTATGCCCCACTATGCGGGCTTTTTATATTTATGCCCCACTATGCGGGCTTTTTATGTTTATGCCCCACTATGCGGGCTTTTTATATTTATGCCCCACTATGCGGGCTTTTTATGTCTATGCCCCACTATGCGGGCTTTTTATATTTATGCCCCACTATGCGGGCTTTTGTTTGGCCACTCAGAGGCAGGACACTCGGCGACAACAAAATGTCAGCCCTTGCCTGTCCCTGTGAAAACTAGTTTTGGTTCTCATATTTCCTAAACAAATGAGAACGTTTAAACTCGTTACTTTTAAGAAATCGAGGTCCATTCTCATATCCAGGATGTGCTTCCATATTTCGTATGCACTGTATAGCAGCTACCCTGAAGCTGTATTACACGCGCTACGCATGTTATAACTTATATAGTATCCACTTCCATCTCTATTCTACTCCTTGGACCGATGTCCCAGTAATTGTGGGGTGTCTCTATTCATATCCTCTTTTGAGGGTTTACCCCCATTTTGTGGGGTTTTGTATTATTTTGTCCTCCTATGGCGCTCTTGTCCCACTTTGTTGGGTTTATATATTACTATGCCCTCTTCGGAGGTTTTTGTCCCACTTTATTGGGTTTATATATTACTATGTCCTCTTCGGAGGTTTTTGTCCCACTTTGTTGGGTTTATATATTATTATGTCCTTTTCGGAGGTTTTTGTCCCACTTTGTTGGGTTTATATATTACTATGTCCTCCTCGGAGGTTTTTGTCCCACTTTGTTGGGTTTATATATTACTATGTCCTCTTCGGAGGTTTTTGTCCCACTTTGTTGGGTTTATATATTATCATGTCCTCTTCGGAGGTTTTTGTCCCACTTTGTTGGGTTTATATATTACTAGGTCCTCTTCGGAGGTTTTTGTCCCACTTTGTTGGGTTTATATATTACTATGTCCTCTTCGGAGGTTTTTGTCCCACTTTGTTGGGTTTATATATTATTATGTCCTCTTCGGAGGTTTTTGTCCCACTTTGTTGGGTTTATATATTACTAGGTCCTCTTCGGAGGTTTTTGTCCCACTTTGTTGGGTTTATATATTACTATGTCCTCTTCGGAGGTCTTTGTTCCACTTGTTGGGTTAATATCTCATTATGTCCTCTTCGGAGGTTTTTGCCCCACTTTGTTGGGTTTATATATTATTCTGTCCTCTTCAGAGGTTCTTGCCCCACTTTGTTGGTTTTATATATTATTATGTCCTCTTTGAAGTTTTTTGTCCTCTTCGGAGGTTTTTGGTCCCAACGTGTGTTGGGTTGTAGCTTAGTATGTTTGGCCACTCAGGGCTGGATACGCGACGACAAGAACTTGTCTGCCATTGCCAGTCCCTGTCTGTGAAAACTAGCATCCATTTCTCAAGTGTTAGTATATTAAAAGCACTATATTTAGCATGCGTGATGCCTTGCGTGTGACAGTATGTCTCCGTAGCTTAGCAAAGCGAGATAATCCCACTTAAGCATGAGGTTAACAGGATATTGAATTCCTACGGCATGATTCATAGGTCCGGCGCGATCAATTAACGAATTCTGCAGGCTTAGAGTGTACATTTCTTCACATACATTGCGAATAGCGATGTCATATATTTTGGATGTGGTGTCATTTATTCTTCTTGATACGTTATATGAGTTAACATATATATTATGGATGGGCTAGAGTAACAATGACAGAATGACTCAGGCGATGTTAGGCTCGCTTGTTCACTTAACGATAAGTTCTAGACAAGCTTTGTGATTGCATAATTATGTCCACAGATGTTATTAATTATCTATAGGTTATATGTGTAAACTTACATATTCTGGGCTAAGAGCGACCACGCCGAGATTTCCAGCGTCAACATTAGGCTTCACTTGTTCACTCAATACTAATGTTAAGCGTATATATATCCTGATTGTGCTTATAATTTTAAAACATTGTAGTGCAGATGTGTCTGTGGCGGTACATATATTCTGCCTTTGTTCTTGTGTAATGACAAATGCATGTCTAAGAATTCCCGAATATTAATCATTTTGTAGCCTTTTATACATAGAATGTTCAATTTGTGGCCACATCCGATGATTATTTCGCTGCCTTGTTTAATGTATGTCGATGTTCACAGTCAAGCATAGCTAATGTGATGTAACTCAAATTGTGCTTGTCTGCGTTCTTTAGTTTTTTCTTTTAGAACTATGCATAGACACCTCGTTCTGCATCATCATGGCGCCGCGCACCAAGGACGAGGACGGCAGGTTTTCAAGCGCGAATGGCCCCTGAAGACAACGTCAGCAACAGCGACAGTGCAACGATATGGCACACTTGATGCTGCATTGGTCTTTATTAAGGCTATGCATCTCGCTATTCGACTGTTATGATTTTTGTGCGTAAACTGGTGCTTGTTACCATAGTTATATCACATTTCGAATGTCCGAAAATATCTGCATGGATTTAAAAGTGTTTAAGAGAATGTTTTCTCTAGGCTAGAGTTAAGTTTCTAAGTTTAGCTTGCTTTGTTTTTGTTTCAACTTAATTTATCCAGTTTGTTAATAACAGCGGGTATTGCTAGCTGGAGGGTGAACTGACCCAGGGGTAAGGTTCACATTTTAGCTGATGATGCTTATGTCGCCAACACTGGTTATTATTTGTTACTGAATTCTTCGCCGCAACCTAACTGTTTATAACTTACTTATTCATGAACTTACACAGGAATAAGGTTTACATTTCAGCGATGACATTTAGTTCGCTAGAAACTGTCGGTATTTTGTCGTTTCTTGGGACATTTACTTTATATTCGTCATCGTTTGGGCATTGATTTAACACAGGGGTAAGATTCACTATTCAGCTGATATTTAATTTCAGTCGACGCTTGTGGTTAACTATCGGTAAATTGTAGCACTGTTATTATACAACCCAGTTGGGCAATATCAGTCTTCTATCACGGTCAGCTTTGTTTCTCGTGTTACCAACGCTCAAATCGAGAAGTTGTAATATAGAAGCTTTGTGGGGAAGCTGCTGGGTAATTGTCTCGGCCCCATTCAGGTTTCCTGTATTGCAGGTTTTTCCTGACCTCCCTGACTATCCAGCTGTAGTTTAAGCGATGGTAATATAAGTCAACGACGCAAAGGAAATAAAAATAGACTGAGCTATCAAAAAATTTGGTCGTGACGCCAGGAATTACATTCCTGCGGCGCCTCTACGACCTAACGTAAGGCGTAAAACGGCCTTCGCATTTTATCTGATTATTGAATTATGACTTAGCAGATTATTGAATTAAGGCCGTGTGTGGCTCATATTTTTATCTTCTTTCAACCGTATTTCTTTTTCTGGCAATGTAGAGTGGTGTCATTCATTTTAAACATAGTTACAACACACGACCTATCACGTTGACGATAAAAAGTCAGCCCACTTGTTGCCAAATGGCATTAGTGCATTACTCCCCGATTATCTCGCCCTCCGGGGTAATCGCCAAGGTGCTCTATTTTTGACGCAACAGGGAACAGCCATGAAGCGTGAGGCGTTTAATCATTCACATGCCACATATTTCGGCACGCAGGCTAATATTTCGGTTGAAGCAGGGCTAACCACTGGCGGGGAGTGACTGGTCGTGCTTTGTGATTATTCGACTTGTTGGCACGGGCGACAAGTCATGCACGATCCCTCTTAGTTATTTGTTTGGCTAGGCGGTCGCGAAGCTTTAGCAGGGGCGATGTTTTGCGACTGTTTACCCACTTACTGACACTGACTTTGTGTGGACGGATTGTATTAATGTATTGCATGTAAATCATCTAAGTTTGTCGCAAACGTTCTGCACGGGCGACTGTTTGCGTTAGCGTGTTTATCCTTTTCCCAGTGAGGACCTATACTCAGTTAGGCGGTATGTCTGGATCCAATTCATTTTCCGTTCGAGCTTGAATAACTGTCAAGGACATGTTTTCGAGTTTCACAAACCTCTTTTTAGCATGCGTGACCTGATGTTGCATTTTCCTTGGGTGGGGCGCATCTTTGCTGCGCTAAAGATGCTGTGGCGTAATTTGTGCCCTCACCTTACTGGGCAAAACAATTTTGACACATATAAACAATTAATTGCAAATCATTTTGTTAAAGTTCATATTTTTAATAATAAAATGGCTAGGGGATTCTACCCCTAGCCCAAATTATCCCAAACTCGGGTAGAGAATTTACACGCGTAATTATCAATAACGTTATACATGCCCAGTAACGAGCTGCGTAAATGCCACATCAAAGTTAAGAAAGTTCCGGTAACTTTGCATTATTTTGGTAGTTAGCAAGACGGAATACATAAATAGAATATTTGCTTGCGAATAGGAATTTTATGCATTCCGGATTGTAGTTATAGTGTAAGAGGATAAAGAGCATAGTTAAATTAATGTGTTAAAGATACTGTTAAGAATATAATAGTATTAGCCAGAGGTGTAAAGATGGAAAGGAATGGTGTTACAGTTGTGTCAAGATATCCGGCGAGGAGGAGCCTAGAGTATTATGGACAGTTACTATAAAGCTACATCATGCATACGAGACTAAAGCAGTCGTCGCTGAACTCAACAGACGAACAACGACTGTTCAAGAAACTTCGAAAGCCCACCTCCTCCCCATTGTGCATCATTAGAATTTACGAAGTATGGCGTAATTTGTGCCCTCACCTTACTGGGCAAAACAATTTTGACACATATAAACAATTAATTGCAAATCATTTTGTTAAAGTTCATATTTTTAATAATAAAATGGCTAGGGGATTCTACCCCTAGCCCAAATTATCCCAAACTCGGGTAGAGAATTTACACGCGTAATTATCAATAACGTTATACATGCCCAGTAACGAGCTGCGTAAATGCCACATCAAAGTTAAGAAAGTTCCGGTAACTTTGCATTATTTTGGTAGTTAGCAAGACGGAATACATAAATATATATATATATATATATATATATATATATATATATATATATATATATATATATATATATATATATATATATATATATATATATATATATATATATATATATATATATATATACAAATCAGCCTTTGTGGATACAGTTTAAAAACGGAAAAATACATCATCAAAAGACACAGACACTGTCTATAATATACCCTGTGCTTTTACTTGTCTGCCGTATGTAAAAGGAATATCCGAGAAGGTGAAGTACGTCCTAAATCTATCTGGATTTCGCACAGTTTTTAAGCCCGTACGCACTTTGGAGAATGAATTCCAAAAAAAAAGGGTAGACCTGACGAAACGCGAATAAAAGCAATTATGTACAAGTTCAAGTATAAGTCGTGCAATTTCACTTACGTCGGAGAAACAAAAAGGTGTTGGTGTTCACGTTGGCTGGAGCATAAACCGGGAGTGCGAAGACAAATAACTTCAATCGTGGACGCGATTTTTTTGTTGTTTGTCTTGAGGCAATTAGTTGAAATAACTGAGCATAAATAAGCTTTTATATATGTCTTTTTAAAATACGGTTGCAAATTTAAAAATATACATCTATATTCCAAATAAAACTTGATTTTACCAAAACTGTTTAGTTGTACAATATTTAGCCGACGAAGAAGTTACATCCGCTACTATACTTATTTTATTATTTCGCTTTAAAACTATGTTAAAATCACAGGAAATTCAGGTGCAAATGATGGAGCATGATTATACGACATCATAATGTATGCACATACATGCGTCGTTAATAAAAATACAAAAATATTATTCCTATTTCAATTGGCCATGTTAATTTTAAATTCTTACATAAATTTTATAGTAAACTATCTGCAGTATTGCTGAGATAAAGATAAAAATTAGTTATTTAATATGTTGGTTACTTCCTTTAAATATCATTATGTTAAACTACTTTTATTCCATCGAAAAACGTTTGTTGTGTTAATTTAATAAAAGTATATTGTATACATATAAAGAACAATACATGCATGGGTGCGCGGAAATACCAGATTTATTTTGAGTGTCAAACATGATATCTTACGAGTTAGCGCAGCGAACGTGTTGGAAATATCATATTCGCCACGAGAAATAGATGTGGTATTAACAAGCACTCATGTATTTTTGTGTTTATTATATAAATTCAGTCTTGTAGCAATTTAAAATATCCAGAAGCTATGATTGATGATTGTTTGAAAAGCGATGTGGAAAACATATCTACGTTTTAGAGCCGTTTAAGACGCAATTTTAAAATACTCGTGCAAATTGAAAAATATTTCCATATTCTATATAGATGTAGTTATATTCTCTTCAAACTGTTTTAATTATAAATAATGCTGGTGGTAAGCAGGTAATGGTGTATTCATTGATTACGGCCCTTTGAAAGTTACGCAAATGAAGGAGGATTACCTAGCATATATTTTATTATAAATGAATACTATACTATGCTTGGCTAAGCAAAAATAAAGATCACTTTATAAAATCTTCTGGTGTATAATGAACAAGCAATGGTTTCGTGAACCAAAAATATGTTTTCACGAATTGTCCTACGAATTATCACGTATAGTAGATCCAATGCTTTGTACAAACGTTTTTTTTATGAAAAGTAGTTTAACATGGCGTTATCTAAAGGACAAAAAGTATGTAAATAGAGGATTTTACATTGTGGCGCAAAGATCTGAATGTTATTTTCGAGTGGTGAAAACAATATTTTACGAACGAGTGCAGCGAGTGTGTAAAATATTGTTTTCAACACGAGAAAATAATGTTCATATATCTTCAAGCTACCGTGAAACATAATATGTCAAATATGAATATGTTCGTAAAAAGTGTCAGAGATATTTTGGTCTTTTTAGCTGAGATTTTAAGTACTGTGGCATATTGAAAAAATATCTTTATTCTGTAGAATCGATGCACTTCTATTTTCTTTAAAACTATTTAATTGTATAATAGAGCGTGTGGGAAGCAGGTAATGACATATTCACTGATTACAGTCCTTTAAAAATCACACAAGTGAGAGATAAAATTTTGCATATATTTTACCATAAGTGAATATTATATACATGCTCGGTTAAGCAAAAGGAAACAAAAACTGATAAGCTGGTTCTTAGTGTTTACTGTACAATAGCAATTACTTATAGTTAAACAAAACACGTCTTTCATATATTGTCCTACATATTATCACGTAGACTGGATCTAATGCCTCAATACAAACGTTTTTTAATGGAAAATAGTTTAACATATATAGATAAATTAAACACAGATTAAATTTAATAGACACAGATTCCTTGATGAAGAACTCGTATCTTGTCAAGGATTTTTTCGCACGAGTTAAATATTTTAGCGAATGCAATGAGGGGAGAGGGGATGTATGAGCTACACAATAAACATTTGAAAACTCAATTAAATATAAGAAAATTTCAATAAAAATAATTGAAGTACCCATAATTTCTGACTTTCATAAATCGTATTTAAAACAACGTTAATAATTAATGCTTAGGAAAGCATATTCCGTTGGTCAACCAAGCGTAAAACAAACCCATAAGAAATTGAGCGAAATATGTGTGGTTAAACCACACAAAATTATTATACTCTGACATTCTGATCATACTCTCGCACTACTTTTTTTCGACTTTTCCAGGCATTGAAAAATGCTTGAAAAGAAAATATTTTGTACTGCACTTGTGTTGCTATTGATCATTGCCTTGAAGCAATATTGTTGGATAAATAAGTACCTGAAGTAAAGTAATTATAGCAAAGCAAAATCAGGAAAGAGACATCATGTAATTTCCAGGACACAGGAAAACAATGAAGTCGGTGATATTTCGTCTTTATTCCAAAAAGATATTCATTTGGCTTATATGCGCTTGTAAATTGAAAAATATGTTTATATTTAAAAAGTCCAAAGCACTTAAATTTATAAATATAATCATCGCCTAAATTTGTCGAAGCACAACGTAAATTGCAATAATAAATTTACGTGACTTTTCCACAAAATTAGAGTGACAATGTTAGTGTTCCAAATATTTATATAGATTTAAGTTTAGATAATTCCGCGTTAAGTACATTTTATGAGTAGCGTTTGTAAGCATTAGTTCAAGTCTACTTGTCGAAAACAAATTTCCAAAAAAAATAATTTCACAACGCACATTCCATTTGACTGGTAGCAACTTACACAAGACTTAGTTTGTGACTTGATGAGAAATAGTGAATGTAGCACCATGCTTTTCCAAATGACTTTTAGATGATGTAATTTAAAATTATGAGGTCAGGTTATAGGACGCTTCACAAATTAAGACGTTGCAGCCACGGGATTGTACTGCACTACATTGTACGTGACGAAAAAGAGCTAAGGTATGACTTTTTTATTCCTTTATATAACAGATAGCTGTTGTCATCTGCTTATATATATATATATATATATATATATATATATATATATATATATATATATATATATATATATATATATATATATATATATATATATATGTATATATATATATATATATATATATATATAAATATATATACATATATATATATATATATATATATATATATATATATTTATATATATATATATATATATATATATATATATTTATATATAAATATATATATATATATATATATATATATATATATATATATATATATATATATATATATATATATATATATATATATATATATATATATATTTTAGCGACAAGAATGAAAATTTCACTAATTTGGTTGGCCTGCATTTTGGCTTTCATTGTTGTCATTCGAGGTAAGAAAACTTTGAATCATTAATTTCTATTCTACATACATATTTCTCATGAAAATTATTTCAATTACTATTTCAACATTGGATACGCAATTTAAATATATAGCTAGTACGTGTCTTTGTAAGCGACCTCGACATTTTAATAATTGCGTTCAGAAATTATGATCGCAGATGTCTGTTTCGCCGAACTTCTCTCTATATGTCTTCCTCATCTACGCTTGATGATCAACGTTTTATATCTTGTGTTTTAAAAAGACGGCAATTTTGAATTTAGAGCTGGTCATATTCTTCTCATAAGCTTCCCAATAAAATTAATAAACCAAGATTTTTTCATGAATATTTTTTCGCACGCGTTGAATAAGGTTCTAAAGCGAGAAGGCAAATGAGCTACACAATATACCTTTAAAAACTGAATTGAACATAAGAAAATTTACTAATATAACTGAAGTAACCATAATTTCTGATATACATTTCTGATATCTATATAAAGCGTACTTAAAACATTTTGCTATACAGTATAAGGAATGGGTGATAAAATGAAGGGATCTGAAATTTTTGAGAAAGAAGTAGGGGCGTGGGGTTCCAACCCATTCAAACATAAATAGGAAAGGATCCTTAAACACAACTTGCTTTACATTAAAATTGTGAACACTTAATGAGAAAGACAAATTGTTAGTGGGTAACATTATTAAAAAGAAATACTTTATTATGCTACATAAATCTCACAAATCACAACTTTTACTGGGTTTTTTCCTGTCATATTTCTTCTCTATTAATTTTAACTCTATTGATACATACCTTTCATTCACCTGAAATTTTAAGTTGAGTCAATCTAAAAATCATCCATCCCCGCCCTCTAATAAATAACGAACGAACCCAAATTTCCCTCGAAACCTTAATAAATAATGCTTTGGACATGAACATATTCCGTTAGTCGGCCAAGCGTAAAACAAAACACATAGAAATTGGGGAAATATGATTATGTGGTTTAATAGAAAAAATTCCCCTTGACTTTCTGATTCTACTATAGCAAGACTTTTTCAACTTTTCCACGCATTGGAAAACGCTTCAAATTTTAAAATGAATTTTCTGCGATTTTTATAATTTGTATATTTCGTTGTTGCTGCATAGGCAAGACAGAGGAAAGCGAGAATGACGTGTCATCAGACGTTCCTGATAATGAAATGAAGAAAGTGGCCGAGACGTGTACATCATGCCAGGTAACCTGATAGCTTGTAAAAATGCCATATATGCTTTTGATGTTATTGGACTAACCAATAAAATGGTCTGGTAAGACATGGCTGGTGATGCATTTGTGTTAGGTATCTCTTTGACCAAACCTTGACAGAGATAGGAAGCACGCTATATGTATATATATACAGCTAATTCAAAAAAAGTTGTCCTCGCAAACTCTAAACCTTAAACTCTAAGACCGCAAGGCGCAATAATGGGAACGCATGCACGCTCTTTCATTCTCGCATTTAAAATTAGTTGCAAGAAGTGAGATTTTAAAAGGCCTCGAGCATATAGCCAGGGCTTACGCGGGAGAGCAACTTGGTTGACCGAAATAATGGGTTTTCAAATCGATGAAGTGAGTATCTTACTCGTTTTGAAGCCTTGCATGCAAGCAGTACGTCTCAAAAATACTCGATACAGTATTTTAGTAATTATATATGCCCTAAAATTAGAACGTAATTATTATGCCCAATAGACAAGCTTGACACCTCAGCTGGGCCTCTGGGAATTCATCCTTTTGCACGGCAAAAACATGGTGAAACACAAGCGCTGCCATAGCCTGCATGATTGTGATCTCCAATTCAAAACGAGAAATTGAGCAACATACATCAACTATTAACTGTGAAGCTACAATTAGAATCAGTCAACCTCTCACCCGTTCCGACAAAGCGAGACGATGTAAACAACTCTCTAACTTGTTTTGCCGTACAAAAGGATGAATTCCCAGAGGCCCAGAGTTGTCAAACTTGTCAATTAAACTATTGTGCATAACAATTACGTTCTAATTTTAGGGCATACATAATTACTAAAATACGGTATCGAGTATTTTTGAGACTCACTGCATGCAAGACTTCAAAACGAGTAAGATACTCACATCATCGATTTGAAGAACTATTATTTCGGTCAATCAAATTGCTCTCCAGCGCATGTCCTGGGTATATGCTCGAGGCATTTTAAAATCTCACTCCTTGCAACTAATTATAATTGCGTGCGTTCCCATTGCGCCTTGTGCGCTTAGAATTTAAGGTTTAGAGTTTAAAGTTTGCGAGGACAACTTTTTTGAATTAGCTGCTGTATTCTAAACATATATATATATATATACATATATATATATATATATATATATATATATATATATATCTATATATATATATATATATATATATATATATATATATATATATATATATATATATATATATATATATATATATATTTATATGTATATATATATATATGTATATATATATATATATATATATACATATATATATACATATATATATATATATATATATATATATATATATATATATATATATATATATATATATATATATATATATATATATATATATATATATATATATATATATATATATATATATATATATATATATGAATTAGCTGCTGTATTCTACATATATATATATATATATATATATATATATATATATATATATATATAGATATATATATATATATATATATATATATATATATATATTTTTTTTTTTTTTTCCCAAATTCTTTTTATTATTTTCAACGTTTCGGGGCAAGCCCCTTTCTCAAGAATACATTCAATGGCAATCTAAGGTCAAAGTCTCATACACTTAATCCCTTAGGTACAAAAGTATCCAATTTATGAGCCCAAAATGCATCCCTCTGAGTTGGGTTTTCTTTGTTTTGTCAATAATAATTACACCAATATCACTTAAACCAGTATGCCCTGGGTCATTTTTTATTTGGACGTATTTTTGATTTGGCTGCATGGGGAGGATCCGTTAAACGAATTTTTGATTTATAAATATAGTTTTCATAAAAGGATAAAGTATACATGGGATTGTTCTACCAGTAAGGTTTCATATTTAGATGTGAGCATTTATAAGGAAATGGGGAAACATGTTCTAGAGCAAATTGAAATATTCTATTTAGAAATATTCCGGCACAATTTTAGCATTTTCTCAAAAATTTGCAACACAGGTACAAATTTTTTCTTTCAATGCTAAAATGGACATTTTAACGGGTTATCGACAACATAAAAATCGTTGTTGCTATATAAGGGTTTTTTCTTCTTAAAACGCAGCGCCAATATATAGACGTACAAACAGCACATTCACGTAACTACATTTGAAATTATTTAATTTGGTACTGCAAATGTAGCGCTAACGTCTTAAAAATTAATTACATGTATTTAGTGTCAAGACTATTTTGGCACTGCAAATGCAGCGCGAACTTATGAAAATAATATACGTTCACTTATATCTGGAATATTTTGGCACTGCAAATGCAGCGCCAACATCTTAAAAATTAATTACATATATTAATGTCTAGAATATTTTGGCACTGCAAATGCAGCGCCAACATCTTAAAAATTAATTACATATATTAATGTCTAAAATATTTTGGCACTGCAAATGCAGCGCCAACATGATGAAAATAATATACTTGTACTTTTATCTACAATATTTCGACACTATAAATGCATGCACAGCTCCAATGAACATGCATTATGAAGAATATCAGAACAATATACATGCGTGGGTAAAGCCTGGTTGTTCACACTTGTCGTAAGAACCGGTGATTTTCTCCTTCTCACGTGTGTGAACGAATATGTGAACAAACTAAGTACAGAACAAACATAGATTCCTTTTGCTGTAGAATTCACTCAATCGCATCGGCCAAAAGAAGCTATCCTCGAATCTCACAAGTGTGAACCAGGCTTAATATCAATATGCAGCGCATACAAGCGCTTTTCATGTAAGTGAGATTAGTTCACAATATTTTGACATTGCAAACGCGCGGTGCCAAGATTATGAAAACAATATGTATGTACTAATAAAAAGAACATTTTTGCACTACAAATGTAGCGTACAACCTGAAACAACAGTTCATGCACAAAATAAACTGTTGTGTTGCGGTATAATTTTCACAAATTTTGCGCTTGGTTTCAGTTTAAAACTAATTTGAGTCCAGCTCAAACAAAACTTGATAAATATTGTAATATAGTATTTTCAACAGGACACCAATTAATGTAATTAAGATCTGCGCACGCGCGTAACACGCACAAAGAACCAGGCAGTACGAAATCGCATCAATGAACAACTTGTCAAGAAGCTTGAGCAACAATCCTGGCAAAAATTATTGTGGACAGCAATCACGAATCTCAAATTACACGCATCTTGTTATAACTTCGTCAAAAAATTTCCGTCTCTCCCCTCTTCCCCCTAGTCAATGTTGAATATCCCGAAAACAACAACAAATTACATTCAACAACATTGAGGAGGGGGTGAGGGGGGATTTATTAAAGCGAAGATCAGCGCCAGGCAGATGTGACGCTGTTCCTTAGAAAGCTTACTGTCCACATAATTTTTGTCAGGATTGAAGGCACAATCCAACCGTCAGTAAGCCCCTGGACGGCACCAGTAGTACTAGTTAAGAAGAAAGATGGTACCAAAAGATTTTGCGTTGATTACCGCAAACTAAATAGTGTCACACGAAGAGATTCGCATCCTATTCCTCACGTACAGGATACTCTCGATTGTCTACATGGTACTTCTTACTTTCCATGTCTAGATCTTCGGTCGGGTTATTGGCAAGTTGAAGTTGATAAGGACGTTCGCAGCTTTCTTGGTTTAGCCAATTATTATCGGCGATTTATCAAGAACTTTGCAGCCATAGCTTCGCCACTTAATAAGCTTACTGGTAAATACCAATTTTCGTGCAACTCGGATTGTGATATTGCTTTCTCTACTCTGAAATCTGCTCTTATTTCAGTACCTATCTTAGCTTATCCCGATTTTTCCATTCCGTTTGAGTTGCACACCGACCCATCTTCTACAGGAATTAGTTTAATTTTGCTGTCTCTCAGACTCAGGGTGGCCGTAATCGTGCTATAGCTTATAGATTTAAATCCTGCAGAACGTTATTACAGCACTACCGAACGAGAGGCTCTGGCCGTAGCCGAAGGCATCAAGAAATTTCGTAATTACCTTTATGGTCATAAATTTACCATTTATACTGATCATAATGCGCTTCGTCGGTTGATGTCCATCAAGGATCCCAAAGGTCGCTTAGCACGTTGGGCCTTGCTAATCCAGCAGTGCGATTACACTATAGTTTACAAAGTGGGAAGCGAGAACTCGGATGCTGATGCACTGTCTCGTCGTTGTTATACCACAACTCCTACCCTTATTGCTTATGAGTCAGCCGGCGTTCCAGTTGACCGAATTCGCGATTTTCAACGAAATGAAGCTGAGCTCGCTGATCTTATTTCCTATATTGAAACGCAGCAGCTTCCAGCCAGTCAGAATACAGCACGTTCCTTCCTTTTACAGGGTGACAAATTTTACCTATAGATGACAACGGCTTACTTTTCTCGCTTTGGGCACCCCTTAGGCGTACACCTCAAGCAGTTTATCAGCAACTAGTTATTCCAGAGGCAATAAAACATGAAATCCTATAGTACGCCCACGATTACATAACCGCTGGCTACTTTGAACCTCAGAAAACTCCGTACGCGCTACTACTGGAGAAACATGTTTCGAGATATCGATCGATGGTGTAAGAGTTGTGTTGATTGTGCCATGAAAAAGTCGCCTCGCAATCGTCATCGCGCACCACTACCCCCTATCCCTGGAGGAAATGCTTTTGATCGCGTTGTCGTCGATTGTTTAGGCCCCTTTCCCTGTTCCAAAGCTGGCAAACCGCTACGCTGTCGTGTTTACTGAATATTTAACTCGGTGGCCTGAAGCATTTGCTGTTCCAAATATCGACGCTCGAACTATCGCGAACCTTCTCGTGAAGGAGATTCTGGCACGACATGGGGCTCCGCGGACTCTTCTTTCCGACAGAGGAGTTAACTTTCTCTCTACTTTAGTACGGTCAGTATGCGATCTCCTTCACACAAAAAAAGTAAACACGACTGCGTACCATCCTCAAACAGACGGTATTGTTGAACGCTTCAACCACACCCTCTGCCAGTCCATATCCATGGACGTTAGTAGTGACCAAAAAAATTGGGACAGCCACTTAGCAGCAATCCTTTTTGTATACCGCGTTAGTCCTCACGATACAACTGGTGAGAGTCTTTTTTTCTTCTTTACGGTCGCGAACCTCGACTACCTGTAGATGTCAGCCTTTTACCTCCACGAAATGAGTCGAACTCGATATCCGAACATCGTGCACGCATCGCACAAACTATAGAAGAAGCACACGCCATTACTCGCGAAAACATTCAACGTGCTCAGCAAAAGATGAAAGAGATTTATGACCGCTCTGCTCGCGACACAACGTTCATGATTGGTAATAAAGTATGGGTATACACGTCGAAAGCAAAGAAAGGATTGTCGCGCAAACTCATGCACCATTGGCACGGACCATATCGCATTGTCGAAAAATGCTCTCCTGTCCATTATAAATTACGAACATGTGACAACCGCCTCATGTCTGTCGCCGTGTACGCAAACCGGATCAAACCATATTTTAGCCCTGACCTGCGCCCATATAACACACTCGAGGGAACATGATCTACTTCCGATCGTGCTATTCCAGATGACGAGTTACCTGCCGATAGCTTTAGTGATTACCACCCCATACAACACATACGGGATTCCCAGCTTGAGCCAACCGCCTCAGGCACACCAGATTCACCAGATACTTTGTATAATATTGAACAAGTACACCGCACACGGAAGGGTAAGAAACAAATTCTAGTTAAGTGGGAAGGGTATGGCCCCGAACATAATTCATGGGTCGACGAGACGGACGTTGTACAAACAAACAGCAGCTAAGAACAAGTTGACAATTCTATGCTTTCACTGTTCGGATCTTTTGACCAAAATTGTAGGGTGTTCGCGCTTTTTATTTTCGATACGACTTCTTTTTCCACTCGACGAATAATTTAGCTCGACATTTTTCTGGCCGTTCGCCGGACTGACACATGGCAGTTATGATATTGTAGCGATTATGGGATGATCTGTTTGTCCTTGTGAAAGGAGAATGGTGAGAGTGCATTGTCTTTGTTGATTTGTGTACAGTAATAATCAGTTTGTAGTTGTGTTGTTATGTTTTTTTGTGCCCCACCCATGACACAACAAAATACGTCATTGTCCATCTTTCTGGTTCTTGTCTTCGTCGGCATGTCTTGCAAACTGGGGATAGTATTTGTCCGTACCTGAAGATATTAAGTGATCAAGAACAGATAAAGAACAAATGAAGATCAACAGTACTATCGCGAGTATTACACACGAAGTTTCGAGAAAGTACAACATTGTGGATGAAGAGAACAGGATAAGCACATTATTGTGTAACTTTCTAGGGAGGCTTCAATGAAAACCGGGAGGTTTTCAACTTAAAGAGGGAGATATGTAATATAGCATTTGCAACAGGACACCAATTAATGTAATTAAGATATTCGCACGCACGTAGCACGCACAATGAACCATTGATCGGCACCAGACAATAAACAAAGAAACATTGTGGCACAGAGGGGATAAAAAACGATTGCACGCACAAATTAGATATAGTGTGACAGTTGAGTACGTATAATAGTTGAAGAGTTAACGAAAGAACGATGAGATAGAAGAAGTATATAGTATGTGATATTAAAAATGCATACATGTGGAAATATGTCGATGATACAACAACCTCGGAGGTCATAACGAAAGGAGAAAACAGTAGCGCTCAGGCTGTGGTTGACAAGGTAATTCATTGGTCTACGGTAAATAGAGTAAAGTTAAATGGTGAAAAGTGTAATGAACTAAGGATTTCCTTTTTGAAAGATGAACCAGTTTTCGACCCTATTGTTTTGAATGGACAGCCTTTAGAAGTCGTAAAGAGTGTCAAGTTACTTGGTGTGAAGCTTACAAATAACCTTTCATGGAACGAACATATTAATGACACAATAAAAAAGGCTTCGAAACGATTTTATTTTTTCATTCAATTGAAAAGAGCAAATGCCCCATTGAAAGACTTGGTTCTCTTTTATATAACGTGTATTAGATCTGTCCTGACTTATGCCGTCCCGGTGTTCTTTGATGGGCTGCCAAATTACATGAAAATTGAACTTGAACGCGTCCAGAAAAGGGCTTTCTCAATTATTTGTCCAAACATCCCCTACATCCAAGCCTTACAGGAAGCGAATATTCCGACGATAGTCGACTATTGTGAACACGTGTGTCATAAAACATTCAATTCCATCGTTAATGATAGCGAGAATAAACTTTTTAAGTTTCTTCCTACTTTAAATAACGTTTCGTACGATTTATGAAAAAATAAACGTTTTATAATTCCAGAATGGAAAACTAATCGTTGTAGAAACTCTTTTATCATGGCTAATTGCATTAAAAATAATTATTCTTCGTCGTTGTGCCCGAGCCAACGGCGCGAAGCGCCGTGCGAGGGTACTAATTCCGCACGGCTATTTACACCCAGGAAAAGGAAAGCATAGCGAAGTCTGAATGGTAATAATTCCGTGTTCTCAGTACGCGAAATTAATCTTCAATCCATCAAGGTTAAAACATGACAAATAAAATGCTGGTTAGGATTAGGGTTTGGATTAGGGCTTGGATTAGGATTTATATTAGAACACAGAATTATTACCGTCTGAAGTTCATCAAATATCGCGGGCGCGTGGTTCAAGGGTGGCGGTGAGTGGGAGGTCATCACTGGTCTCAAAAATATGGCGGACTATATTGCACTACAATATTTCGTATTTTTGCAAAAAGATTTGGCAACTTTCTCAACCTACGAAGGGTGGTCATTTCTGATCTCAGGAATATGGCGGACTATCAGGAGTAGCAAACACTTAAGGCATCCAAAAAGGCGAGAAATAAGACGAAAACGACTGCCACAAGACTCTTGAAGAGAGATTAATTCGGGGAAAATACAGAGAAGCGCCAAGAATTGACTATGCCATGAAACACAAGGCAAGTTTGTTGATAATGCGTATTTATACTTGTGTTTTAATGCTTTATACAGATCGGCGTAGCCGTACTCATCCAGTCTATTCCCTGTTTAAATTCCAGAGTAAGTTTATGTTTTGTAAATGCAAGACTGTCTTCTTATTACTGTAATGAATAGGTCGTATTTTATACCAAATTTAAGCATACATTAGGCGTAATAACATACTGATGACAAATGTTGTGCCAATTAAAAAAATTGTCAATAAAACAAGGATTAAAAACTGATATTTTGTCATTTTGAAAAAATATACAGAAAGAATAACAATTGCCATGTTGCTATGACAACAACCTATTTCAGTACTTCATGTAATTCCGAAAATATAGTTGCATGCTCTTAGTTAGTGGCGAGGGGTTGCTGCATGCATGTATTTCTAGTAAATATAATTAATTTTACCTAAAGTTTGATAACTGTCTGTTTAACTTGATTCAAGTATGAAATCTGTAAATTAATTTTCTATATGTAAATATGCAATTCAGCCTTTGGGCAGTATAGTGGGGGCTTATAATAAACCATCATTCATTCATTCATTCATTCATTCATTCATTCATTCATTCATTCATTCATTCATTCATTCATTCATTCATTCATTCATTCATTCATTCATTCATTCATTCATTCATTCATTCATTCATTCATTCATTCATTCATTCATTCATTCATTCATTCATTCATTCATTCATTCATTCATTCATTCATTCATTCATTCATTCATTCATTCATTCATTCATTCATTCATTCATTCATTCATTCATTCATTCATTCATTCATTCATTCATTCATCTCCAACCAAGAAGTAAATCGCCTCGCAACTTCAATTTAGCGAACAACAGCATTGGCAAAAGGTGAAAATTAATGACTTGCCGTAGCCCGTTGGCAAAACACACATCACATCCTTTTTCAAATATAGACTCTCTAGACAAATAACTTGTTTTGGCTTTAAAATAGCATTTTGGTATGCACTATTTAAAAGAGCAAATTCCAAACACGACCAAAAAACAATGTAATCCAACATGGCGAGCCGCGAGCGAAAAGAGAAATTCTGGTGTATAGTGGAAGCATGTAATATGATATTCTCCCCTCACCCCCTGAGGCGACAAAATGCTAATTAGTCACGTGACCAGCGGTAACCAAGGTTTTTCCTCACCTTAGCGAATATAAAACCCTGGCTTGCGAGGTTGATATTCCAGCAGCTCTTGTCTTGCTATTCATAGCGATTGTGTCAATGGTAGGCTGGTTTTTTTTATAGTTCTAAGGATGCGTGTGTATAGCATGATATGTAGTTTGTACAAATATCAAGTTTTTACTTGTTTTGTCATTGAAACCAGATTGTTCATTTGAAACTGTGGTAAAGAAAAGTTCATGCAACCGTATAATATTTCATGCATACGTAATACTCGTAGCTAGTGCTTTCTTGCTACTAATCTGCAGTGCGGTTAACAATTTTGATAAAAATCTGATTGTAGGTTGATGCTGGCCAGCATATCGGTGACTTTATGATATGCACATATCCTTACAAATATCCTTACAAATGTAGTAATTTGTTGTTTTAGTAGTAACGTTTACTTAGTATATCATTCGAAATCAACCTTACTTAACACTTTGAATCTTGAAGAATTCTCCCGAGCCTGCGCTTACATAATTGAACGACAGATGACGATACAATGTAAAAAAGGAGTCTGAAACTGAAGGAATAAACACTTAGCTACGTAAAATGTAATTGCATACATGTATAACCATATGCTTAGAATTAGAAAGCACAGTCTCCTTGAGTTAGACCTACGCTTTCAGTAGTCTCGATAATGGTGATGATATTCGTCAATTGAAAGTTAACTAACACAAAGATAGTCAAGAGAATATTCAACCATTCAGTTTTTGCAATGTGTGAACGATTCAACTCCCCCCCCCTCCACCCCCTTTAACAGATATTATAATTATACATTTTGCACACCCGTCTCAGCAAAGACTTTGACTTTCTGATTTAAATAACTATCATACATGATTTTATTACAAGCGGTCGCGAAAATAGTCACCTAATCAATTTTGAACAAATGAAATAGTTACAGTCGCCGTGTACACATGCTGTGGACAATTTTTAATATGGAAGAATTATTGAAAATTAAGTTGTATGATTAATAGTTCGAATGAACATGACAACAAATGAAATCCATCCGTATTTAATTCATGATCCACCATAAACATCCGTCTCAATAACAAACATATGCATCAGAATCACAAGGAAGAGCTCTATAGGTCAGAAACGAGAAACGTCAATTGATTTTCTACCTAACACTTTTAAGAGTAGGATTGTGAGAAGACATGAAGAAATCATTTTCTGATCCTTCAGTAGCTACATGTTATGATCTTGCTCTTCGTAGCAGTTGTGTCCACGTTAGCTTGTTCATGTTTTACAGATGCTCGAATTGATTGGACACGGGTGATTGGAAATCATTCACAATTACTATTCTTATCAAAAAATAATAATTGTGAAAGATTTCCAATCATTCATGTTTTAATGATTCAAATAATTAGACTGACTGAAAAAAATGAGAAATACCGATTGGAATTACAATACTGCATGCTTGAATTTTAAATTTGTGTTCTTGTTGTGTAGGTTACAATAGTAAGATATAATCATTGAAATATCGCAGCAGGCTAATCACACTTCAGAGTATTCAGATAACAAATTCATGCAGACCAACAATTTTGTACCTTTTTTGATATGTATAAATTCCTGCACTATGCAAGTATATTTCTGCTGTTAAAATTTGCATACTTACTCAGAGTGGGAATTTGTTGTTTTAATGTTAGGTTATATTTAGCATGTCACTCGTAATCAACTTTATTTGATATTTTCAAATCTTAAGGGAAGCTCGTGGGTCTGTGGTTACATGACTGAACGAGCCGATAAAGAAACATAGTAGAAGGGATATCAGAAGGTGAAGGGATTAACACTTACTTGACAAAAAAAAATCGATTGTATACAAATGCATCTATATGCTCAGAATTTGAAAGCTACGACTCCTTTGAAATAGCTCCATAATTTTGCTAGTTGTTTTTACTCAAAGATATCTGACTCAAACGAACTCAACTTTTCTCACTCAACTTAATTCTGAACTCAAAGATAACTAAGAAAGTCAATATTATACTAGTACAATATAATATTATATGACTTTTATTTAGTATATCATTCGCAATTAACCTTTTTAATATTTGGAAATCTTGAAGAATTCTCCCGAGTCTGCGGTTTCATGGTTAAACGAGCCGACATAGTAATACGGGAATCTAAACTGAACGAATGAACACTTAGTTACGTAAAATGTAATTGCATGTACAACCATATGCTTAGAATTCGAAAGCACAATCTCTTTGAGTTAGACCTATGATTCCAGTAGTTTACATAATGGTGATGATATTCGTGAGGTGAAAGTTAACTAACACGAAGTTAGTCAAAGAGATCTTTAATATGAAGGAATTATTGAAAATTAAGTTTCATGATTAATAGTTCGGTTGAACATGACAACAAATAAAATCCAGCCGTATTTAATTCATGATCAACCATAAACATTCGACAATAAGTATATGCATCAGAAATCACACCTAAGAGCATCATAGGTCAGAAACGAGAAACGTCAATTTTTGTCAGGCACAGACAGATTGTTCCACACTATAAAGTGAAATAATTAGTTTCAGGGCCCAACTGAAAATGGGCAAACGTTAAATCATGGACATGTGACTATAGACATGGGTTCATTAAGGGACTTGTTGTCTATATAAATAACATCAAAAACAGAGCTAATAAGTGAACGTCAGTGCCTGATGCAGAAGACAAAACGGTTTGTACGTATATAGCCAAGAAATAAACAGACTTTGCTTTAGACAAAATTTTTTACGTATTTCTATTAACTGGGAATGAAAATGCAAACTTAGCCAGCAAAACGATAAAAAATTGAAAGTTTCGAGTATCTTACCTGTTAGAAGAAACATTTCCAAATTATTTTTACAAAATCCTTGCGCCCACAAGCGAATAAAACTATTTTTTCCTTGATTTTTTCCCGAAAACAATCAAGCCGTAAAACATTCTTTGCATAAACCAGGGAGGCAAAGGTCTTTTTAAAACCTGGGGATAGCGGCTGGTCAGTGGTAAACATCTGTAGCTTGTGGAACCATATGGCGTCAGTAAAGGCCAAAATCCGCCGCCATGTTTTTTGGCGACACTTTTTCATGCCAAGTCGCTCTTCCTGCAGTATCTGTAGAGCTCAATGGGACCAATCCGCGCCATGTTTTGCTTCAAACATGGCGCTTGTACTTTCTCCCGATATTTTGAAGCTCCGTGTTGCGAATGCTCAGCATCGGAACAGCGGGATGATTTGAAAATAATAAAGATAATAAATAGAGCTTGCGAAGAAATAATGAAGAGCTTGCAAAGAAAACTTCAAATAATTTTTACCAGAAGACATGAAGAAATCACTAAATTTCTATTTTCTTGCAGCTGTTGTCTTGATATTCATGGTAGTTGTGCCTACGGTATAGGCTGATATTGTTTTTATTGTTCTTTGCAGGATGCTCGCGACGTACTGCGTATCTAGTTTCACTTTTTTAATTTGTGCATGTCTAGAGATATTTTTGTATTTCCTGCAATATGATTGGCCACAGCAGCGGATGACTTATTACGACATCTTGACTGTAGTCCAGAAGTGTTACTTTTCACAAACAAACTAAAGTAGTGAAGCTACCATAAATTGTTAAACTTGATTATAAAAGTGGGCAAAACCAAAAAACATTACAAGCCTGTACAGGCTATACATATTATAATCAACCAAAAAAGTACACCTTGAACTACATAGTGAAACATGAAATTTACGTATTGCCGCCCGAAACAATATTGCAGTTGTTTAACAATACGTTAATCACTAACCTGCAGTTCAAGGATGGTTTCTGAGGTTGAATTTTAGTATTAAATATTTTAAGAAATTGCAAATAAAGTTTGTCTTGTAAAAACGCAATTTCAATTTTCCTCGTTTTGCAAAATAACAATCATACAATAAATACACGTGTAGATTTTTACAATTTTCATTATTTTATATACTGAATAAACACGTCGCTGTACAGATGACATCGTCTTAGCTGTTTGTCAGCCATGCTTAAATTGACATCGAAATATATATTATATATATATATATATATATATATATATATATATATATATATATATATATATATATATATATATATATATATATATATATATATATATATATATATATATATATATATATATATATATATATAATTCGAATGATAACTGGCCTGCCAACGAATAAGCCACTTATCTGGAGGATCCACAGGATACACGACGCTTGTGTGAATAGAATATAAGTATAAAAGATGAACGCGAACTCCAGAAAGATAAAATATAATTATTTGTAAACAGACGTTTGGCCCGTTTGGGCTTCTTCAGTGTTATATACAAATTTCAAAACAATTAAGATAAACTCGTGCTTTATATAGCCTGAAACTAATTAAAAACTAATAAAAGTTACTAGAGCATGTACTTTTAACTCAATCTAGAATATTAAAAACTAATTAAGAATAATTTATTCTGTTTTTAGATCTAAATTCGCACCTCTTATTGAGTCCATACGGTTTCAACGTGCACAATTGTGCACTCCAATATGCTTCTCTAGTAAGCAAACGTTTGTCTGTAGTATTAACTCCATTGTTGTTATATATTTGTTCTATACCTATAAAGCTAAAGTCTGAAAGGCAATGCTCCATGCTGTTATAATGGACAGCAACTTCGCACGTCTTCTTGTTGGTAAGCATAGCCGATTTATGATTTCGGAAACGAACCTTAAGTTCAGTGCTTGTGGAACCGATGTATTGCACTGAACATTTATTGCAAGTGATCAAATAAATGACATTATGAGATGTACATTTAATATTCTGTTTGATTGAATATCTTTTTCCGGTTTGACAGCTTTCAAAATTGTTCGTTTCTTGTAAGTAATTATTACATAAGTCACACTTTCTTTCGCACTTGAAACAGCCACCAGGGCTTTGTCCTTGACCAGATTTGGAGACACGATGACGTTTTGACGATAACAAGTCTTTAATGGATTTGGGTCTTCTAAATGATGGTATAATTGCACCGGGTGGGAATAATGCCAACAACTCTGGAGATTCATGGAGCAGATGGAGGTGTTTTTTAATTATTTTTCCCATATCCGGAAGGCGTGGATTGAAGTCAACAACCAAAGGGAAAACTGTTTTTTTCTCCTTGGTTTTGGCTGAAAGAAGATCTTCCCTAGGGACGGATCTAACTTTATCAAACTGACGCTTTACGTTGGTCGATTTATAGCCTCTGCTTGTCAGATATTTTTGATATTCTTCACTACGTTTCATATATATATATGATATATATTACGCTCCTTTACTTCGGGGTTGTTGAGCGCTCTGTGCGCAGAGTTGATTCGGTGACTTGCCAATATTGCAAGGCTCACTTCCGTCGTGGTAGTTTGAGCGCTCTACCTATGAGACTCTGGGCATGCTTGGATGCATTGATGTCTCTGTGTTGTCCCACATGCGTCTGGTGAGAGCGCTCGCACGTGGTTATATACGAGTCATCATGTATCTGGGTATGTACAAGCTTTACATAAATTATTCTAAATCTCTTCTCTTACATTAAGTCCTGCAGGTATATAAGTACAAAGTTTCTAAATCCAAAAACCCAACCTCGTCCCCAGGGTCATCTTTGTGGGCACGGTGAGGAAATAGATGACCCTGGTAATAGCTGTCAAAATCTCCAATATTCTTGGAGATTTTCGAGCATGCGCCGTCAGTAAATAATGTGGCGCTGACTCAAGTTACCACTGGGACAGAGCATTGGCGTGCAAATTTTCACAATGTATACAGAAATTTGAGCTCACATAAAAAAAATATTTAAAAGAATCTTTTTTAATAATGCAAATGGATACTTTATTTGCCGCATATGATAAACTAAGTATCCAAAATGTATAGTACCTGCATAGAGTACGATACGATCCATTCGATCTGCACGCATGTTATTCTTACGCTACATTCAACCATCTAGTTTTTTAATTTGCTGGACTAAATTCCGTCCTTCGCGTGATACTCAACATTAAAACAACTCAAACCAACCACAAGTTGTATATAAAAACCCCAACCTTATAAATGTGCAGAAAACAGGAAGTAATATTATGCTGTCATTTCGTTTAAGCAATCACATTTATTGTCACGAACCCTTACTGGTCGAATGTGTTAACCAATGAACAAGGAGATTAGGACAGCCGTTACCAGGGTCATCTATTTCCTCACCGCACCCACAAAGATGACCTTGGGGACGAGGTTGCCCAAAAACCCTCCCTTTCAGTTAGGTTATTAACATTTGTTACGTCAATAATCATCACCGATATATATATATATATATATATATATATATATATATATATATATATATATATATATATATATATATATATATATATATATATATATATATATATATATATATATATATATATATATATATATATATATATATATATATATATATATATATATATATATATATATATATATATATATATATATATATATATATTTGTTAAAAATGTTTTTCAGGATGCAGCAGAGGCAAGAGAGCAGTGTCATCAAGAAAAGAGGAGTCCCATCAGACAATGTACTTACAAGAGTTTGAATGACGGAAGAGATCATGGAGAGATCATGGTCAGTCTCGCATAGTTTCATTTAAAACAAATATATTCCTTCCTTATATAGATCGCTAGCATGCAGCGTAAGCAAGCCATGAAGTCAAAATTGGCGAAAAGTAGGTCCGGTTGTTAGGGTCTTCCTTACTACCATGCTACAACCACCAAAAAATTTTTACAATACACAAGTATGTCAGCTGGGTGTGTAAAATACTTTCTTGCATTTTTACAGAAATGCGACTTTCGAAAGATTCGTTCTGACACAGCCCTGCGAGTGACTTACCAAGGAGACGTGAGAGTAGTAAGTGCTTCCCCTTCTTGCCGTCGTTGGTTCATTACAGTAAATGGTAGGGAATGCCCATCACCTGATACCATCGACGCTTCGCTATATTTTCATGGCGTGAAGGGTTTGAACCACCATCGCCCTTCCACTTTGGATGGATTTTGTGAAAACATCCCAGAAGGTCGAGTAATTGTTGGTCTATCTGTGGGAAAATGTGGAGGTGGTCACAAAGGCGATCCTGGTGATGCGTACACATGCTGGAACTCGGTTTGTCGTCTGATCATTGAAGAAGTTCCACCGTTGCTTTGAAGGCCTTAACATTATACCTGTAGTTTAGGTACACCCAGCCCGTACAGCAGCTGTTTTTATCTTGCACATTAAGCGTATAATAACAAATATTGCATCAAAATCAGTGTAGATTTCAAGTTCACTAGAAATAAAGCTACTTACTTAGCAGTTTTTTGTTGCATGTAATTTCTTACTATTTGTACCAGTGAATTTATAATTTTCTGAGCGCAATAAAACGCAGTTATTATATGGGAAGGATCACTTTCAACGAAATAGTGGCCTAGCAGTAATTGCCTGGGAAGCAGTATCAGCGGCCCATTGCTTTTCATTAGTAATGGACCAGCAAGTGAATTACGGCCGGAAGAATTGAAAATGGCCGCCAATAAAAATCGTTATGGTTTTTTATAGTTTTGACGAAATTAAAAGGAATATGCATTACAAAAAGTACAAATATTACAGCAGCAAACTTTGTTCAACTATTTTGAGGTAAGAAGTTTTTGTAAGCGTAAAATTATTAAAATTACTTAAATAACACATTTTGAAACAAAGCGGTAAAACTAAATGGTAAAGATAACAGCGAAGAACACAATGTAAGTTTCATTGCGAAGATAATTTCAAGTCCTAATGCCACATATTAAACTTTTTATTAACCTCACTCGCTCGATCTGCATAGAGAAATATCAAACCTTGGTCCGACATTGCTCAGTACAGACCTTGCGTTCTCAGTCAATAGAAGTTATTAATTTAGTCTCGCTTTGCTTACTCGCTCACTAGTAGAAAATTAAGCTCCCAGATTGATGACTAAAAAGAGAGATCTGATTGACAAGCTAGTCAGTATAATTGCAACGCCTTATGGCCTGAGATGAAGAAATTTTTATGTGTGCCATTATAATTTGCCCTTGCATGAAAAGATCTAGAGTTTATTTTGTACCACCGAAAGCTCGGGAAATGCTCAATTCGCGCGTGCAGGGGAAAAATTTCAGTTTAATTGTTTGCAAACTCGTAGGTAAATCTGTTACACATTCGAATCTTGCGCGAGTTTGCCAAGTTTGCACGCGTGCAATCTTTTAGGTTATACTTGTGTGTAAAACTATCGCAAAAGTGGTGTTTGCCGAAAAGGCAGATAGTGCAAACTTTTGCAAATCTGCTGGCAAATTTAAAAGCTTTGGAGAAGTATGCTTCGCGTGAAAACCCATTGAACAAGCTTTTGAAGAACGTTTAGTTTGATGTAGATTTGGCATATGCATTTGTGAAACAGAATGGCATATAATTATAGTATGGTATGTATGCAAACGGTTTATGTAAATGGATGGAAAGTTTAAAAACAGTTTCCAAACGACTTAAATTAGCTTCCGTAGGCTTCCGTGCCTTGCAATCTTTGAAATGTCATATCTTACAAGCAAGTTGCATTGCTTGAAGACTTTAATATATCCAGAGTGGCAGAAGGGTCCAGGGCTGGTAGGTCCTGCGCATGCTTGGAGCCAAATAGCTATGCAAAAAGAGGCCAAAATCTACCAAAAGAGGCCAAACTACAATTTTTCTAACGCGGCCAAATATATGCTAAAAAGCCCAAATTTATTGCAAACTCATTCCTAATAGTTTTGTGTATTGACACTGTTCAGCTTTTATTTTGCAACTAGTGCGATGACTAGAGTATTGCGTAGCACAACTAATTTATTCCATGAATACTAAATAATCCTCACATACTAAAAGTCCTCATGAATACTAAATGTCTTTAATTAATATCACAATTAGTATGACAATTATATTATGACGATTAAACATATATAATCAAACTAAAATCGAAACATTTTCCAAGCATTACTTTGAAATAGAAAGAGGCCAAAAAGTAGACAAAAAGCCAAACTTTTTTTTGAGGCCAAGCATGAAAAAAAGAAGCCAAAATCGAGTTATTTGGCCTCCAATAGGCCAAACTACCAACCCTGGAAGGGTCGTGGTTAAATGGTATAGACGAGAGGTAGGTTTCTCGAAAGATGGAACCTTTTTTTTTTGAGATTCTTAAAACGAGAATGAATCCACAACAAGACATGCATTTCTAACATTCTTAAACTGAGGTAAGGCTCAGTGTAAAGGTTAGAATGAGGCTTAGGAGTACTTTAAATGTCTGGTTGTTGATTCTTTCTCGCATTGAGAATCTTGAATAACAGCCGCCATGTTGAAAACCTACCTCTCGTCCATCCCCTTTAGACATGACCGTCGCAGAAGGTGCTAAATTTGTGTAATTTGTGCAGACAGTGTACTTACAAGAATTTGAATGACGATAAGGATGAAGGAGAGATCATGGTCAGTATCTCACTTGCACACTGACCAAACTGGTCTAAGAGGACAAAGTTATATATTTGCATCAGAATTCTTTAATATATAAAATCATAAATAAAGTATCTAAAAATGGACATTTTGTACACTCGATATTCAAGGAAAAAAGGAAAACAGTGGAGCAGGAAATGTGTGATCTTTATTTCAAAGTTCTTATCAAAGAGATATATTTATTTCTATTATTACTAAATTAGATTAAAATCAAGCTGCATGGAATACATATACCCCAAGTGCAAACTTGGTTATATCAAATCTTCAAGCCACTTAAATATCAGGGTTCATAAAGCAATATCGGTTCGGTTTCAATCGAATTTGAAGAGATTAGGAATGTCATTGATGCTTCGTTTACGATACGTCATTATACGATATTCCTCTCCATTTGTCGATCTTGCGGTTTGGGGCCTTCAAAATAGCCTATTTTTGTTGATTGCTAGAAACGCTATAAATGACATCCAATTCTGAGATTTGAGCCTCGTTCATCTCAGTTTTTGCGAGAGTAAGCAAAAATATCCAAAATGTTCTATCAGTTTTCAAAACTTCAAGTGATGATCTTAACACCTTTTCGACTGGTACTCGTCGATTTATGTTTCTTAGCGGGGTCATGTAGTTTTTAAGGTTGCAAGTTAGTGTATGTTCATGCACGTTGTAAATATTTGCAGTGGTGAAGTTAACCATGCATAGCATTGTTGCTGTGTATGCAAATTACTAGGGATCTTAATGATGAATATTTAATCATGTCCATGATTTCTCGCCATGCTGAAATTAGTCAAATTGTGCCACAAACTCCAGGCTATACACCCTGTTAGTAATTATTATTGCTATCATTATCCCCAATGGCACTGAGGCAGATGTGCAATAGGAATAAAACAACATGAGTTTTACTTAATTGTTTATATTTTATACCATTTACAATGGAGAAAATATGGAACAGTGAACTTTGAAATTACTGGATTCTTGCATAAAAACCCTAAATAACATAAATAATTATTATGCAACAAAATACGAACATTAGCCAAAATCTGACTCAGTCTGTTTAAGTTAGCAATATTGGATGTAAAATATATCTAAAACCAGAGGAGAAGCAAAGACGAGTAGAGTTGTTAAGGCAAAGCAAGACGAATTTGCATACTTCAAAGTTAATTGAGACCATCACACACTAAAAAGATTTTTAAACATAGTAAGAAAGCGAGGGAAAATCAGATAAAGGAAATATTATAAAGACTACTCTTAGGGAATTCAACTCAGTAAAAAAAACTTTATCAAAACATCTTCATTCACAAAGTGCCAAGATATTCCATGAAGCTGAAGTTTCATTAAGATCCATGGCTTGGCGGTACAAGATCATAATAAGCATTGGTAAAATTGAGAGATTACGCCAATAATTGTACCACTAATAAAAACCAGATAAAAGTTGGCACGCTTGCTTATACTGGGCTAAGTCAGACATGAAAAGGACTTTCCCTACTTCATACAAGAAGCAACTACCAACACTTACAGTAGAGGATGATCATCTTTATGCACAATGCCCCTTCTCATACACTTGTTACACATATGGAGCATTGAAAAATGTATGGTCGAGAGAAGCAGTTTTAGCCAGCCCTCAATCAGAACCTCATTATGAACTTCTGGTCTTTTCTGAAGAGAAAAGTTATGATGTTGGCAAACAATACTCATTGAAGAATTGCCTTTGTGAAGCAATTCAAAGTTGTAGATAAAGGTACCATTAAAACAGCAATAGATTTAATAAAGTAATTGGTGCTAGGGGGGGGGGGGTATGTTCATTGCTAGCCATTATAACCAACTGTTAATACAAGTGAAAAATTTAAATTTAGACTCTAAATTTTTAGCTGTGGCAAACTATATTACCGGCATACCTTGTATATGCCTTTCAGGCCTTGTATTTATTGCATAATAATTATTTATGAATCTTGAGTGTAATGCATAATTAAATTAATTATAATATAACATTGTGTTGTGAAAGAATAAAGCAACGGGGTATAGGTACACGGATCATAATTATCATGATGTTAAAAGTCTTTACCGACTAAATTAAAATGGATATAGAGAAGAGGTGCACTATAACATCAGACTCAACAACGAGTATATGCATCAGGACCAAAAGAGTCAATTTTGAAAAACGTTTCAATTTTGAGATATCATTATTGAAATATGTAGCATATGCACTTGTACTAATATCAAGTTTTCACTTGTTTCATGTATTGAAACCAATTTGTTTGAAGCTGCAGGAAAGTGAACTTCATGATTTGTTTACAATTTTATGCCTAATGTGTTGCTTCGTTAATGATTTTGAGAAGAATAATAATTGTGAATGATTTCCAATCATTCGTGTTGTAATCATTTAAATAATTTAAACTCACTGAGAAAATTGAGGAAGACCGATTGGAATTACAATACTGCCTGAAGTTTAACTTTTTGTTCTTGTTTGAGTATAGGTTTTGTATTTTGTATTTCCTCCTAAGTTGGTAAAATTCCGCCATTCCGATAAACCTTGGGTAACAACACCATTAACACGCCATTAAAACCCTCATAAGAGACCGTCAGAAAGCATTCTATAGCAGGAACAATCCCCTTTGGCTCTCACTAAGACGCAAGGTCCAATACGAAATAAGGGAAAGAAAAAAGTCCTTTTATAAGAATACAGTCCAGCATCTAAGAAACACTTACAGTCGTAGATGGTGGAAAATGGTCAACAAAATGTCAGGTAAACCTGAGAAAACAAAACATTTCTCTTTAGAAAGAAACGGGGAAACTCTGAACGACGAACATCTAGCGAGTGCCCTTAACGAATTTTACGTCTCCGTCAACGCGGAATTCCGACATTTGACGTAAATTTACTGCCGGCATCTTTACCGGCTAATGACGCCTTTTTATCCGTTCAGCCTTACGAAGTCTGTCAGAAACTATTGGCCCTCCAACCTTATAAAGCAACAGGACCTGATAATGTACCAAGTCGATTTCTAAAAGATTTCGCTCACGTGCTAGCCGATCACGTTACCACCATTTTTAATGCATCCCTTTCCTTTAGCGTCGTCCCGAGAATTTGGAAAGAATGCAATATCGTTCGAATCCCAAAGGTACAACAACCTGAATGTGAAGGAGATACCAGACTAATACCGTTGACCTCTTGCCTTTCCAAACTGTTGGAAGACATTGTTGTAAGTTGGCTAATTGACGACGTCAAGGGAAAGATTGACCCCTGCCAATTTGGCTGTTTGAAAGGAACGTCGAATACAGCTAGATCACAGAGAAAAATTGAATCTTTCTTTGTCCTAGCTCAATCATTTACTGAAGATATACTGTACAAGTATACACTTTTGTGGATTATCATAACAATATCTTTGTAAGACATGAGATAAATCTGACTCAAAGATGCACAAAGATATGTTTCAGAGAGTCGGATTTTTTTCTTGGAAAGCAAGCCTCCAGGGCCCTCTACCAGCAGCTTGTGCCTTTGGTGCTTATCTTCAAGCTCCCATACACAGCTTTATCATATTCCCACGGCCCTGGTTAAACAGAAGTGTAAAATTTTTTCTCCAAAAATCAGTGCAGGCTGCAGACATAAAACACTCTTGGCATTTGACATTTGGGAAGTAGTTATAACTCACACACCAACATTGAACGGTGGGGGAGTGGGAAGGTCATTAATATCACATAACTGCAACTGCTGTCAAGGTTTTGGCCAGGATTTTAGTTGCATATACTTATGTTGGTCATGCAGCTAAAGCTTGTTTAGTAACCTGAATACTGCTTTTGAAAACAGGAGTGTGGGTTGAATTCTTGCCAGAGCACTAATTGAAATTTTTCATAATTACTAACTGCCTTTGATCAAAATTAATTAAAAATGTATATGCATGTACATATGTATTATTATGTTTTGTTCAATGTGACATGTAGTTTGAACTCTTATATTTTCTGGAGAGGTTGCAAAATATCTTAGCAATTAACAACAGGTAATAAATGCATATGTCTGTCTTGGATTTCACACATTTACGACATGTGATGATGGCTGCAAAGTGACCAATTTGTCCACTCCCTCATTTCAAGTTTGTTTTTTGTTTCTTTGCTAAACCCTGTGAAATTTATGTAAAAATAATTTTTAAATTATGCAAAGCACATTACTCAAAATTATATGATTTATTCTTTACTGTTTACATGTATTTATAATCAAAAGGTCTGTAATACCTTGCCTGGGTTTTAGTACAGTATGATTCCATTTTATTAATTACAGTATTTCAGAACAAAGAAACTTTTACAAAGTGAAACACTTTTTACAAAGTGAACCACAAACATTTTTTTGAAAATACATACTGTATAAATATTGAAGCTTCATTTATTTAAGTGTTATGTTAAGTACAGTATTTAATTTACAAATTGTGACATCATTGCCAGTCTACTAGTTACAAATGAATACACTGAATATCAATTGTATATAATAACAGCTAGAATAACCTCTGCATTATACTGCAATGTTTATTATTGCATGCATATTCTCAATTAATTACCGATATTATAGTTTTAAATAAATGACTGCAATACTTTCTCCAAATTTTTTTAGGGTGCTGTAAATATTTTATTGAGAATTTTGCCTGTAC